>JANAVB010004800.1:15686911-16056911 GCA_029216955.1 Iris pallida
GTTTAATCATGGTAGGGAAAGGCCGAGCCATAGTGATGTCCTAACTAAGAAAACCAGGCCAAGTTGTGACATGACTATTATAAATAGTTAATTATTTATTATTATTATATTATTTGACGTTGAGTGACCCGGTTGAACCAAATTGGCCAGGCTGGACCCAAACCAAGCCCAAGCCCAGGTAGTCATGTAGTGCATCCCAAGACGACCGTGTAGACATGCATTGGGTGGTAGTAATTTAATCCAGTAACCTAGTAGATGATTTTCACAAATGGTAGTTAAACATATACATTATGAGTTCTTGATATTAAATAATGTTTTTAGTAAATAATTTTCTTTAACAAATATTTTGGACTTTATGGGATTTATCTGAGATACATATATACTTGTGTATATATGTATATATATAGAAACATATTTTAATATATGAAAATTAAGCTTTTATTTATATATATATAATATCATTGTAATTTTGTTTATGTAAATTTTTGGTATATAAAGGTTAAGGACTAGATTTCAAATATTGGTTTTACTTAATATTTATTACTAGTATTTGAATTTATAATATATTATAGATGTGTGTACGTGTCTGTATATATAAATATATAAATGTATATATATGAATAATATATATATGAATATTGTATGTGAGTATTTATATATAAATATATATATAATATTATATAGGTATATATATACATATATACGTATATATATATATGTGTATATAAATATGTTATATATGTATATACGTACAAAGGTACATGTATATATATATAAATACATATTTATGTATGCGAATAAAAGAGAAAAATGAAAAGAAGCAAAGGAGACAAAAGAGAATCAGTAACACCCAAGCAGAGCCCATGAGCCTTCCTAGCCGACCCATGAAGCAGCAGTAGTAGCCATCCCCAGGCCCAAAACCGAGCATAACAAACCGAACTCTGCACATAAATATGCACAGGCGAGCGAGAGAGTGAGAGAAACTCGACTAAACCCTAACTCCTAGACGACGGCGACACCCCTCCACGCCCTGGGCGGCCACCAGGAGCCGCGCGCGCGCGCCAGCGCCACCGCGGGCGGCCGTCGGCCGGCGTCAAGGCCACGTGCGCGCGTGTAACGACAGCAAAACACAGCAGCAGTCGCAGCAACGAAGGCGACTTCGTGACGGAATTTCCCCCGTGATACTCGATCATTTTATGAGCCGTCTTCTCAGGTACAACTACAACCTATACATCTATAAACCCTGTGAATTATTTCGTGTAGAATCAGATTCAATTTGGTGATAAATCAATACGAAATCGAGGAAAAACAGTCCCGAAACAGGACATTGTATTGCTCTAGGTACCCGTATTGGAAGGCTATTTCCCATCAACCCAGTAGAAATCTTAGAAAACTATTTGAACACACTTTTAGAACATATATAGGAGATCAGAAATCAATTTGTAGATTCGGATTTCATTAAGTATGCACAGAGAAATCAGTTTTGGAAATCAAGAAAAAACCATGAAAAACTGTTTTCAAAACTAGGAAAACTCATCCACACGACGTGCGTCCCGCCAAACCGGGCGACGTGGTCGCGCACCGTAAGCATCGAAAGCTGCATAACGGCTTCGTGGTCGTGTGGGCTTTGGCGGAATTCAAATTGGTCGCGTGTGCGCGACGAATTTGATGTGTATCCGTCGAAATTCACCGTATCATGCACTTTGCAAATTCTCCAATTACTTTGTGCACGCTCGTCAGATCGAGACAAAAATTGTGCCAACAGAACCGTATCGTTTTTCTGGTCATGTATGCCAAGTTTGGTCCAATTCTGAGACAGTTGAATCGTACGTCATTTTGCGGGCCCCACTGTCCCACTCAACGGGCGATTTTGTGCACGGCCCGTCGGAATCCAATTTTGGACATACGGTTGGGTTCGTATCGAAAAACCGGATCTGTAGACATGTTGTTTGACGACTTTAGAGACCATTGACTCTGGCACGCTTTTCGATGCAAAGCGGGTCCAACGACGGACATCATTTTTGCCTAAAATTACCGTTTTGCCCTTGTGTCCAGAATTGGACTTAAGGACAGGCAATCCTAGCTAATTTGACTATTCTGAGAATGTTGGTAATATTTATTTCAGCTTTCGGAGACAGTTGTGATGACTTGGACTTTCTGACTTGTGATTAGCGATACATTGTTGGTTCTTCGTGCAACCCCAGGCAAGTATACCTTGCCATCTTGTACAGTATAATTTATAAGCATGTTCATCATCTCGCTGCGGTTCTTTTTCTTACATTCGTGATTGCTTTATTTCATGTCTAGTGCACTTTTCCTGTTATAGTTTCACTTTACATGATTCTAGTTGTCGGCACATTCTTGTTCCTTTCTGTTATGACGTTTCTATCTGTTACACTGTGTTAGTCTCATACGTATTGCTTGATAGAGTCGTCTAGTCCTACACCACGATTTCCTCGACTTGATTATAACTTGACTTGACTTGACTTGACTTGACATGACTTGAGTGGGACTTGACTTTGACATTCTATAGATTGTGAGTACTTGCCTTGACTACGGTCTATAGGATTTTATACTAGGATTGGCTATTGTCTTGGTTGTGAGTACTTGCCTTGACTGCGATTGAGACATTATAGATTGTGAGTACTTGCCTTGACTGCAGTTTATAGCCAGCCATTTCTAGTATGGCATGCCAGTGTCTTAGGATCCTCGTGTTTAGATCTTGTATCTTGGTTCATTTTGTCTCGTTGGATACCCTTGATTATTTCTTGCTTCTTTTTACTGTTACATGTTGGCTTGTATATTATGTATCTTGCTAGTCCTCTGAGGACCTGATGATCTCTTCAGGTAGCCGATTGTATGGAGTTAGTTAGCAGAGCAGGATTGTAGAGGATTACGATCTATGACACAGGTATTTGCGTGTGATATTTCTTTATTATCTTTTCGTGCTTTATATTCAGTACCATGATATACTCTGCTTATTTATAGACTCATATCGTTCGTGGAGTCTAATCGAACAATATGCTAATGGGCTGCAGACCATGACCCATACTTGTTCATTCTTATTTTACAATATTCATGTGGATTGAGATATAGTTAGATTAGATATGATACCTTGACCTTGACAGCTTATACGTACTCGAGTCGGGCTGGAGTCCGCTCGATACGTAGCTGAATTGCTCACGAACTCGCGTCCGAAAACCGGGTGCGGGTCGTGACAATAGGTACTAGCCGGGCGGAAAAGTACATTAGTAGACATGTAAACATACCCAAAAATATCCCATGAGTCTATTCTTTAATAATAGCAGCTGCACATGACACGTGCAGGGTGCCGGATTTACCCCTTAGCCGTTTAAATATCGAAAGTGTATTTCAAATCACTTGTTAGATACAGTCTTGCTACCAAAAAGTTTCTTATCATTGCTTGTCTTGTGTACCATGTCTTCCTGCTTTTACTCGTATGATTCCTATCATGATTTCCTGTTTATCCCTTATCATGTATCTCAGTATTATTACAGATTTGTGGATTTCGTCATTTATTGATTCTGTTGTGAGAATGTACTCGTTCCATTCCTGACTGGAAACCAATATTTTTTAGGTTTAGCCACGATCACACTTAGCACTAGGAAGGCATGGGTATGCTGAGGTCAACCTAGATAGTGAATTAGTTATCTTTTTTCTGTTTATGAGACAATGTACTTTCTAGTAAATATGAAGTTGTGAAACCTTGTAATTTGTAAACTTGATTTAATAATGTGAATGAGCGATAAATGTATATTTTATGATTTTGAGCATCTTGGCCGTGACAGCGTTCTACCACCGACTCTACGGCGTAGGCTAGCTTGGACACGTCTCGTATCCGAAAAGCGGATGCGGGTCGTGACAATAAGAGGTCAATATTTTGCTTTATTTGCAATAGCGTCCACAATACCAAAGCATCGCCTCATAACGGACTGAAGCATCGACACGATAGGTAGAATTAGTCAAATAGATTAATAGGGCACGAAGTGCTCGAATGGCTAAGTCAGAAGAGTTGGTCGTGCAACAAAGTTATGAAATCGAGCCGTATCGGCTCGACGAAACGACAGAGCGTATCGGCTAAGCTGGGAGGACTTTGACGCTTCTTTCCTACTCCTTCATGCCTAAGTAAAATGTACCATTTTTTGCTAAAGTTAACTTATCGAGTCCACGGGCGTGGATCGATCGAGAGAAATCATAGTGCATGTCGAACACTAGATAGAACAATTGAAATAAAACGTGCATCAAATGCACGAGTCGCTATTGAACATCGAAACACCGCAACGGCTAGCGCCTCGATGTGCAAGCCATAAGAACATGGGATAATAGTACCGACGAGTGCCTTAGCACACAAGTCATTCGTGCCCCCGTACACTAGTTAGAAGGCTAGCACATTAAAAGATTATTGAGGCGAGTGCCCTAGTGCACGAGCCATGAACATTGAACATTAAGGCATAGAACATGGAAATACATTATCGAGGCGTGCATCACATGCGCAACTCGAAGAATAGAAAATAATTGTGTCAAAGCGTGCGTACGTGTACGAGAATCATAAAAGATGGCTTCGCTGCAAACAGAACAGTTGTGGCATAAATGTGACGGAACTGTCGAATATGGCATGGTGCCTCAAAATGTTCGGGGCCTTCGGGTCGTTCGGTTGACGAACATTGAGTTGGGGCATGGTGCTATTAAACATTAAAATGAAGATTGAAATCATAAATGAATGTGAGAAATGCGAAATGATACAATAGCTGAGTTTCGGACTCAGTCTATGTTTGGTTTTATGAATTCGATGTGCATTGCATGGTCAAATAGACTTGATGATTGCCCATGCACGGGTATCCCTCGAACGATCTACTCCGGAAGAACTGGGACCGTTCGGTCTAGAAGGGAATTGAGAGGTATTATGTGAGACATTTTAATCTATGAGGCTTGCGACCTACTATTGAAATGGAACGCCCATAATATCGGATGAGCTTCAAAAAATAAGGGTAGCAACCTAAGCTGAAGTACTCGCTATCATACCAATGGTAGAGTTTCATTCTTGCATGCTAAATGCCAGTGACCTTCATATAGTTAAGGAACGGTGGGCCGAAAGTGTAGTCACACAGAGATCCTGCATAGAGAACACTTATGATATGACAGGGAAAGATGGTAGGTGTATTCACCTTGTGTCGGTGTAAGGATGAGTGCGTCGATGTTGGTAAGAAGTCACGAAATAATATGAGAGTGCTATTGGTTGCCTGCTTACTTATGCGAATCATCGATAACATGGTTGCCATGAAATAACATGCTTTACTGGTTTCGAATATGCCATGAAACCTATCCTAAGGCAAATATAGAAAGATTACAAATTAAGCTACATGATCCACATATCTACTTAATATTGGTTTAGTAAAATCGGTCTCTGATCAGTACGCGAGAGGATTAGTACTAATCTCCTACTAGAATGCTTGCGGGTTCAGGAAATGATCTGCTTGCGGTGGAGCTTCATTTGAACGTGCTGAGGCATGGAATGTCGTAGCGTCTGAAGCGTGCGACCGTATTGACGCTTGGACTTGCAACAGGATTGATGCGGCCGAGATATAGAGGACATAATGTATAGAACGGTGAAATCCTTTGTAGGCAAAGAATGAACTTGAGTGTTGTAAGCCAATCAGGCAAATTCAGTTGGGCTATTGAAAGCCTTTGTAACCTCATTTCATTTATGAATAAAGAGAATTGTTTCGTATCTCCTGTTTTCTTCCGCTGCTAATACACAAATCAAATATAACTATTTAAGAACTTGTCCTCTTGCCTTGTACGAGTGCAACTCCAGGCTCGTACGGCATCACGCCATAGCGAGGACGAACGATTCAGATAAATTAATGCGAGGACAAGCGATATTTTAGGTCGGGGCGTCATAAATTAGTATCAGAGTCCTAGGTTCAATTTCTTCTGGACACTTACTTCGTTTTAATTCCAAAGAGTTGTCCACCACCAATCATATCACTGTTGACTCTACTCGATGCTGCACTGGATGTTCCATACAATAAGTCTAATACAAGTCGTGTAATTTTGCCAGTTTTGGAAATTACATAATGTTCGTTGAGAAAGTCGTGAAGGGTTTATTGCATTGAGTGCAACAAGACGTAAAATATTTGTTGCTACAAGTGCAACAAGTCATAAAATGTGAATTAAAATGTTTGTTGCTCAAGTACAACAAGTTGTGAAATGTTAATCGATATGTTTGTTGCTTCAATGCAACAGTCAATATGAGAAATATTGGTTGCATTTTTTGCAACTCAATCATGTATGATGGAATCATTAAAGATTTGATCTTTTCTAACTCTGTCTGTAACTCACTAGAGGCTCGAAAAACAAAGAGAAGATGCATACAAACGAGATATACATCAACAAGAAGAAGGAAACGGATTGAATAGAGAAACTCCCAAGCATTTCTGGTATCAATTATAATGAATTGAATTGTGAATGATGTGTTGCAATGAAAATGAAAGTTGATATCGAATGTGATGAATGGATTCGAGTATTAGCTTTGAATGTCAGAAAATGAATCGTTGCATAAGGTACAATGGATGTCAGAAATGAATCATTGTACGAGGTGCAACGGAAGGAACTGAAATCATAAATCTATATGAACGAATCATTTGGTTCCATGCAGAACTTGAGTTGGCGAATTATAAATATTTACCGAGTTGTGTTGAATTTTGATTAATCAAAAGTACGGTTGTGATCGACACGATCACTACAGAAATCTTGAGTCGTAATAGATTATCGGTTCATACCGAGTATGATACGAGGGAAACAACTTGATTTTTGAGTGGTACATGTCATACCACATTTACGATAAATGGTTTGATTCTAAGTGGTATATGCAATACCACTTGTGCGGTGGATTGCATCGACACATTGTATTTATTGCAGACAGTTTTTCTACAATAGACGGATAGTACCGAAACTCGATTGGAAATTTGAATGACGGCATATTGATACAAGTATTCTTCGATAATAGGTTGGAATGATAGGACGGAGACTCCAATAAATGATACGTCGGACTAAAATTTATAAGTCGGTCAAATGATCGAGACTAATGAAACAATTATGCCTTGAAGCAATAATCGGATCGATGGGACAGGAAACTTGAAGTTATAAACGCGTCGCACGACTTGCGAGCTCAATAAAAATGTTAGTCGATGCGAAATGTAATCGGATTGCACGACTTACAATCTTGATAGAAATATTGGGCGATGCGAATCATAATCGGATCGCACGACTTGCGACTTCGATGAAAATGTTGGTTGATGCGAATAATCGTGCCAAAGAAAATAGTAGATTATGTTGTGACGAAACTCATTTGAGTACGATTGAAATGTGTAAAACTTGGAGGGCACGACCGTATAACTCGAGAGTTCGATGTTGGATAATCAGAAACTCGGTTACGCGATCAAAGTATAGCGGGATACGACAAATCAGAAAATGATTTGACGTGTATAGAAAGTTCATTGAGAACTTGGATGTATGCGATGCGAGTTAAGTTGACGTTAAAATAGATTCAAAGTTGACCCTTATGCTATCAAAATTGGTGTACAAGAAAATGTAAGCATGATGTGAGAATACAAAACAGAGCAGGCCTACAATATCGTAATTTTTGGAAATAGCAATATAAGAATGTTGAACTGGTTGATCGTAAACTTTGCGGTCGATCAGGCGAGACCATAAAGTCATCGACGATTATTTTGATGCATATATATCTTGGATGTCGACCGTAGGTCAATAGACTCGAACTTGATATGAGTAGATGTTTCATGAATTTCAGAATCATTGACTGTAGTACATGAATTATTTGGAGGATAGTTGTGTCTCAGTTGCGCAATTAGAAATGGTTATGTTCGAATTTGGGGTAGTCCAAAAAAATCGTCAGAACGTGATTTGGCTCCGAAATAAGATATAGCATGGTTTTTAGTAATTGTCCTTCGTTAATGATCCACAATTATCGAGTGTAGCCTCGGGACAGCTGACCCTAGATGACTTGACTACCAAATCAAAGAGAACATTATAGACCCATAAGATAACTGATACAATGTCGCATATGAAATTGTGTGGTGCATGTTGATGATAAGTCTAGGCGATTTTGATAATCATGCTATGCACGAGAGCGAGCGATAAAAGAATGACTTACAAGTTATGTCGTTAGATTTGGATTCACCTTGCAATTGAGCTTGCGAGAATCGAAACTTATATTCGATGTTGCAAGAAGGACAAGTTTAGAATTTTTCTAGTAAATTCCTACTCGATAGGAATCGAACATAAGATTCGTCATAGAGGCCTTTATGTCAAAATGATTGTTGCCTTTGAGCACTGTCGACTCGCGTTAAACTTTTGAGTTGGAAAGATCGTTGCCTTTGAGCATGTCGACTCGAACTGAACCTTTGTGTCGGATATATTGTGGCCTTTGTGCAACGTAAATTTTAAAGTTGTGTTAGGAAAATTTATGCATGGTGTCTCGGTAAGTCACCTACCGGGCGTAGCCCTAGATGTTGATGCTTTTGCAAGTCAATAAAAGAAAATCATGTCGAGATGAGTTGCACGATGAGACTTCGAAAATAGTTGGGTGGCGACTTCGTACCCAAGGCATTGCGAAGACTTGTTGCGATCGAATACGTGACATCTTGACACATGTAACATCCCAGTCCAAATATACGTAGGACTAGGTACATAGACATGCCAGCCGTATAATAAATATACGTAAGCTGTAAAATGCAGTATAGCCATAACAACTAATCTCATCCACAAATAAAAGAATAATGATATCATAAAATCAACTTTTGAATTGTCATTTGTACAAGTCATTTGGAGGAGACAAATCCACTACCAATAATTTAATTAGAATAAAATAAATACAATGGAAGATTTTGTAAAAGTAGCAAAAGGCGATCCAAGAGCAAGTCATCTTTGAAGAATGTAGAAGATCACGGCCTTGGCTAGAACTCCTGTGGAAAGATACGAAAACACACACACCTGGAGAAATCACCAGGTCCTCAGAGGGATGTAACAAGATACAGGAAGAACATGTCGTATAGTTGAATATAAATTGCTCAATAATAAGTCAAATCGGATCATAATATGGTCCAACACTCCACCCTTAAATTAGCATACCATCCCCTAACCAAACAAGGACAGGAGATGGTACCCTAATCCACGATGAAGTATCTTTCCATGCCATAAATCAAATATAGTATCCAGACCACAACAAGGTTCAGTACCTCCTCATCGAAGTAGTGAACCACACCTACAACCAAACAAGGACAAGGTGTGGCAAACTAGTCCGCGACAAGTTAATGTTCTAAGTCGCAATCAGATATAAGTACCCAAATCAAAAGTATCTATACCTAACGGATAAGGTAGCCTAACCATTCTATGTGAATGCAGTTTATGAACAAACCTCCAACGCGTGGGCTCTCAGGCTAAAATGGGATCGGTATAGTCCCCCCTTGGGGCACCAGGGGCCTCAAGCATAACCGTTCCTCGAACGTCAGTGGCCAGCAATAAAATAAAGGGGTCGTCAACCCGCATCTCCGGCGGAGCGTACGATCATAAAGGTAAAGTGCACAGTAGCCTATATGCTAAGGAAATGTCCTACCTGCCCTATGCCTATATGTTGTCTTCACGACACATAATCTCTATTAACCGCTAAGTCAAACTAGTCATGCAATACTATTAGCGGTTAAATCTATCGCATGGCTTATACATACCGGTGGCCATCCAGCTACGTATGTCCAAGGTCTAGATGTGACTCGTGACTTCGTGGTACAAACGTGTCAAGGCCAATGAATGCAACACAACCGAGGGTGGTCTCTTAAATCTAGGTTTAATGTGTACAAAAAATATAAGTAACAGAAAATAGAACTAAACAGTATAATTGTATCTAATTATGACAATGTAGCACAGTTTATTTTGCAAAAAATAAATAAATAAGAAATGCATGCATAACATAAGCTAAAGTAACTAGACAGCAAATGGCATGGTATCTTGCCTGATAGTAACGCCTGATGTGATACGATGATCATGCTGGCACGAAATGTGACTTCGGTGTTACAACTACGCAAGGTAGTCCAGTTTTCGGAAGAGGATAGAGAATATATTAGCCATGGTCAAAAAATGGATAGTCGATGGGAATTGGAGGAGAAAATACTTATACTATTTTAGAAATATATTTAATATTTGAAAAGTAGATTTTATTAGTAAAATGAATGGAAAAATCAATTTAAGCTATAATATTCTATGTTTGTGAAATTATGATTTCTAGGTGACATTATATTTCCTTAGTCCAAAAATATTTTTTAGAAAGAAAAAATACTTTAAAATATAAATAATTATTTTTGTGTTAAACCCTTAATTATAAAATATGATATATTTTGAAAATGGCTAAAAATATTGTAATAATATATATAAATCTCTAACCAAAAATTTGAATTACATGTAGGTACAAAACTTACTACTATATTTCTTTTCACCACAAATAATTTCTAGGAATTTATTTGATATACATATATATATATAGAAAATATATTTAGAATCAATAACTAAATAAAGATACTAATTAATAACAATAATACTATAGTTCTCTTTAAAATATATACAGTCGAAAATACCTATAATATATAATAATCAACTAATAATAATAAAAACATTGATAACAGTAACAGTATACTAATACAAAAATTTTAATGATAATAATACTAATATTAGTAATAATTTTTAAGTGAGAAAGAAAATAAAAGCAACACAAATGATAACAAAATAGTAATAATAATAATAATAATATGCACGTAGTTTTCACTGTTGTTGAATCACGAAATACCCAAAAATATAACATATTGCATAGCTGTCTTCTTCTTCTCGTCATACGAGAGAAGAACACAAAAGACCTATGGGCTGTTCGGTGTGGAGGACGTTATCGGCGGTTCTCTCCGGAGGCTGCCGGCGCGGAGGCGCCATGGGCTGCTCGACGTGGAGGGAGGCCGTGCGTGGATGGGATGCGGGCGGCTCCGGTATGGCGGGAAGACGAGGAGGCCACGCGCTGGAAGTTTGCATGCGGCCACAACGCCGGTGGTGGGGCGGTGGTAACTCGACGCGACGGCTGGCTTGGCTGTGTCCGAGATGCTCGTAGAGGCTTGCCCTCACCGCCCGGTGCTGAAGATCATCGGTGGATGGTCAAGCTCGGCGAGGAGCGTGTGTACGGCCAGTGAGAAGGCGGCAATGGTTGGAGATTAGACGCATGGGCGTCCGCACGCGGAGGACGGCTGGGATATCGCAAAGGCTGGCAGCCGGGACGAGGCCGGGATCAGGTGAGGTTTTCTTGGTTGTTTTCTGGTGTTGTGAGGATTTGAGCGGTTTGGGGGAGACGGCGGCGGTGATGGGAGTCCGGGTGGTGGTGATTGTGTGGTTGATGTTGGAGATGATGGGTGTGGGCCGATGTTGGTGGCGATGGTGTGTGCTCTGGCAGCGGTGGTGGTATAATGTGTGGGCATTGGTAGCAGCACGGAGGTATTGTGTGTTGGTCGGGGCGGCGAAGAGGAGGGAAGGTAGAGGTGTTGGTGGAAGTGCGACAGTGGTTGCCGGAGGTTGAGTTAGTGAAGGTGGCGGTGGTGGTTTGGATGTGCTGCAGTGGTGGCGGGTGGCTGTAGCGGCGGCGGGGGAGAGTTGGCCGAGATTTAGGTTCCGGTGGGTGGTTGTTGTCGATGGGCGTGGTGAAGGTGATGGTGGCAAGAGTGGTTTGGAGAAGACAATGGTTGTCTAGATAGGTCGTCGAGGTGGAGTCGGCTGGAGAGGATGGCCGGAGTGGCCATCGTGGTGGTGGCGGCCAAGGCCGGGTGGCGGAGTCAGAGCCAGGATCAGGTTGAGGTTGAATCGGGGATGTTGTCGTGTCCTACGTGACACGGGTGGGGTTGGAGTCGCGTCCGGGGTTGTCGGACGCGAAGGCAAATAGTATATGGAAGACACCCAGGGTTGGACCCGAGGCCGTCAAGGCTGACACGAAAAGAAATTTGACACAGACATGATGCACGACACTTTTGGGTGGAGAAACTTGAGTTGTGAAATTTATTGGAAAAAGGGCAAGGAGCTCTCCTTATCTAAGAGGTGGACTTCTAGATAGATCTGGACTAGGATGATTTAGGGCCTTGCTTGCTTGTCATTTACAGCACAAAGTTTTTAGTTTAAACTCAAAACCATTTAAAAACAACGTTTGGCAACCATATACTCAGAAATAAGTTTTTAAAAGAAATTTTCGAAACCAACATTATAAACCTGTTTTCAAAGAGTAGGTAAAACCTGTTTTCAAAGAACAGCTTTCCAAAAAACTCACTTTTAGTGGGCCCTCACCCCACCCCTCCATCGAGTCTCTCTCTCCCCATCCACCTCTATCTCTTTCTATCCCCATATTGTTTCCTCCTCTCCCATGGCATCTGCCGCGTGGAGGACCCTCATCCCCATGGACTTCGACGATATGGAGGAGGAAGTTGACCTCGGCTCGGCTCCGGCGGCCTCCATGGCATCCGCCACGTGGAGTACATCACCCCCATGCACTTCGACGACGTGGAGGAGGAGGTCGACCTCGGCTCCGGCAGCCTCTATGGCATCCACCGCGTGGAGGACCCTCATCCCCATGGACTTCGACGACGCGGAGGCGCAGCTCGACCTCGGCTCCGGCGGCCTCCCATTGCATCCGCCGCGTGGAGGACCCTCACCCCCATGGACTTCGATGACGCGAAGGAGGAGCTCATCCTCGGCTCCGGCAACCGCCATGGCATCCGTCGCGTGAAGGACCCTCAACTACACTAGAACGTGCCGCCGATGTGGGCTCCTACGGTGCCACTCCTCCCTCTCCCGAGCTAGAGGTGACCGACGAGGGCGACATAGCGGACGAGGGAAGGGTTGGAGGCGAGGCCGAGGAGGAAGTCTGTGGATACGAGGCTGGTGGAGGAGGATTTGTAAAGCGGAGGTGTAGGCCAGGTCTTGTCCTCCGCGAGGACGATCTGGGAAGCGGAGGGGTCAACGTCGGACACGGGACATGGGACACATGGGACACAAGAGAAACATAAATTATTTCATTAAGAAAATTAAAAAAATTTACCAAACATAATTTTTAACTTTGGTTTCTCAAAACCAATTTTCAGATGAAAGTAACCAAACACAAACTTAAAATCTCTATACTCAAAAAACAACTTTATAATTTACTTTCAGAAAATTGTTTTCAGAAGAAAAAAAATTCAGAAAGCATATCCAAACGAACCCTTAATCCCCATTAGAATATTTCACCATTTAATGTAAATCAATTCAAAATTAGTCCAATCAAATCCAATCTATATCTAAATCTTAGATAAATCTTATCTATAAGTTAACACCATTTAAAAATAAAACCAATACACCAACTCTTAATTTAAATTGCCATAACCAACATTTAAATCCACAAATTCTCACAATCTTTATAATAACAGATAAAAATATAATAATAAGTAATTTTGAAAATCATAATAAAGATTTAAATATTTGAAATGTTATTTTGCAAATAAATAAAATAATCATAATTAGTTTTCGAAAATAAATATACATGAATTGTACTTCTCATGCGATATAAAATATTATTTACAAAATATTATTTTTTAAATTATCATTATACTTTTACTAATAAAATATTTTCTCATAATAAAATAAAATAAAACCGCGACGCATTTTATAACTTTAAGGAGAAATATTTTCCTTATACTATTTTGAAACAAAATATATATTCTTCTATAATAAAACTTTTTTGTATAAAAATAAATTATTTCCGTACAAATACAAAAACGAAAAATCAATACCAAAATAGATAAATTTAAAAAAATTATAGTGAAAATTTAGGGGGTTTACAACACGACGTATAGAATTGATGATCCATACGAAGCTTACAAAAAGAGAAATGTGATTTGAATCGCGTCGTGTGCCGCGACTTTTGTTGGATGATCACGTATGTATCGAATATGCATACACTATAAAAATTGAGAAAACAGTCACTAAATATTTAGTCCGATCGAGAGTACGAGATTGAAAGTATTCTAGAATTAAAAATTTACCTGTTACCTTTGTTCCAATATCCTATCACAAAGCTTGGTTGAAATGCATATATTGGTGGGACGCCTAAAATACGTGTATGATCCAAACTAAGTTGCAAGATCTAAATGATAGTGGGACGGGATCGTAAAACGATCTAGCGAAACACCTAGATTGAGTGTTGGTTTCGGTTTGAGGATGATCCTTGTTTTGAGTGGTATATTAAGTAATGTCCCGCTGCGCACGGTACATTACGATGAGTCATTGACTCAAAGAGTTTTGTTGATCCGAAATATGTATCGATGCGAATCGATGCAAAGAGTTACGTTGACCCGAGGAATGCATCAAGTAAGATTGATGCAAGTGTTAAGTTGGCCCGATAAAAAGCATTGAGTCGGTTCGAAAATTCTAAGAAATAAAATTGATGCAACGCACAAGTCCGATTCGAACGAATATTGATTTTAGTTGATTTCTTGTGCAGGCTATATGTTTTGCTAAAATATAGGAGGTCGACATTTTGCCTTATTTGCAATGGTGTCCACAAAACCAAAGTATCGTCTCGCGACGGACTGAAGCATGGACACGGTAGGCCAAATCAGTTGAATAGATCAACGGGGCATGAAGTGCTCGAATGGCTAAGTCAGAAGAGTTGGTCGGGCAACAAATTTATGAAATCGACCTGCATCGGCTCGGTGAAACGACAAGGCGTATCGGCTAAGGTGGGAGAACTTTGACCCTTCTTTCATACTCCTTTATGCCTAAGTAAATTGTACCGTTGTATGCTAAAGTTAACGTATCGAGTACACAGGCATGGCTCGATCGAGAGAAATCATAGTGTATGTCGAACACTAGATAGAACAATTGAAATGAAACGTACATCAAATACACGAGTCGCTATTGAACATCGAAACACCGTAACGACGTACGCCTCGGTGCGCAAGACATATGTACATGGGATAACTGTACCGACGAGTGCCTCAGCACACAAGTCATTTGTGCCCCCAAGCACGAGTTAAAAGGCTAGCACATTGAAAGACTATTGAGGCGAGTACCCTAGTGCACAAGCCATGAACATTGAACACTAATGCATAGAACATGGAAATACGGTATCGAGACATACATCGCATGTGCAACTCAAAGAATAAAAAACAATTGTGTCAAAGCGTGTGTACGTGTACGAGAATCATAAAAGATGGCTTCGTTGCAAAGAGAACAGTTGTGGCTTGAATGTGACAGAACTGTCGAATGTGGCATAGTGCCTCGAAATGTTAGGGGCCTTCGGGTCGTTCGATTGACAAACAGTGAGTTGGGGTATGGTGCCATTGAACATTTAAACGAAGATTGAAATCGTAAATGAATATAAGAAGTGCAAAATTATGCGATAGCTGAGTTTCGGACTCAGTCTGTGTTTGGTTTTATGAATTCGATGTGCGTTTTATGGTCAAATGGACTTGATGATTACCCATGCATGGGTATCCCTCGAACGATGTACTCTGGGAGAATCGGGACCGTTCTGTCTAGAGGGGAATTGAGGTGTATTATGTGGGATATTTCAATCTACGAGGCTTGCGACCTACTATTGAAATGGAGCACCCATAATATCAGTATGGATGAGCTTCAAAAAATGAGGGTGGCAACCCAAGCCAAAGTAGTCACTGTTATACCATTGGTAGAGTTCCATTCTGGCATGCTGAATGCCAGTGACCTTCATATAGTTAAGGAACGGTGGGTCAAAAGTATAGTCACACAGAGATCCTGCGTAGAGAATACTTATAACATGACAGAAAAAGATGGTAGACGTATTCAACTTGCGTCAGTGCAAGGGTGAGTGCGTCGATGTTGGTAAGAAGCTATGGAACAACATGAGAGTGCTATTGGTTGCCTGCTTGTTTATGTGAATCATCAATAACATGGTTGCCATGAAATAACATGCTTTACTGCTTTCGAATATGCCATGAAATCTATCCTAAGGCAAATATAGAAAGGTCACAAATTAAGCTGCATGATCCATATATCTACTTAATGTCGATTTAGTATAGTGGGTCTCTGATCAGTACGCGAGACAATTAGTACTGATCTTCCACCAGATTGCTTGCAGGTTCAAGGAATGATCTGCTCGCGGTGGAGCTTCGCTTGAACGTGATGAGGCATGGAATGCCGTAGAGTTTGAAGCGTACGATCGCATTGGCGCTCGGACTGGCAACAAAATTTTTGCTACCGAGATATAGAAGACATAATATATGGAACGGTAAAATCCCTTGTGGACAAAGAAAGAACCTGAGTGTTGTGGCCAATCAGCCAAATTCAGTTGGGCTATTGAAAGCCTTTGTAACCTCATTTCATTTATCAATAAAGAAAATTGTTTCGTATACTCCATTTTCTTCCGCTACTAATACACAAATCAAAGATAACTATTTGAGAACTTATCATCTTGTCTTGTACAAGTGCAACTCCAGACTCGTACGATATCACGCCCTAGCGAGGACGAACGATTCGGATAAATTGATGGAAGAACGAGCAATTTTTTGGGTCGGGACGTGACACCTACTGTCAGCAACCATCGCATGAAGAAACTATTTCTTTAGGGAGATCGTGACAACATGCCTAGAATGCCATCAAAGTATGCTCTAAAAGTTTTTGGAGTTGGTTCACGTGAGATCAAGTCAGTTTTGAAAAATAGCGGGAATGTTACAATCCTCATTCAATTAGGATTTTTGTAATTATTTTATATATGGTTGGTCATTGGTTTAGGAGAAAGATTAGGATTTGATTTGGTAGTATTCTATTTTTATTAGCCTTTGGGGTCTAGAAATTGTAGATCCCATATGAATTGTGGAATAATAAAAACTAATTTCAAAAGACTTTTGTCATTAGGAAGCTGACATCCACAAAGAGAGGAACAACTTTTTTTTCCTTAATCCTTTTTTCGATTCATCTTATTTTGAGAAATGTTTGGTCCCATTCAATGAAATAGTAGAAACATGGAATGCTCTATGGCTTAGTATACTAAAAAGACCAAATAGATGTTCGTAGTGAAATGAAAACTGTAGAAACAGGTATTGAGGACTGTCCGAAAAATGAATTAAACTGAGTAGAAACCAACATCACATTTTTCCCCAAGCAATCAATAAATCAGAGAGATGGAGGGAAGAAATCTCACCCCATGCATACGAAGAGGTGGTGGATCCAGGAGTAGAACGATCTCGTGAGAACAACGCTATCCACCATCAATTCCTTCCTTCTCCTTCTCAGCCTATTCAGAAAGAATATTAAGGAAAAAAGAAATAAAGAAATAAAGAGGAATGTTTTCCATACATCTACATAGTCATCATCAACATCAACATCAAAAATAATTGAGAAACTATTGTTATGGAAATTGGATGATGACCACCTTCCCTTTCTTCCGGGAGCAAAGCAGAGAACGAGGAAGGAGGAGGAGCATGGGTTTCTGTTTGTTATTCCTCCTACTTCGCTGCTGCGACAGCTGCTCCTTTTCTTTTTGTAGGATGTGGAAAATTATGACACGCTGTCATTTTCATCCATACGCTTAAAGACAGATGTCAGTTGAAGTCATACGCTCAAGGCTATACGCTCAGTTAAGAGCCATACGTTCAGTTCAGAGTTGTATGCTCATTCAAAAGCCATACGCTCAGTAAATATTTTATTATTTACTGAAGTGACAGCACAGCATATGTTTAAATGATGAATGAATCTGACACTTCATCTTTTGTGCAAAGACAGCTGTCACAAGAAAAGTAACCGTCGTATAGGTTTTCGAAGAGTCGGTTTTGTCTTTTACGAGGACAACTCAGCAGTCTTCATAAATACAAAAGCCATCATTACTGTCAGTTTTGACAGTCTGTCAGCCGTCAAATCCGCAGTCATGACGCTCGAGAAGATTTTGTCAGTTATGGGAAGATATGGTGTACCAAAGAAGTTTGATGATAGCCACGTGGCCACTTCTCCAGTGAGCGTATCGACCTCACATGACTCCTTCTTCACCCAGCCAAGTGAGCGTATGGACCTCACATGATTCCTTGTTAACCAAGCGAGCGTATGATCTCCATATGACTCCTTGCCCATAAAGTGAGCGTATGGATTTCCTATGGCACTACGCTGTCCAAATCAGCGTATGACTCCTCTTCAAAAGCTAGCGTATGACTCTACAGCAGTTGTATCCAGGATGATTTTCAACGTACAGTCAACACACGTTCTCACGTGTCCTGTACTCAGTTACCCATTTATTCAGAAGTTATGCAATGTGGCCTTCATGCCATCAATCTCTCCTGAATGTGCTCCACTACTCTCAACCGCACGCCAACGTGTCTTCGTCAGAATTTGCCACGCGTCCCTGCAGTTTTGCACACATCAAGTAACTACCTGAGCGTATGGTTCAGGACAGTTATCCAGAACTCTATAAAAGAGAGTTTCTTCACCTTCATGAGGACAGGTCATTTTTCAGAGAGAACAGAGAGATTGCCCAGTTGCTGTCCAAGTTCTTCGAAGTTCGAGTTTTCTTCATCGCATCGTCCAAGGGATAAAGTAATCGTCTTCTAGATTAGATTCCTACAGTTGTAATTTTCTCAGATACAAAATAAATAAAGTGAATTTATTTATGGAAAACAAATTGGGGACTCTGTTGGGGAAAGCTGTCTCCTCCAACGAGATAACAACAACTCAATGCGATACTTCGTCGATCGGCTCGACGAAGAAGACGATGGTCGTACAATTCGACCAATCTGCTTACGAAGAAATGCTCAAGGCGAAGGAGGGCCGAACTGCTTCCTCCGTTCTTCCTGCTGCCAAGAAGACGGGACGCTCTGTCTATGTCCCCAAGTCTTCTTCGACAGCCCGAGATGTTCCTGTCACTTCTCACGTTGACAAGAACACATCTTCAACTTCAACAAAGCACACTTCTGCTTCCCTGAACACAGCAATAATGGTTTCCCCTAGTCACGCTGACAAAATTGGTTCTTTAACCAAGTCAGTGTGTCCAAGGAAAACCATCTCTGGACATGTCAAAGTCCCTTCTCCTTCTGCTCTTACGACAGCAGTCGGCTCTTTAGCCATTGATGACTCTGTGCGTACAGCAGTCAGAGGGCAGCATGCGGTGAAGGCAGCGTACACTGAGCAAAGACCAGCGTATGCCAACAAGAAGGCAGCGTACGCTAAGCAAAAGCCAGCATATGCTAACAAGAAGTCGGCGTATGCTGACAGATACAGTCCTTTGACTGATTCTCAAAATCAGACTGGGGGTTCTCTTTCACAGAACCTACAAATGATTCCCCCACAACTTGCGCATCTTGTGCCAACCAAGGAGAAAGACTCTTTAGTCGATTCCTCTACTTCTGAGGTCTTTACCTCTGGAGTTAATTTGACTAGTACTTTTACTAGCTCAAACAAAGGAAAACGCCTTTTGGCTAATTCCTCTAAAGATGGATTATTACCGACTCCTAGTCGGAATAATACTCATCTCCCTTCTCTCAAAATTTCTCGATCTGAGAAAGGCAAGTTACAAGTATCCAAGACTGATACCAAAGTCATATCTCCCACGGATCTTCGTAACAAGATTAATCAAAATCACCACAGTTATGCTTCTGGTATTAAAAAGTCTTATCAAATTGAGACAAGTGTACTAGACCCTGATGTTGAATATGCCAGGAACTATGTGGCTCAAATTAATCGGTCTCTATACACTCAAGAACCAAGAAGACAGAAGAACAAAAGACAAGTTTCTACACAGAAACTATCTTCCAGTACTTCCCAATCTATCCCTACAGATCTCCGGGAATATTTACAAAACAAACGGAGAATCGACACTCCATCTGGCTATGACATTGCCCATATTCGCCATGAAAAGCATGGTTGTGACTTCCAACCTCGGGTTGTCATCCAATGTTGTTGTTCACCGAAAAGACGGTCTGTTTTCGAACGGATCCAATATGAACCAACATCAGATGAAGATGAACCTCTTTATGCTTTTGTCAATATGACCTCCAGAAATATTGGGGGTAGAATCTGGTCTGACGCTATATCAGATTCTGAAGATGGTGTTTATCTTGGCACCCGATCCAGGACCGGAGCCTTGGCCAGAATCTCTTCTTCTTCTCATCCAAGTAATAATCCGGAGATCACGGAAGATTTCCTTGGAGAGTCCAACTTTCCGGCATTAACTCCTGTAAACAGTCCCGGGAAAGATACTGATTCTTACAGCGATGATTTAGAGCAAACTGTTTCATCGTCTATCCCTCGAATGATTACCACTTACATGGCAGAAGGTGATCATGAACCTTCGACTAGCAATGAGGCTCATGAACAGAGGATTTCTTCTTTAGAACAACAATTGCGAGCTATGGCAGATACATTCAGTGCTATGCACACTCTAATGCAGGCTCAACAACAGACAGCACCACCAGTGGTATTGAATACCCCTGTTGTTCCAAACCCCGAACCCTCTACTATTCCGGGGATACAATCTAATGTTCCTGTACAAACCACCCCAAGTCACTCTGGAGCTGGGGGTGGTACATATGCTGCAGTCCCTCCTCCCAATTACACTCAACAAGTCACAACTCCACAATCCTCTGGAATTGTTACAGAAGAGTTAAAGAATCTCAAAACTCAGTTTGAGGCATTCAAACAGAAGGATGGTTTACAAAGGTTAGGTATCAAGCAACCTTACCCGATAGAGTGGAAGCAAGTATCATATCCTCCTAAATACAAGCCTCCGACTATCTCCTTCTTTGATGGGACTACTTCCCCAAGTCAGTTCATTAATCACTTTGAAGTAATGACTGATCAATTGCAACCAAGCGATGCCCTCCTTACTCGGGTGTTTGTTGGATGTCTCAAAGGAACGGCTTATGAATGGTACAGAAGTCTCCCTGACGGGTGTATTACTTCATTTGCCGGTTTCAAACAAATGTTCCTTGAACGATTCTACGAAGGGCTCAATGATATGACCATGTCGGCCCTCATAAGGATCAAACAGAAGAATAATGAGACCACTGAGGAATTCATTGAGAGATTCAGAAGAGAAGCCCTCAAAATGCCTCTTGGAACTCCCGATGTTGTTACGATCGACACTTGCAAGTCGAACCTCTTACCAATTATCAGCATGTGGACAGGGTCCACTCAGTTCCAAGATTGGCCTTCATTCATCGTCAGTGCCAAAGCTGCCGAAGTCAGTACTGAGACCTTCAAAGGTCTGGGGGTACAAATGGCTCCCAAAGAATCAAATCAGAGTGCTAGCAATAGTACTCGACCCAACAATCGCAAAGGGAAAGAAGCTCTTGAAGTCAATCTCCAAAGCAGTAGTCAAGAAGTAAAGACTACCCAAGCTACTTCAGCTCCAACAAATCAACAACAGAGATCTCCTCGGCCGAAAGAAGAATATTCTTTCGATGATGACGATGTTCAGGGTATCTTTGAATGCTTGCTCAAAGGTAATAAAATACAATTGCCAGAAATTAAAAAGCCTGATGAATCCAATAAAATAGATCATCCAAAATACTGTCCATACCATAGAATGCTGGGTCACACAATCCGGTCTTGCTATGTATTAAAAGGAAAGATCCAGGAGATGATTAAATCAGGAGCTGTGACACTAACACCCAAAGACAAGACAGTCACAGCAAATGTGATTTCAATGCAATTTGGTGATTTCCCTCCTTTAATGGTGGAAAGTGGGATTGTTCCTATTCCCAAAGCAACTCTCGAGGTGGTGAATATCCCACCAGCACAGAATGAAGGACTTGTTCCTGTCACAACTAAGAAGGGAGAAATCATGTGGATCCACCCAGACTTAAAGACAGAGTTTGAGACACCTTCCTCTTCTCCTCGGAAGACTCATTCATCTAAAAAGAAACTCGGGAAAATTAAGTCATGCAATGTGACTTCTAGTACTACACCCGATTTTTATCTAACCTCTACTTTCATCTTAGCAGGAAATTCACTCCCTACTGAGGTAAAAACTGTACCTCAATTTGAAGATAAGTACAAGCCTGCATTCCATCTATATAGTTCACAATCTCGTGAATTAATGGCAAAGATGGGCTATGATCTAGCCACTGCTCCTGGTCTGAACTCAGGCGAAGGACTCCGAGCACCTTTTGCCCTCACTATGAGATATAATCAATCTCGTGTTGGTCTCGGCTTCTGGGACGAAGCTCTCATCAAGCATAAAAGAACCAAAAGCAAGATAAAGAATTGCAACATGGTTTCGATAGATCCTGAACCAGAATCTGAAGTTGAAGTTCATGCTGGAACTCGGTCAGAAAAAATATATCTCAAAGATTATGCTGACACTTCTGGAGAAACCTCTGATGTCCCTCCGGCTACAGCCCCAACACCAGTCTCTACTGAAGAACCTTCAAATATTCCTGTCGAGACAGTTCCATCTAAACCAACAACAGCTGACAAGGGCAAACAACAAGTCCGCTTCGACAAACCATTGAAGAAATCATCCCCTACAGGACTTGAAAAGCCTTATAATTTTGATATATTGGCTCAATTAGCCAATACACCAGCTAAATTGTCAATCTTCGAACTCTTACGTCTCTCTAAAGAGACTCGAGAAACTTTGAGTGAAGCACTGTTACAAGCAGAAACTTGCTTAACTCTCCTCAAGAAGTTGGAAACAGAACCTGTCTCTCACTGCCATAATGTATTGGAATTTATTCCAAACATTACCTTTACGCAGGACGATATGCTGCTAGAGGATAATCGACATGATCGTCCTTTATATCATACATGATATATTGATTCTATGAAGGTTGATCGTTTACTGATTGATCCAGGATCCGCTCTCAGTATTATGCCAAAGGCTATGTTAGATGCATTGAAGATACCTGTGCATAGTCTTTCCAGCACTATCACTACCATCTTGGGATTCAATCAAGGAAAAAGTGAGCCTTTGGGCAAGATTTGCCTCAAATTTCAAATAGGCGATCTTCGCACTAAAGTTACTTTTTACATCATCGACAATCATGGTTGCTCATACAATGCTCTGTTGGGGAGACCATTCTTGCATGAACATAATGTCGTTCCTTCGACCCTTCATCAGTGTTTCAAATATGTTGATGATAATGGAGAAGTTCAAAAGGAAGTTGCGAATCTCTATCCATTCAAAGGAGTTGAAGCTTACTTCAATGACGCTCGCATGTACAAAGATGAATACTCAAAAGTCTTGCAAGCTATGGATAATGATGATGAGATAGCAAAAGTTGGCACTTTTGTTATTCCTGTAAAAGGGCGTATCACTCCTCCGCAGTCTGTTAGATCATCCGAAGAAGGCTCACTGATAATTCCTGTCAGTGGACGTATTACTTCATCACCTGCCCAAGCTCCACAAGGCTCACTGATAATTCCTGTCAGTGGACGTACTACTCCCCCTCCACCTTCTCAGGCTAGATCAGATACTCTAGTCATTCCAGTCAGTGGACGTACTACTTATCCACGATCTTCTTCAAGGGAGCTCACCTCTTCTGAGCCTTTTGTTATCGATCTTAATCGAAACAAAACTTCTGATCGCTCTTCCTCTCTCCCTTTTGTCATTAATTTGACTAAGTCTGATAAGGCTCAGCCTTCTGTTGTAAATACAGCATCTCCTTTGCAGTATATTGATGTCTGTAATCATGTACAAAGTTATTTACAATTGCTAGATAACTTAGAGTCACTAACTATAGGGGTTGTTCAAACTCTTCATACAGACGTATCATTGGAATCCATACAAAAATCATACTTCGTGGTCCCTGCTAGAAAAAAGGAAGAAAATCCAATCTTCTTTTATAAAGGACCCCAGAATCCTCCTAACTTGGAAGAAGATGACATAAACGATGATACTGGAAGGTTACAACTGCGTCGCTACAGTCAGCAATCTAAAAATATTATCAAGAATATGGGTTATGACTTCAGAACCAGTCTCAATAATGGAAAAGGAAGAAGAATGCCTGTTCGAATTCTTTCATTAAAATACGGAAGGACAAAATGTGGTTTAGGTTACACTGCTCCTACTTCCTTTATCAACATAGTCCATGAAGATTCAAAGTCCGATGAAGACGAACGATCTGAGTCTTCTGATTCTCTCTCTTGGGATTCTGACACGAGTATTGGCGATCTTCATCGTTCTATTCTATCCATCAATATGGTCTCTGTTGATGGCCCGTAGGAAAATGATGAAGATGAGGATGATTTTGAAATATCACCCGAATCGGAACAATGGGCTCAAAGATTAGATAATTAATGGGAATTCAGGTTCGAACAGAGGGAACCTCCTACTGAAGATAAACTGATCCAAATTGATGTTGGTGAAGAAGGTTTCCCTAAACCAATATTCATCAGTGAGAGTCTTTCAGAAACAGATAAGCAAGATATGATCAAGCTTATTCGTGATTACATCGATGTCTTCGCCTGGAGCTACGAGGATATGCCAGGACTAGATCCGAAGATCGCAATGCACAAGCTTAATATTATGCCAAATGCTAAACCGGTCAAACAGCAACAGCGACGATTTCGTCCAGATATTATGGATGCAATTGAAGCTGAAGTCAACAAGCTTATGGCTTCCGGATTTATCAGAGAGGAACAACATCCTGAATGGGTGGCTAACATCGTTCCTGTCCTCAAGAAGACCGGGAAGATCCGAGTCTGTATAGACTTTCGTGATCTCAATGCTGCTTGTCCTAAAGACGAGTTTCCTCTTCCAATTACAGATGTAATGATTGATAACACATGTGGTTTCGAACGAATGTCATTCATGGATGGGTATTCGGGGTATAATCAAATCAAGATGTTTCCAGATGACGAGAGACATACTTCTTTCAGAACACCGATCGGTACATATTGTTATACAGTGATGCCGTTTGGTCTCAAAAATGCAGGAGCAACATATCAACGAGCAATGAGCACTATATTCCGTGAACATCTCCGGAAAATAGTCGAATGCTATGTTGATGATATTGCAGTCAAAAGTCGACGAAAGGAGGATCATATCCAAGATTTGAAGACTATATTTGATTTAATGCGTCAGCATCAAGTTAAAATGAACCCTACTAAGTCCTTCCTAGGCATCTCTAGTGGCAAATTTCTCGGCTTCGTTATTACCGCTAAAGGTATACACGTGGATCCCGAGAAGATCAAAGCCATCCAAGAGATGCGTCCTCCACGCACCTTAAAAGAGCTACGAGGATTTCAAGGAAGGATTGCTTATATCAGGAGATTCATTTCCAACTTATCAGGACGCTGCAGACCATTCCACAAACTTCTGAAGAAAGGTGTATCTTTCATCTGGAACGAAGAATGTCAAAAAGTATTTGACGACATCAAACAGTACCTCATGAACCCTCCAGTTTTGGTACCTCCCGTCTCGGGAATACCATTTCTCCTATATGTTCGAGCTATGGATCATTCTCTTGGTGCATTACTCGCCCAGAAAAATAAAGATGGTCATGAACAGGCCATTTATTATCTCAGTCGCACAATGACAGCGCTGAACCGCGTTATTCTCCAATCGAGAAAGAATGCCTAGCATTAATGTTTGTTGTTCAGAAAACGCGACATTATATTATCGGTCAGACGATTCACGTCATTTCCAGAGTGAATCCACTCAGGATTATGATGAAGAAACCCGGTATTCTCAACTCTAGACTTGCTAATTGGGGAATCTTGTTAGCCCAATACGACATACATTATATTTCTCAGAAGTCGGTTAAAGGACAGGCTCTTGCTGATTTTCTAGCAGCTCATGCAGTCCCAGAAGATTCTAAATTATATGATGAGATTCCCGATGAAGTTCTGGATTCAAATATGGTTTCTGAAGAAGTTCCTACCTGGCGTCTATTCTTTGATGGAGCATCTAGAATAGGTCCTAACGGCGATATTGTCGCCGGAGTTGGAATTGTTCTTGTATCCCCAGAGGGATTAACTATTCAGAGGGCTTATTCTCTGGATCAATCATGTTCAAATAATATTGCAGAATACAATACGTTGCTCATTGGTCTTCAACTCGCTAAACATCTGGATGTTTAATATTTAGAAGTTTATGGAGACTCTAAGCTTATCATCAATCAGATCAGAGGAACGTATGAAGTTCGTCATCAAGATTTGATACCTTATCATCGAACAGCACTCTCTATGGCCTCCTCCTTTGAAGGTTTCTTTATTGAATATGTTCGACGAGCCTATAATGCAGAAGCTGATGCTTTGGCTAATCTTGCTGCTGTATTAGCCATACCAATCAGACGTCAGCAAGTGATAGCGGTTTATAACCGAGAACTATTCTGCGTTGAAAATAATCTGGCTTTGGCTTTTCCCCATAATCCAGACGAAGATTCTCTCAACTTTGATGCTGAATTAAAGTTTGACAAAGTGTCCTTGTCTTCTTCCGATTCTACTATGGAATATGTCTTTTCTAACAAAATAGACACCGTAACTGAAGACTGGAGACGTCCGTTTCTGGACTTTGTGTTGTATGACATACTTCCTGATAACCCGAGTGAAGCAGCATCTATCCGGCGCCGGTCTCTCAGATTCTATTATAATCATACTACGAAGACACTATATCGTCGAGCCTATGATGGTCTTCTCCTTCGATGCATCGCTGGTGAAGAAGCACAACAGATAATCCGTGAAGCACATGATGGCGTCTGCGGAGCTCACCAGCCAGGTCCAAAACTTCAAGATCGTATTCGACGTATGGGTTATTATTGGCCCACGATGGTAGCTGATACCATTCAATATGCTCGGAAATGTAAAGCCTGTCAAATTCATGCAGACTTTATCCATCAACCATCGGAGTTCTTACACCCAACAGCGGCATCATGGCCCTTTGAAGCTTGGGGAATGGACGTCATCGGTCCTATCAATCCACCATCATCAAAAGGACATCGGTTTATTCTAGCAATAACTGATTACTTTTCTAAATGGGCTGAAGCAATCCCGTTATCTGAAGTCAAGACTTCTAATGTTATCAACTTTGTCAAACATCATGTCATCTATCGATTTGGTGTTCCTCGGCGTATTATCCATGATAATGGACCACAGTTCGTCAGCCAGAAATTTACTCGATTCTGTGATGATCATCGGATTAATAATCTGGCTTCTACAGCATATAATCCAGCAGCCAATGGACTAGCAGAAGCTTTTAACAAAACAATCATCAAACTCTTGAAAAAGTTCGTTTCTTCCAATAAACGTAACTGGAGTGAGAAGCTTGGTGAATGTTTATGGGCTTATCGTACCACAGTTCGCAATGCGACCGGATGTACACCTTTCTCTTTGGTATATGGGTGTGAAGCTGTTCTTCCCCTCGAGATACAAATTCCTTCTTTGAGAGTTGCAATCTCCAATGAATTTACAACAGAGAATAATGATCGACTTCGACTTCAAGAGCTGGAAGCTCTAGATGAAAAGCGATTGTATGCGCAACAAAATATCGAGCTATATCAAGCCCGAATCTCAAAAGCTTTTAATCGGAAAGTCAAAGTCAGAACATATCAGAAGGGAGAATTGGTCCTTACTGTCAGACGTCCGATGACCATGACACATATGAGCAAAGGCAAATTTGACGCGAAATGGGAAGGCCCATTCGTAGTAAACAAAGTCTTCTCTAATGGAGCATATCAGCTTGCCTCTATGGACGGGAAAGTCACGATGATGCCTATCAATGGCAAATTCTTAAAGAAATATTATGTATAAATTTCATCAATATATATAATATTTTTATTACTCCCCAGCAAGTGTAAAATCAAAAATTTATTCTTCTCTACAAAAGCTATTTCGATGTCGTTATCCCCAGCGGAAAGTGATATTCTACCATGTATCATTTTCCCAGAGAATTTGATATTTTGTCTTATTAGATTCCCAGTGGATTTAATAAAGATCTTGTATAGAAAATCATGTCCATATCACCTCTGAATTTTCTATCTCAGTATGTATCATATTTTCTATCATATGAAAATGATATTTAGTCTTTTGATTTCCAAGTTCAAAGATCATGGAAAATAGAATCCAAAGATATCTTTATATCTGAATTCTGTTTTCTCTCACCAGTATTAAACTAAAATTACCTTTGGTTTAATATCATGATAGAGTTACAAAGTTTATTTGTATATTCTATTCTACTGAAATATGTCATGTATCATTTACCTCTGAACATGTTTTCTACAAAAATATCATCCACAAAATTGAAGTCAAATAAAAATATTCATTTCAATCAAACTCAGAACATTGATTACAAATGGTATCAAGACTTCAATATATGATAAATGTAAAAAAAAATCTATTTAGGAGGAGCGATTATCTCCTGAATATAAACAATTACATTATTCATCTTCTCATCATGGGCTTTCTTGAGACGCTCTGCTGTTTCAGATACAATCATCCGTTGATCATATTTCGCAATAATAGAACTTCGGCGGTTGGTCTCTTCAATCTGATGGGTTTGCATCTGTTCCCGCTCTTCCTATAAAGATTGATAACGTTCAGCTTCAGATTGACGATCAGCTGCAATCTTTGATCGTTCTTCTTCCATGGAGGTAATTTGTTTTTGGAGACGAGCTAGCTCTTCCCTCAACTTTCTAAGATCTTCAGCCCTTGACGATTCATCTTTCTCTAAACGCTCCATATTCTGACGAGTATTTAACATCTCTTCGTCTTTCGCCATTAATTCCTTAGAAGACTGAACGAGGAATTCTGTCAGAGCAATATGTTGAGCTTGAGCTTCGCTCTCCAATTAAGAAATTTCAGCTGCAGTCAGAGACTCAACATCTTCCTTCTTAATCTCCCAATATTTTTGGATGTTGGCTTCTAAATCATTCAAGAGATGTTCAAAGAAGACACATTGAGCCTCATAACCAGATTGTCTCAAGGCTGAACATGGGAAACTAGTCGCCTCTCGAAGACTCGAAAAGGGCATAGTCTCAACTTTCATGAGTCGCCTCGAATATGTATCCAGATATGTATAAATAATATCTGAATACATCCCCATGACTTTGGCTATCCCTGTGTCAAAACTGGGAGTCGCTGCAATAATAGGGGAAGGAGCAGGAGGAGCTTCTATTCTTGGAGCTGAAGTTAGTGCCTTTGGAGAACTCGGCAGATGGGAACTCCCCTCACCCACCTCAGTTTGGACAAGTGGGACTCGAGTAGAACTCATAGCCGGTGCAGTTCCTACAGCTGTTGAAATAAAAGAAGCATGATCAAAACCAAAAGATAATAAAGCAGAGACAAGACAAAACTTTGATGAATAAAATATTACCTGGAGTTGGTTCATATTCAGTCTCCTTCGGATCATTCAATCCGGCTCTTATTCTGTTCAGAGTACTTTCTGACATGGGATTTATTTCACTGCTTCCCGCCCCAGAAGTACTCGGAATTTGAACTTCAATTTCCAAATGCCTCTCCGGCTCTGGTGTCAACCCAGAGTGTTGACCAATGGTCTTTAGTGCATCTATTGGTATTTTAGACAATGATTCATCGTCTATCTCCATGTCTTCTTCTCCAGAAGAATGAGACGACGGTTCATAGTCAACTTGTTCGCTCTCTGAAGCTTCAACAATTGGATTGAGAGGAGTGGCTTCCTTCACTGATTCTCCCAAAATCAGTAAGTCATTAGCCGTTTCAGTCTGATGCTCGGCCTCTACCGCAGGTTGACTAATTTCCTGCGCATCATCGGCTATTGGTGGAACTGAGCCTACATCAAAATGTCTAGAAGACCCAGTAGTTTCAGGAATATCTTCTTCTTCTGTCTTTACAGAGAAATCAAAAGTAGCTTGCTTTTCTGCAGCCAATCGCATAGCACGATCTGTGGGACTCTCTGCATCCAGACAAATTACGGATTTAGTTTTTAAAACTATTACTTTCCTTCCTATTCTTCTGGTTAAAGGAACAGTAGGATAAGTGTCTAATGGATCACTACCTGTTTCATCAATATTTCTGGCTCGTTCAGAAACAGAAGAATTCCCGGGAATAGAAATTACTCCGCGACTTCGAGTCTCTGCTCGAGTAGCTCTTTTTGCGGCAGGACCCGCAGTACCTTTACTCATCTTCCTCTTCGGTGTATTATCAACAGATATACTTTCTTCAGCACTCCCGATAGGCACATGCAATGGTTGATGAAGGTCATCAGAGAAGAAAGTTTCCAAAACATCATCATCAACTTCATCGGTGGCCAGAGGATCTTCTTTGTCGTGACAATCCCTAGGCAAGGCGGATTTAGTTGATTTCTTTTCAACATGAATAAAGCTTTTACCTAAGATGCTAAATTTTTCATCAAAGGTATTAGCTGATACATAAAATCTGGCATAGGACGCCAATATCTTAGCTCCTCTCCGATAGTTGACCGGATCTGGCATAGAAAAGGTAGCCCATGTACCTTTGGCAATGTAATATAGCCAAGCTCTGGCACCATCAACCAACCCGCCTTGATGAGCAAAACACGTCATTGTATTGCCCACATCCAACTGATCGTAACCAAATTGACGAGCAAATCTGCTCGGAAGATATGGCTCTATATATGTGATGTTGTCACGGCGGCAAATTAAATGAGATGGCCTGATTCTCTTTAGCCATTCATGTTGGACATCATCCAACTCATTAGCACCAACGCCGTCAATCAATCTCCCGGGCATGGTCTCATAACCAATAGGGGGAGGAACACAAGCGAAGCTCCAGAGTTCTCCCATGTTCAATATGGTTCTGCAATCAGTTAAAGTATCATATCTCCATTTCGGTATGTGCTTGTACCTTTCAAGGAAAGTGTCATCTGGCCTAGCCATCCCAGCACTCATCAGAGATTCAAAATGAAGAAGCAGCCATCCAAACAAGTATGTAAAGGGCATTTCTACCCGGGGAAAGGACGTCAAGCTCTTTCGTGCCAATTTGAACATCCTATCTGTGTATGCCCTTAATCCGGCATTCAGACGGCAGGTCATTGCCGTTAATAGATCCATTTTATACCCAAAAACCAGACGGACTGCTGCGAAGACGACTCCTCTGCGCATCCTGTCTGCCGAACAGGTGCCAGGAACTACGAATTTCCTCAGCCAAAGAGATATGAAACCGGCCAGATGACCTTCATCGGACAATTCTCGGCCACCCTGCTTAATATAGGTTTCTAATCTATCACCGGCCTTGTAGCTGTTGATGTCTTCTTTGACGACAATGTCATCATGATTAGTCTCCCGGATTAATCTGTTAATCTCGGCTTGACTTAAGGGCTTGAATTTTTCGACATACTGCTCGGTCTTTTTCATCTTTTGGACTTCGTCAGTGCGGCCTTGAAACAAATAAGCCATCCACTTTGAAGAATAGCAATTGGAGTCCCCCTCTCCACCTTGTCCCTTATGAAAAGCTTTACAGATGCTGTAATGACACATTAATTCTTCAAATACATAAAGAATTAGTGGGTTGGCTGCAGAAACCTTATTCATTTCGTCAACAAAAGGGATATATTCTTCATATGGCAAATCTGCCGTGGGTAGCTGAGATATATATGCCATTTCATGAAGGGCGAATCCCATCTCGCCCTTTGGGGTCATGAAGGTGCCAGTCCGATAGTTATATCTCTCCGCTAATGCCAAAAACAGATCCGGGTTTGGTTTGAAACCATAAGCAGTACACTTAATGGCATCATATAAACCTATCGCCTTCAACTGTGCACCGAAGTTCCGCAAAATCTATCTCACTAGAGCAGTCCATCTAGTGTTCTCTGGATTTACTAGACCAGTCAGCCTCATTGACTGTTTTGGGTAGATGGCATTCTTTAATTGAACAAATTCATTGGCAAAAATTGGGACTCTGACTGGCTTCAGCAGTGCCGAGTCCTCAGGAGGGAGGGTGGCAGGTAATAATCCTCGCAGGGATGTGACATGTGGTTCAGTACCACTGCGGAACCTTCCTTGACGATATCCAATCCACCCAGCCTTAGCTTGTCGGGATGGAGTAATATCCTACTTCATCTGTCTTTGCTGGCCCGAATGGAATAAACGGGCTATGTTGATACTCTTTGTTAAACCAGTCAAATACATAGGCTGATTTACATCACCATCCCTATAGTAACTGTATGATACTTTGTCCAGAGCAGGCTGGGAATTCATGTCAATAGCATCTCCAAAAAGGAATGCTGGCTTCAAATGGGCAACACCATCTACACTTTGTAACGGCAGTCCACTCATCAGGTTCAGTAAAGTATCATCTTCCTGATTGGTCAAAAGAGCTATTCTTGTGGAAGGTCCGTCAAATTGGGGAAAACGAACATGAGATAGATCACTTCTATAATTATTTCCCATACTTCCTTCAAATTCTGCTTCCTGAGCCAGAATATCTACTGCAAATGAAGAATAAAGTATTAAAAAAAAATCTTCAATGTCAAGAGATGATAAAGTTTAACATACGCTCAGTTTTTACTAAGCGTACAGCTCAATTTACGCTCAGTTTTTGGCAGACTCAAGGTTCAGCATACGCTCATTTTTCCTTAAGCGTATAACAGATTTTATCTTAAGTGAATGGTTTTTTTTTTGATCGGTTTGAGCATATCAGCGTATGGTTGACAAGATGATCATTAAAAATATGTTAACACAGGAGTTAACGTATCTCAATGCGACAAATTGCCATAGCATATTCTTTTAAAGATAGCGTATTTTGGTATCTCTATCAAAAATACGCGTATCTTACAGATATACGCTCCAAACATACTTTTCGTAAAAACAAAAAATATGGAATACAGCTAAACCCTAAAGAGGGAAGCGTATTTGCTGACGTATTGACCCTAAAGAGGGATACGTTTTCTGAGTTTTGTTCTAACCAGAGCCCTAAAAAGGGAATAGTTATTTATTCATCATCATCTTCGTCCTCACCATAAAGAGGTTTCAATGGCCGTTCACTGCATGAAACACGCTGACTGGCCGTCCTCTTGGTAGTGGCAGTGTCGACGGCAGGATGAGATAACTCTTCAGGGGCTTTCCCCTTTCCTTTCGCAGCAGCATCAATCTTGGGTGCCATTAATGGAGATGGAGTTGAAGATGAAGAAGAAGAAGAAAGATCTTGAGTTTCTGAAAGCTTTTTTCTCTCTCGAAGGCAAAAGCTCTGGTAAAGAAATAAAATAGGTTTTGGGAGACCTATTTATAGAAGAAAGAAAGAAGTTCAAAACGGCGGATATTTTCTAAACAAAATCCCTAAAGAATTGTACTAATATTGAGGAAGATAACAGACTCATGCCAGCGTGTCAGGACTCATTCCCACTTTCTGTTCAAAGTAATTTCGAACTTTTGAAACTCATAAAGTTCGAAAACTTTGAAGGGGGTCTTGTAGGATGTGGAAAATTATGACACGCTGTCATTTTCATCCATACGCTTAAAGACAGATGTCAGTTGAAGTCATACGCTCAAGGCTATACGCTCAGTTAAGAGCCATACGTTCAGTTCAGAGTTGTACGCTCATTCAAAAGCCATACGCTCAGTAAATATTTTATTATTTACTGAAGTGACAGCACAGCATATGTTTAAATGAGGAATGAATCTGATACTTCATCTTTCGTGCAAAGACAGCTGTCATGAGAAAAGTAACCGTCGTATAGGTTTTCGAAGAGTCGGTTTTGTCTTTTACGAGGACAACTCAGCAGCCTTCATAAATACAAAAGCCATCATTACTGTCAGTTTTGATAGTCTGTCAGCCGTCAAATCCGCAGTCACGATGCTCGAGAAGATTTTGTCAGTTATGGGAAGATATGGTGTACCAAAGAAGTTTGATGATAGCCACGTGGCCACTTCTCCAGTGAGCGTATCGACCTCACATGACTCCTTCTTCACCCAGCCAAGTGAGCGTATGGACCTCACATGATTCCTTACTAACCAAGCGAGCGTATGATCTCCATACGACTCCTTGCCCATAAAGTGAGCTTATGGATTTCCTATGGCACTACGCTGTCCAAATCAGCGTATGACTCCTCTTCAAAAGCTAGCGTATGACTCTACAGCAGTTGTATCCAGGATGATTTTCAACGTACAGTCAACACACGTTCTCACGTGTCCTGTACTCAGTTACCCATTTATTCAGAAGTTATGCAATGTGGCCTTCATGCCATCAATCTCTCCTCAATGTGCTCTACTACTTTCAACCGCACGCCAACGTGTCTTCGTCAGAATTTTGCCACGCGTCCCTGCAGTTTTGCACACGTCAAGTAACTACCTGAGCGTATGGTTCAGGACAGTTATCCAGAACTCTATAAAAGAGAGTTTCTTCACCTTCATGAGGACAGGTCATTTTTCAGAGAGAACAGAGAGATTGCCCAGTTGCTGTCCAAGTTCTTCGAAGTTCGAGTTTTCTTCATCGCATCGTCCAAGGGATAAAGTAATCGTCTTCTAGATTAGATTCCTACAGTTGTAATTTTCTCAGATACAAAATAAATAAAGTGAATTTATTTATGGAAAACACTTTTCTCTACATTTCTTGTTTCATTTCATCCACTTTAGCTTTTAGTTTAATTATTCCTTCAGATGCTTTTGCATATTAGTCTGTGGAAACTTGTATATATATATATATATATATATATATATATATATATATATATATATATATAAAGAGCATTTTATTGATAACTAAAAAGTAGCTCATGAAAAGCATTACAGATAGGTACTGGGCCTAAAGACAAAAGGGCCCTGGTGAGCAGGTACATAAAAACAAACAGTAGAAATGAACATGATCCAACCATTTCGAAATTTCAAAAAATGAAATTTCAAAATATTTCAAAAAAAGGCAAATTCCAAGACAGGTGTGGGCACCAGGCCCTAGGGGCACCCTGCCCGAGGATTGGGCGCTTGGCCCGAGGGTCCTACCCCCCCTCCCCCCGCGTGCAGGAGCACCGGCGGGGAGACCGAGGAGGGGGGGTCTGGTAGGAAGAGGGGGGCTCCGGCGGTGGCCGGACCGGAGGGAGGAGGCCGGGGGGGACGGGGTCGGGGTCGACCGGACGAGCGCGAGATGGGCGCACAGAAGCAGGCCGACCGACACCCGGCGACTACCACCAGGGAGGGGAGGGGCTCGGATAGGGAGGGAGATGGAGCGCCGGCTGCGGCCAGGCGGCGCGACGAATGGGACGGCGGTTACCAGATGGGAGGGGGAGGGCCCTCCGGTCTGAGACGGAGAGAGCGCCGGAGGGTGGTGGAAAGGCTGGGTTGGAGAGAATGGGGGGCCACCGACGACGATGCCGACGAGAGCGCCGGCGCTGGGGGGGAAACGAAGAGGGGGGGGCAGCCCAGGGCCGCCGAGGGGCTCGGCCGGGGGGCCGCGGGACGAAGTCGCCGAGTTGGGCCACCGCTGAGAGGGGTGGGAGGCCTCAGCCGAGGGGGTGGACGCTGCCGTGAGCGGGAGGGCGGGGCAGGCCCAGGCGACGGGAGCCGAAAGTGGAGCCGCCGCGGGGGGGGCCAACAACCGGCGGAGGGGGAGAATCCGAGGCGGAGGGACGCCAGAGGGGGAGAGGAGCGGGGGGTGGGGCCTCGGCCGGGGGTATGGGCGGCAACGGCGGGAATGAGAAGCGACGACCGGCCGGCGCCGAGAAGGGGGGAGCCGAGGCCACCCAAGCCCAGGAGGGGGGTTCGACTCCCGAGGAGGGAGGAACCGTCGACGGCTGGGGAAGGGCAGGAGCACCGGGAGGAGGCGAGGCCGGACCTGTCCGGAGGGGAAGAGCCGGAGGGGGAGGGCCGGGCTGCGGGGGGAGCGGGCTGGTGTCCTCAACCGAGGGGGGGACGGCACCGCGAGGGCTACGGTGGGCGGAGGGCGCGCTGGAGCGGGGGGAGGCAGGCTCGACGGAGGGGCTGCCGAAGGGGAAGGACCTGGCCTTCTACTCCAAGCTCTACGGCGCCGAGGCCGCCGATGGGGGCGACGAGGCTAAGGAGGGAGGGGGGGAAGCCGCTCGGGAGACCGCCGGTGGCGGCCCAAACGAAGAAGCCCCCGGGGAAAGGAGGGGCACAAGGTGGCGCGTCCAGCCTCAGCAGGCCGGCCAGCCAAGCCACCGGCCATATGAGAAGGAGGGGATGGGGCGTGGCGAGCAAGGGGGCTGCCTCTCTACCCCTATGAGACCTCGTAGGGGCATGTATATATATATATAATATATATAATATATATATATATATATATATATATATATATATATAATTATAACTGAATAATAGAGTTAGAGCATCCACAGTGGAGACACTCCAAACACATACATCAAATTAATTAGAAATTGCGTAAATTACTACTTTTGGAGTGTCACCTTGAAATGGCACACAATGGTACACTCCAAACAAATAATCTAAATTATTCAATCCCTATTTTCTCTCTTTATTTTCCTTCATTGTTTAGTAATATTTTTTTCTTCTTTATTTTCTTTCCCTGTTTTGTAAGAACAATTAATTTTGGTGGGTCCAAGAATTAATGTAAAGGAGCTAAGGCACCTCCAAATCTGGAGTGTCTCTTAGCTTTCTATCTATTTTCATGTGTGAAAAAGTGCCCTCTACAGCCTTCAAGTGCTATAAAATTTAATTAAAGTCAGAATATAGCACTTGAAATATCTCCTATTGTGGGTGCACTTATAAACTACAAAGTCTCATACTCCAAAAAAAGGAGTAAGCAAGATGATTAACCAACAACATAAAAGACCAAGCCATTCCTGCATGCCAAAATAGTTTACCCAATCTGCGCCTTTCTTAATTTTCATTAATGATAATTCCTTTGTTGACCCTCGGACTCACCTTTGTAGATAGTGTAGAAACTGCTCTACCCACCGCCTCTGAAGTATAATCAACGTGTGTTTCTAAGTTCTTCTTCCTAGCAACCATCGTCAGAGCCATTCTGGGTTCAAAAGTGCCAACTTGACACCAATCTTCTCCCCTTTATTACTGGAAGTTGAGATCCCACCTAGATGTTTAGTTGGGATACTCAAATTTTTGTTGATCTTCTCTCAAGCTCTTGGCATTTCTTCATTCTAGGTAATCATCCCCTCATTGGCACTATCCTCTCGGAGAAGACAAGAAGAAGGATTGAAGGGTATAATAGACTGATCATTCGTGTAGTTACTGTCATGTACTACCTCTTTCACCTATCTCCTACTTCATACCAATCAGATTATTCATACTACTACTACCCTGTGGACCAATTATCTTTCCTAATATAGTAGGTTGAGCATTGATCAGTCCAGGATGTCGATCTCGATGATGCATGATTAATGCCTCCCTGAGCTCCTCGATCTATTCAACTTGCACCTCCTCCGAATGTGCAGGCTATTGATTGGGTTGAAGAACCTCAGTCCATTCTTTTTTCTTCTCTCTTACCTCCACATCACACTAGGTTTGGACATGTCCAAAGCAGCTACAATTAGAGCAGTTTGGAGGAACCCAATCATACTCTATATTTTGTTCTACCACCTTCATGTTCGGCAATTCGATGTCGATAGAATATGGAAGGTGGTCTAGTGAATTAATCTCCATAAATACTCTCCTATATGCAACCCTCTGTTGTTGAGTCATAAGAATATCCATATTAAGTGGCATCCCTACAACACTGGCTATCTTCATTATGGATGGGACACTCCACAACTGAGTCATAAGCCATCACAGTCTAATTCATTTAAGGACAGATGTGAGTCTATCCTTTTCGAAGTTAGAATTATGATTCAATCTCCACATGATTATCAGCCTCCCATCAAATGTCTAAGGCATTGTGTCACGACCTGTACCCAAATATTCGGATACGAGTACATGGGTACGTCCAGCCTACGTCGTAATATCTATGGTAGAATGATGTCTATACCTTCAACGTATATCATCTCATAATCCATGCAATGTAATATCCAGACATCTCAATATTGTAAGTAAAGATATGAATCCAATATACTGAATCACAAGATTCTATGGAAATATAATGCAAGAAGGAATTGTCACGTCCCAGTTCCATAATACATAAGAATTTAAGACGAAAGCATACCAGCTATACGATCTAGAATAAGGATTCCGATTTAATGGACTTACTCCAGACGTACTATACTGTAGAATATCTATACTACCCATAATCACTATAATCTCATCCATAGAGCAACAACAACAAAAAGTAAAATATAAGATAAACTGAAATTGAATAATAATGATGTCTGAATATACAATACAAATGATCTGTCTGAAAAATAGTCTGGTAGAAATATCCCCTAAAAGGAAAGTACAATGCTGGAATAAATAAAGTACTGAAATAAAGGTAACAGCTTGAACATAGGCTAACTAGATAAATTATTCATGGCTCCAATCAATCTACATACCCCTGGATCAAGAAAACTCCTTAGAAAAAACCTCTAAGTCCTTAGCTAGATAACCTATCTCAATCCCCGGTCCGTAGGCAGTAGGATACAAATGCTCGTTCGAATATAGAAAAGAACCATGTCCTCAAAGGAACGTAACAATCGGAGGAATCGGAACGCCGATGGCGTTCGGACTTAGCCTTGCAACGGCTGCTCGAAGACATTGCTCGGTCGAGGCGACCGCTCGCTCGGGTAGGATAGTTTCGGTGAACTCGCCTCATCTTAGCCTTCACTTAATAATTCGCATGTTTTCAACTTGCACATGTTAGGTTTGATAATAAAAGAGACGCATTCACATAGTTAAGGGAATAATCCCGACGGGTCGGAATGTCTTAGAACATGGAAAAAGGTCCAACGGTCGGCTTAGAGTTGGTGCACGGCGTGCTTTGAAAATGACACTCGATCCTTCGTCCCGTGGATTGGGAGAAGGAAAGTTGGTATTCACCGCAAAGCAAAAGAGTTTGCCTAAGTCATAGACGACGCCCGCGTAAATGCTCGATAAAGCATGCACGCTTTCACGATGCAAGGCTTGGCATAGCCTTTGCTCGCCCTACGGGTTAAAGTTATAGTGCACGGCTTGTTTCATAAGTCTAGGCACCCAAAGGACTCGATCATTCAAAGTCGAACGCGTGCACGGCACGTTCCATCAAGGCAAAGCTTGACGCAGCCTTTGCTTGGCAAGTTGTTGCAAAGTTAAGTTAGACAAGTCATGTTAGGCTATCGGAGTAGTAGCAAGCACGGTCCTACGAGTTCTACGACTGGATATAGCCACGAAGTCCTACGATCTCAAGGCTCGTCATATAAAGTATGACTCGGGCGGTAGTGTTGCGTAGAATACGGTTGGCTTAAGGCACAATACACGGACTTAGTGTTTAAGGCATGAGCTACGGTGGGTTTCAAGTCGAGTTTAGAAAAAAAAAAGGCTATCAAATGGTCATTTCTGAGTTAAGTAAAAAGGATATGGCATCAAGGGAGAAGGCTCGCGACCGTGGGTCGTCGAGGGATCTCAAGGATAGAAATCTTGAACATGGTTTTGAAAGAGAGGGTAACACTGAAAGAAGGATGACTGCGTGAGACGTCAGTTTGAGTCGAGTCTTGCATGGTCATGGACAACTTGTCGACAAGGGCAAAGTTTCCTTGAGCGGCAACCCTGGGCCATGGGACCGACTCGGCCTAGGAGAAAATAGGGTATAGTCGTGCATAAGATTTTAGCACGAATTAAAGTGGGGGCTTGCAACGGAGCTAGCTACTTGCATTGAAAGGTCCCCGAATTAACCAAGCTATACGTCTCAGGATAGCTTGTGATGCTAGTGGCCAAGTTCATATAGATGTCGACAAATAGCGGCTATCCACGTGTATGCCTTTGGATTGTGTCAAGTTGAATGTGTGTACAGTTAGAACACAAAGTTTGGGCCTAAGATTGGGTTTCAACATAGATGTCGTGCTTCAGCACGAGATGTGGCATTGAGTCTCAAGTGTGGACATGTGAGTTGCAAAAGTTGGGTTTGAGTTATTCGAGTTTAAGTCAGGAATCGCCGCAAGGCAAGTTGGTTAAGTGACACTAAGTTCACAAGTCTCGATTGGGTCAGTTGATGATCAAAGTAGCAAGGGCCGCGAGGCGGCGATATGGTTAAGTCTCACTGAGTTTCGAGGTACGGCCTCAGCAAGGGTTTGTAGTACGGTCATACGAAAATGGAGCCTTATCGTATAGTGCGTCTCTGATTTTAAGCCATAAGGCAAACACGACTTGATAAGTTAACGTTGTTGAGTTAACGTTGTTGGTGCAATGCACGGGATGGTCTAGAGACACAGAGTAGGCCAAGGTGTCGGTCCTAAAATAATCGTAAGACAAGAGTATAAAGACAATCAAAACGGTTATATTTTACAAAGTAAATTAAACGTCTTAGTTTTGTATGGGTGGGCGAGGAGCTCATTCCACCAGTATAGTTGCGTACTGACACCCACATAGTTTTTATGTGCAGGCACAGGTAGAAGCTCGTGGCGCGGAGCTCGCTTGGATGCATCGAGGCACGGAGTTTCTTGACGATTCGAAGCGTGCGGCCGCATGGAGTCAAGACTTATACTGGACATAATGTATGGACGTCGCCTTCCGAAGCTTCCATTGGCTCAAGCATTGTATCGAAAGATAAGAGAGAGAGAGCAGAGTGAACTTCTAATGTGAGAAAAGTGAGCTCGAGAGACTTATAATCTTGGCCTTGTGCCCTTTGTAATCCTTGTTTCAATATCAGTAAAGAGCTTCTTTGAATAACTTGTGTTTTGTTTTAAAATTTTTGCTGCTATTATTCAACGTCTCTGCATAGGACTTCTGTGCGACGACCCCGTCGCAGCCGCTGAAATCGACCGTTATGGAACCCTCCTTGCACGAGCGCAATCTAGGCTCATGCGGTATTACGCCTTAGCGAGGACGATCGCTCCTACGGGAGCGGGGCGTGACATAATGGTATCAAAGCACGGCTTTACGTCCTTGGACTACCGATTGAATTCTTTAACTCTGTTGTTTCCGCAAACTCTGAAATATTGCTTCTGCAAGTTGCTATCGTTGGTGCGCTCTCTCTCAAATGTTCCCCGGGATGTCCATACAATAAGTCTATCTATTTTGCAAAATATAGGAGAATAGTTTTTGACAAGAAACAAAAAGATGGTTTGCGTAAGTACGGTTGGCTAAGTCGGGCTGGGCATATACACCAAAGTCGCGTCGACCTTAGAAAAATTGAGTGCGGGATTCGAATTGTGTTGGACGAGAATGAGTTCGACTTGATTGAGTAAATGGGATGATTATCGATAGGGGTGCTATCGAACGACGATGTTATCGTCGATGCGATATAGCTGAGCGTGCTTGAAATTAGAAGAATGGTTCGAACGGGATTCGAAGAAGTCGATTTTGTTTCGAATGATAGTTTTGAGGATTTGTTGAATGACTTCATCCCTGAGTGGTGTATGCGATGGCCTCAGGGATATCGATCGATCGATTGAGGATACGGGATATCGGTGAGTCTATCAGCAAGCATCACGTTATGCAAAGCCTTTGATTGAGTATCGTTGAACAAGATGTAGTCTTGAAGATTTGGATGAGTTGATTCGAACAACCTAGAAATTGACGTGCACGGAATGTGCACGAGATCGAGGATTGCGCGAGTATGAAATGCAAAATAATTGAGTAGGTGAAATCGAATTGAGAAAAAGTTAGGGTGTACGAATGGATGACTTGATCAAGGATATTGATACGGATCGTATACGAAAAGTTAGCACGACAGGAAGATAGCATGCATGAAAGGCTTGATTTTGAAGTTACGCGAATGACTCTAAGGATTGGATTGAAAGTTGCTCGATGATTTGAGTTAGCAAGGAACGATGCGAATTGATGAAAAATGTTGGTCGATGACTTAAGATAAAAGGATAATGATCGAACTTGAATTGAATGTCGAGGAGATTATCCAGTCGAACGATGGCATCATTCGCATGACTCAAAATTGGTTACAAAGGAAGATCGTCAGGTTACGCATATCGTCGATGATATTGAGGCGTATCAAAGATCGATATGTGATAACTCGTAGGTACTCTGACTCGGCGAATGATGATCGTGCAAGTGTTATTGTTCAGTTGGATGCCATACTTAGGATTTTGATTGAGATGAATGTTGGATGAAAATAATTGTGTCTTGAGGGTTACGCGGATAACCACAGCGTCGACATTCTTGTCATGTGCGAGCGCAACTCCAGCCTCGTACATGCGTTGCGTCGAATTTGGGGTGATTGTTCCGCGTAAGCGCTGACATGGTGATTCATGTCGCGGAAATGATCGAACTCGAAAAATCAGGATGTAGCAACTTTGATTGTCTCGACTTGTTGGCTTGATGCGAAGGTGAATTCGAAGATTTGTAGGACTTGGGATTGATGAATGAATGAAACTTGAGGATTAAGTAGGCCCAATCCGCGCATCGAAAATGAATTAGTCTAGAAACAGAATAAGAGTTACATCCCGATGAGGATGATTAACCCGCGGGCACGTACATGGTGATTCATGCCCACCATGGATAATCTGAATCGCGTGAGATCGGAACGCAACATATTATTAAGCTAGACGACCTTATGATCAAATACGTGAATTGGGATGAATGACTTAGGGAATATAGAAAGAGACTTATGGGTTAGAGAAGAATTGTGTCGTAGCGTGCTTAACTTGGAAGGATTGATAGGCAGAGCATGTCGAACGTGTTCGAAGAGATAGACTATGTGAAATGGCTTAACGAACGATATTGATGTGTCATGGAATTGCTTGAATGTAAGTTGTCGTATGATGGCTTTGCTGAATGATTCAGACCCCGTGCGACGAATATTAGAATGTGCGTAGGGAATCGATGCTCGATGTTTAAAAATCGGAGTGATGCGAGCTTGGGTAGAAAACCTTGTACTACCAACTTGGTTTGACCTTAGGATGGGGTCAGTGTTGATATTGTTGATTGGGAACTATGATTCCAATACTGACGGAAAGACATAGCCTAGCGGTTAGGCAGACGTTCGAGTACGTAGTGGTAGGATTTGTGGAGACACCACTCGCGAGTATCGGTTGACATGCATGTATATCAGGGACGTCCGAATATGTGCACGATCCGACTCGAGTGGTGATGGTGGATTCTCTATCACGAGACTTGGCTGAAATGCATATATTTTGGGGACGCCTAGAATATGTACACGATCCAACTAAGTCATACGTTGAATCAAATGAGACTAGTGGAGTGGAAAAGGGTCTAGGATTTTGAAATAGTGTTTCAAAGAAAAGATTGAGGGTAGTGCGAGCGTGGCTTGGATTGAGAAAACGCATAGGCATAGTGTGTGCGAGAGTTCTTAAATGTTGAGTAAGTGATAAGTCAATAAGTAAGTACTCAGTTAGTTTCGAGGATAAAACTTTTTCTGAGTGGTGTATGTTGTAGTACCCCGTCCCGCTCAGTCAATCGGAGGAATCGGAACGCCGACGGCGTTCGGACTTAGCCTTGTAACGGCTGCTCGAAGACATCGCTCGGTCGAGGCGACCGCTCGTTCAGGTGGGGTAGTTTTGGTGAACTTGCCTCATCTTAGCCTTCACTTAATAATTCGCATGTTTTTAACTTGCACATGTTAGGCTTGATAATAAAAGAGACGCATCCACATAGTTAAGGGAATAATCCCGACGGGTCGGAATGTCTTAGAACATGAAAAAAGGTCCAACGGTCGGCTTAGAGTTGGTGCACGGCGTGCTTTGAAAATGACACTCGATCCTTCGTCCCGTGGCTTGGGAGAAGGAAAGTTGGTATTCACCGCAAAGCAAAAGAGTTAGCCTAAGTCATAGGCGACGCCCGCGTAAATGCTCGATAAAGCATGCACACTTCCATGATGCAAGGCTTGGCATAGCCTTTGCTCGCCCCACGGGTTAAAGTTATAGTACACAGCTTGTGTCATAAGTCTAGGCACCCAAAGGACTCGATCGTTCAAAGTCGAATGCGTGCATGACACGTTCCATCAAGACAAAGCTTGACGCAGCCTTTGCTCGTTAAGTTGTTACAAAGTTAAGTTAGGCAAGTCATGTTAGGCTATCAAAGTAGTAGCAACCACGGTCCCACGAGTTCTACGGTTGGGTATAGACACGAAGTCCCACGATCTCAAGGCTAATCATATAAAGTATGACTCGGGCGATAGTGTTACGTAGAACACGGTTGGCTTAAGGCACAATGCACGGACTTAGTGTTTAAGGCACGAGCTACGGTGGGTTTCAAGTCGAGTTTAGAAAAAAAAAGGGCTATCAAATGGTCATTCCTTAGTTGAGTAAAAAGGATATGGCATCAAGGAAGAAGGCTCGCGACCGTGGGTCGTCGAGGGATCTCAAGGATAGAAGTCTTGAACATGGTTTTAAAAGAGAGGGTAACACTGAAAGAAGGATGACTGTGTGAGACGTCAGTTTGAGTCGAGTCTTGTATGGTCATGGACAACTTGTCGATAAGGGCAAAGTTTCCTCGAGCGGCAACCCTGGGCAATGGGACCGACTCGGCCTAGGAGGAAACAGGGTATAGTCGTGCATAAGGTTTTAGCACAGGTTAAAGCGGGGGCTTGCAACGGAGCTAGCTACTTGCGTTGAAAGGTCCTAAATTTAACCAAGCTATATGTCTCAGGATAGCTTGTGATGCTAGTGGCCAAGTTCACATAGATGTCGGCAAATAGCGGCTATCCGCGTGTATGCCTTTGGATTGAGTCGAGTTGAATGTGTGTATAGTTAGAACACAAAGTTTGGGCCTAAGATTGGGTTTCAACATAGGCGTCGTGCTTCAGCACGAGATGTGGCATCGAGTCTCAAGTGTGGACATGTGAGTTGCAAAAGTTGGGTTTAAGTTGTTCGAGTTTAAGTCAGGAATCGCCGCAAGGCAAGTTGGTTAAGTGACACTAAGTTCATAAGTCTTGATTGGGTCAGTTGATGATCAAAGTAACAAAGGCCGCGAGGCGGCGATATGGTTAAGTCTCACTGAGTTTCGAGGCACGGCCTCAGCAAGGGTTTGTAGTACGGTTACACAGAAATAGAGCCTTATCGCGTAGTGCGTCTCTGATTTTAAGCCGTAAGGCAAAGACGACTTGATAAGTTAACGTTGTTGAGTTAACGTTGTTGGTGCAAAGTACGGGATGGTCTAGAGATACAGAATAGGCCAAGGCGTCGGTCCTAAAATAATCGTAAGGCAAGAGTAGAAAGACAATCAAAAGGGTTATGTTGCACAAAGTAAATCAAATATGTTGGTTTTGTATGGGTGGGCGAGGAGCTCATTCCACCAGTACAGTTGAGTAGTGACACCCACATAGTTTTCATGTGCAGGCACAGGTAGAAGCTCGTGGCACGGAGCTCGCTTGGATGCATCGAGGCACGGAGTTCCTTGGCGATTCGAAGCGTGCGGTCGCATGGAGTCAAGACTTATATGGGACATAATGTATGGACGTCGTCTTCCGAAGCTTCCGCTGGCTCAAGCATTGTATCGAGAGATGAGAGAGAGAGAGAGAGAGAGAGAGCAGAGTGAACTTGTAATGTGAGAAAAGTGAGCTCGAGAGACTCATAATCTTGGCATTGCGCCCTTTGTAATCATTGTTTCAATATCAATAAAGAGCTTCTTTGAATAACTTGTGTTTTATTTTAAAATTTTCGCTGCTATTATTCAATGTCTCTGCATGGGACTTCTGTGCGACGACCCCGTCGCAGCCGCTGAAATCGGTCATTATGGAACCCGCCTTGCACGAGCGCATTCTAGGCTCGTGCGGCATCACGCCTTGGCGAGGACGATCGCTCCTATGGGAGCGAGGCGTGACACCATTTGTGTGAATACATATTGAAGACACTTTGGAATGTATGGGTAGGTGATAAGGATATAGCACCAAATCACAGCCTGGCGTCAGATCACGTGTCGATGCCCAAATAGGTAACCATAAACCCATTACCGGATAATAATAAAACTCGTGACTCCGTAACCTCCTCCAGAGATGATGCAGTCTAAAGGGCTGTCCCATATGCCTACTAATAGTTTTCTCCGTCCATGAATGGTACAAGTCATATCCATGATTCGGGTAACTCATATCTCAGTGCTAGTCACTATATTAGGCACCATCTAACACTATATGTACCGACACACGAACCGTTCGCACTGATGATCAGTTGAATGCGTAAGCTCATGCCAACACAATGAACTCTCACTCATAATGTTGTGTAATAACATACGACAAGTCATGGAAGTTATTAGGAATAACTTCATAAAATACGAAAACGACTATTAACGCTAAGTTAAACACCCCCCTCATAATATCGATGCTACCATCGATAGCACCGAAGTCATACTTGGACGCACACTACTAATAAACTACTAACAAACACAAGTACAACAAAATTAATTTAAACAGACCAAGTATGGCAAGGTATCTTGTCTGGAATCTCGGAATGAACATAGAGCAATGGTTTGACTTCAACAATCTTAGTCAAAATATCACAAATTCCTAAAAGATAATAAAAACTACCCATCAACTAGGGCTCAGCGGTATAACACACAACATTTATAATAATACCATATATAGTCTTCACTAGGTCATAATCTAACTAAACTAGTACATCACCAATATGACTATAAATACTATATGTAGTATTATGCTACTTTATTAAAATAATATTTTATAGACAAAATACACCATATATTTTTGAATAACTATAAAAAATAATTCTAAATATTATCTAGTTATATCATCTTCAATAAAATAGGGTAGCTAGTCAATGTATTCGACTAGTTGCACAATATTGCCATATTGTCTGGTTGATTGGAACAATACAATAATCTGTAAATAATGGTTTTTAATTTTGAAATAAATAGGGAAAAGAATTATAATCATGGTTTCACATAAAGAAATATACAGTTTTCATCATAGGAAATATTACAAAAGTTTGGGGGTTCAAAGAACTAGGTTTCAATTCGATTTTGAGGTTCAATAGTTTATCTTATAAAGACGGAGGCATAAATATATATCAAACTCAACAAGATCATTCGAGAGCATAATATGATAATAGAGGAAGGTTTTAGGAATGCTACCAATGATTCGTTTGGTGTCAAAAAGAGTCACAAGTCTTCGAAATACATGCGCACAGAAATTGGTTCAGTCTAGACCAACAGTCGTGCAACGCACGCCACGGACAAACGAAGTGGATCCATGTATTGCGGATTTAAGGGAATGTAAGGGACACATAGGGGGACACATTAATATTTGTTTTGTGGAGATCTGATCAATAAAACCATAAAAACACATGTGCAAAGTCAAAATACTTGTTGTTATTTTCTAGTGTGTTCGTATGAAGTAGGGCTCGGTTATAGGCTTCCTCCGACCACAAGGGCTGTTGTGGCTGAAGTACGTGTAGGCAACTCTAGAGGGGGGTAAATAGAGTACTTGTGTCAATAATGAACAATTAAAAAATTAACTCTATTCAATCCCAACTAGCAAATAATTAATCAGAGTATAAGTACGGAAATTAAAAGAAGATCAGAGAGCATATGCAGACACATTAATTTTTAACCTGGTTTTCCTCGTGGATGACTACTCCAGGCCTGAGAACTCTAGCTCAGGATTGAAATCCACTATTTTTGAAATAGCTTTACAACCACGTGCCTTTACTCAAAAGGGCACGCCAACTTCTTGAAAGATCGCTGAGGCGAAACTTGGAATTTTCCATGTGACTTCTTCAAGACTCTTGCACACAAACTTCTAATTGACTCGCACCGAGCACCTTGTAGGCTTAGAAAGTTTTGTGGCTAGTAGATGAGAAGAGTATAGCTCTTTAGGATGTATAGGCTATAGGAGTAGAAGAGAAGAGAAGATTGGATGATTTGAAATGGGAGAAAAGGGTGCCTATATATATTAGTTCTAGGAGGCAGAGTTCGGCCAGAAATCTGTCCTAAATATTCAAAATTTTGGCCGTTGGACAACTTGCAATGAGCAATCCCTAAAAACTAGCTCCTGAAAATAAGGAGACAGAGTTCGGCCCGAACTCTGTGTGGGGACAGAGTTCGGCCCGAACTCTGCCTCCTTGGAGACAGAATGCTCATGGACAGTTGTAGGGTTTTGGCAGTTTGGCTTTTTGTTTATGGAGCTTTTGGTTATCTAGTCTATGGTTGAGGTACTTAGTGCGACTCAATGTACAATAGCCTAGACTCAATAAAAGTGTAAAAATACAGACTTCCGATTACAAGTTCCAGCAGTATTCGTCAAGCAGTCGTCGATAATGATTATCTGACTTGATATGTGATAGTTGTCTGATTTGTAGCTTGATGACGATTTATGTGTCGAGTTGGATCATGTCAAATATTGATTTATTAATTATCAAGATTAGGTTGACTGCGATCCAGTTTAGGTCAACAATCTCCCCTATTTTGATAATTGACAAAATTACGATATTTGCGTGTCACAACATTCATACCTGGACACATATATAGCTCCCCCGTAAATGGACATATCGGCTCCCCCGTAAATAGAGAAGTCCTGATACAAGTACTAGTCCAAATAATACATAGCACAAGTATTTATCCGAAATGGTTAAAAAAATATCACATATTCTCCCCCCTTTGGCATTTAACAAAATAAAGTATAAGCTCGCCCATAAAAAATAACCATGGAGAAAATATTCAATCACATAACCAAGCCTCAAATCCAAAGTAAGAAATAACTAGCAAATAATCCAAATAGAAGCTGTAAAAGCATAAAGTAGTACAAAGCAAAGAGTTCAACTACATAACCACGAAATTAAAACTACAAAGTGCATAAAAAAATCCTAAGCATCAGCAGCATCATCATAAAAGTGACCATGGCCGTCATGGAGCACGGGAAGGTCTAGCAAAATCAGATGGGCCACTGGTAGAGCGACGAGGATCAACAAACGCTGCATCCGGATCTAAATACTGCCTGACCCAAGTGTCGTCGATACGGTAACCTTCGCGAGAAGGGTCCCGGACCATGGGGTAAGACACTGTAGGATGAGTAGCCAGGGAGTAATGGATGTCATGCAGGGTGTTGCTGATGGTCGTCATCTGTAAGGTAGTACAATAATCTATCTGAATCCCGCAATCGTCCTCCAAGCAGAAATAATCTCGCAGCATATTCTGAATGGACTCAAGGGTAGCAGGTGGCTCGGACGCAGGTTGGCCAAGAACAGGAAGATCAGCATGAGCATCAAACTCAGAATGCTCAGACTCAGCAGGGGACTCAACAGTTGCTAGAAGCCTCCGTGCCTTAGACAGATAGGCAGGGACAGGAAGGAACTGACACTCATTAAGTGGAACATGGAACGCACGAAAGATCATCAGCAAATACATGGCGTAGACCAATGATCGGGGTCTCGTCCGTACACGAATTATCCAGTCCATCATCGTGCACAGAAAGTTGAATGGGACATGGAAGTAGAGATGGTAAAGAGCAAAAAATTTAAGATAGAATACTTCATCGGTCGATCCTTCTTTGGGCAAGATCATGGAGAAAATAATGCGATGAAGTTCATAAAAATACGGGTTAAAATATTTAGCCCGTAGCTTGCGGGGACGAGTGTTAGGAGTACACAAGTCATCCTTGAAGCTTTCAAGGAAAGATCCATCGGGAAATTAAAACTGTCGGGCATCGATATGTTTCTCCCAATAATTGGGTTCCGGGATCTCAAGATATTCCGCAAGCTCAAAATCATCAAAAGAAATATCGATACCGGCGACACGGGAGTAGATCCGTGTGTCATCAAAAGTCAGGTTACAAAAGAACATTTGGATTGCATTCAAATAAACTATAGATGGGGTAATAACTAACTTATCTAAGCACAGATCATGGAACAATGAATCATAAACCAAAAATATAGTAAAATTAATCGGATGACCCACATACACACTTCGTGAACGAAAATCGGCAAACCATTCATTGGAAGCCTCTAATGATATAAAAATTTGTTCATTGAAGGTGTTGGGGTCTTGTGGTGGTGGTGGATTAAAAAGAGGATGGATGGGAGGAGCAAGAGGAGGAGGAGGATGGGAAGATGAGGCACCATCACTCATTCTTCTCTTGCCTCTACCAAAGAGTCATGGAGCCATAGAGAATTTGAAAGTTTGAAAAGGAAATAGAGAAGAATATGAAATTATACCTCAAGAGTTTGGGAAGAGATCCTCCCAAAAGCTTTAAATCTTGAGTTTGGGAAGAAAAAGAGCCCTAAAAGTGGAGTTTCTAGGGTTAGGGTTTGAGAACATTATGTTTGGAGGAAGGTGGAAGAAGAACAAAGTGAGAAGAGAGGGTTTGCTCTCGGGTTTAAGAGGTTTGGGGACAGCAAGTCGGGTTAAATCCTGACCGTCGGATCAAAATAATGGGTGGCTGAGAAGTAGAGAAGGTTTTGTGAACATGGACACAGAGTTCGGCCCGAACTCTATGTGGGGCAGAGTTCGGCCCGAACTCTGCCTCCATGTGCACAGAACACTAGAAAATTTGAAAATGGCTAAGTTTGATGGAAAATGAATAGAATTTAAAATTTTGAATGGAATAAGTCATAAACGTAATTAAACCATATAATAAATAATGATCTAAGACAGCGACCATTAAGATGAAACTGTCATGGGGTAGCTGTAGGGGCCGGATCCCAGCTAACGGTAGTCCGAAGACTAGTGCACCGTGTCGCTTAGGCTTTTACGCCTTGTTGTCAGAAGGACCCTTTCAGCTTGTACCCATAGCAAAGTCACCATAAAGATATATGTCATAATCGTTATTTATGCAGGCCAATTTATTTAATGACCGTTTCATCCAAAATTCCTAACTCACGACAAAGAAAGTTGAAGCGCTCTTCGGCCAGTGGTTTGATAAAGAAGTTTGCTAGCTGATGTTTAGTGTCTATGAATTCTAAATTAATCGTGCCTTGTTGTTGATGATCACCCAAAAAGTGATGTCTAATCTCTATGTGTTTAGTGCACGAGTGACAAACTGGGTTCTTGGTCAGATTAATGGCACTAGTGTTATCGCAGAAAATAGGTATCTGCTTGAAACATAAGTTGTAGTCTTCAAGGATTTGCTTCATCCATAGAATCTGTGCACAACAACGACCAGCTGCGATGTATTCAGCTTCTGTTGTAGATAGTGCGACAGAGTTCTGCTTCTTGCTAAACTATGAGACTAATGCCTTTCCTAGCAAATGACACGTGCCACTGGTACTCTTACGGTCGACTTTGCATCCTACAAAATCAGCATCGGAATATCCGATTAAGTCAAAGGAAGTGGTTTTGGGATACCACAAGCCTACCGTAATAGTTCCTTTAAGGTATCTAAAGATATGCTTAACTGCGGTCATGTGTGATTCCTTAGGATTGACTTGGTATCTAGCACATAAGCAAACACTGAACATAATATCGGGGCGACTAGCAGTTAAATATAATAAACTACCAATCATACCTCGATACTTACGTTGATCGAATGGTTTGCCACTTTTATCAGGTTCCAGCTTTGTGGTAGTAGCCATAGGGGTGCTGATCGGTTTGATACTGTCAAGCTCAAACTTTTTCAGCATGTCATTTACATATTTCGACTGACTGATGATGACGTCTTGCGAGAGTTGTTTGATTTGCAATCCAAGGAAGTAGTTGAGCTCCCCCATCATGCTCATCTCAAACTCATTCTGCATACACTTGGCAAATTTCTTGCATAGACCTTCATTAGTAGACCCAAAAATAATATAATCAACATATATTTGTACTAAAATAATTGTGTCATCAAGAGATTTTATAAACAATGTAGTGTCGACTTTCCCTTTTGAAAAACCTTTATCAAGTAAGAAAGTACTAAGACGATCATACCAAGCTCGAGGAGCTTGTTTGAGGCCATAGAGAGCTTTCCTAAGTTTAAAAACGTGGTCGAGAAATTTTTAATTTTCACAACCAGGTGGTTGTTTGACAAAAACCTCTTCTTTGATAAAAAAATTATTTAGAAAAGCACTTTTCACATCCATTTGGAAAAGTTCAAAATTTTGAAAATTTACAAATGCGCAAAGCATCCGAATGGATTCAAGTCGAGCAACAAGAGCATACGTCTCATCATAGTCGATGCCCTCCTCTTGGTTGTATCCTTGGGCTACGAGACGAGCTTTGTTGCGAGTGACAGAACCGTCCTCGTTTACTTTGTTACGAAAAATCCATTTAGTGCCAATTATTGAGTGGACAGTAGGTTTAGGAACAAGTTCCCAAACTTGGCTTCTTTCAAATTGGTTGAGTTCTTCTTGCATCGCAAAAATCCAAAATTCATCACTAAAAGCTTCTAAAATATTTTTCGGTTCTATTTGAGAAATGAATGCAGTGTTAGCTATAGTGTCTCTTACAGAAGATCGAGTAGTTACCCCTTTTGATATTTCACCTATTACCAAGTCCTTTGGATGAGAGGGAGTGAATTGGAACTTCTTTGGTAATTCCTTCGGAGAGCTGGTTTCAGACATTGCATTTATAGGTGTAGAAGTTGATGGTTCATCATCGTCGTCGGAAATGACAGCTGTACTATTATCCTCATCAAAAGTTACATTAGTAGACTCTTCAACAATCATGGAGCATTTGTTGAACACTCAATATCCCTTACTCTTGGCCGCATAGCTAAAAAGAATACCTTCGTCAACTTTGGCATCAAATTTGCCTAAGTTATCTTTGGTGTTCAGGATAAAGCAGCGACAACCGAACACTCTAAAGTAAGAAACATTAGGAGTCCTACCAAACCAAAGCTCATAGGGTGTCTTCTTCGAAATAGGTCGAATCAACACCCTATTCAAAACATGGCACGTTGTGCTGACAGCTTCTGCCCAAAAGTATTTTGGAAGAGAGAATTGATTTAGTATAACTCTAGCCATATCGCCAAGAGTTCTATTCTTCCGTTCTACAACACCATTTTGTTGAGCAGTTCTTAGACACGAAAATTTATGACTAAAACTATTTGAATCACAAAACTTTTCAAAATCAGAATTTTCGAATTCGCCACTATGATCACTTCGGATATGAGTAATCATGTAGCCCTTTTTCATTTTGGACCTTTTTAGCAAATACTTTGAAAACAGAAATTGTATCACTTTTGTTTGTAAGAAAGAAAATCCATGTAAATCTTGAAAAATCATCTACAATGACAAAAGCGTAGAGTTTTCCGCCAAGACTGGCTACTCTACTAGGACCAAATAAGTCCATATAAAGTAATTGTAATGGTCGGGTAGTACTTACAGTATTTATGGATTTAAAAAAAGATTTGGTAGCCTTATTCTTTTCATATTCGACACATACCATATCTTTCTTGAATGTGATATCCGGCAGTCCTCTGACTAGCTTTTTGGTAGATAGTCTGGATATAGTATCCATGTTGGCATGACCAAGACGTTGATGCCATAGGAACTTTTCGTCTTTGTGAGCGTAAAGGCATCTTCCTGTACTGTTAGTATTACTAGATAGATAGAAAATGTAAATATTATCTTCCCTTATTCCCTCAAAGGCGATGTCTCCAGTTGATCTATCATAGATAAAGCATTTAGTTTTTTTGAATTTAATATCATAACCATGATCAGCAAGATGGCTAATGCTGAGCAAGTTATGCTTTAACTCGGTCACTAAACAGACATCGTTAATGACAGGAGAGGGAGGATAACCAATTGTACCGTTACCTATGTAGCCTTTAAGATTATTGCCGAAGGAAACGGATCCTTTCTTTTTCATCGATAGTGTTACGAATAGATTTCCATTCCAGTCATATATCGCGAGCACCCACTATCGAGAATCCATTTGCTTCTAGTTGAACAGGGAAGGTCCACCTACACCACGAGTAAATATGACCTTTGGTACGCAGATTCTTGTGGGTTCTGAGAGGTTGGACTTTGGTACCCATGCATATATATTTTTATCAACTAATCTCTTAATCCTATATTGTATATAAATGTGTCCATATAGGCTATAATATGTACATCTAGCATGCATGTTTATGCTAGGAGCATATTGATAGTGATGTCTATAAGTAGGGTGATGATAGCTAGTAGAGTGATTATAGTGACTGTGTTCAGCAGCATGATGATGATAATGATTGAGTGCAGCAGGATGATGATGGTGTTTACGTGTATGTATTTTACGTGCTGTATGTGAATAGGTGTACATGAAAGCATGATTTTGTGTAGCATGTGGATGAGTGTTCTTGTGGTTACGTGCCTTTTTGTGTTGAGTTGGCACGTGTTTGTAAGTGTTGTGACTATGAGACTAAACTTGTGGTTGATAACCTGCTTGCCCAGTTTAATCTCTAACTTCTTAGAGATAGCATTTAACTCATCATATTTAGCAGTAAGACCGTGTATTCTACCTGTAGCAATTTTGAACTTGTTTTTCTCTTCAGCAATTTTTTTGTTTAAAGCCGTGATATCAAGTGTTTGTTTCTCAATGATTGATTTGGCATCGTGTAAGCTTAATTTAAGCTTGGATACCTCTTCAGTATTTTTTGTGGGTGTAGTGTTTCTAACATTTTCTAGTAAACATGAAAGTCTATGGATCTCGGTTTCATAGTCCTTGATCTTATCCTTTGCATGTTTATATTTATTGAGTACCATTTTGTGATCTTCAAGTAGATCACTAAAGGCATCACCAAGTTCATCAAATAAGAAATCATCAAAAGAATCTTTTACCTTATTCGAAGTCACCATTAGACAAATGTTAGTCGTGTTTTATGGAGAGTCCTCTTCCTCGTCTGAATCACTAGCCTCGCTTTCATGGCAGATGCTAGTGTTAGAATACTTCCTTGTAGTTGGCTTCTTGTATGGCTTCTCATATCTACTTCATTTCTTTGCTAAGGGACAATCTTTCTTGACATGTCCCGTCTTCTTGCATCCGAAGCAGGTGGGTTCTTCCTCATCGTCTCTTTGTTCTCTTTTTTTTTGTTGAAACGTAGAAACTTTTTGAAGTTTCGAACTAAGAGAGCTTGATCGTCACCTTCGGAGTCGTCATCATCAGTGTCTTCTGAGCTAGTTTTTCGGCGGTAAGCTCTCAATGCAATCTCCTTCTCTTTTGGAGCTATTTCTTCAAAATCTTTTAGATCGAGCTCATGCGTCATCAACTTGCCCATCAAAGTTTCTAGTGACATGACCGTAAGATCATTTCCTTCGATGATCGCCGTGACTTTGGGGTTCCAGACCTTAGGTAATCCTCGTAGCACTTTGCGTACCTTCTCATGGTTGGAATAATCTTTTCCGATGGAAGATAGCGGGTTAATGATATAGAGGAATCTGGTGAACATTTGAGTGATCGTCTCATTTGGCTTCATCTTGAAAGCCCCGTACTCCTGTGTCAGACGACTGACTTTTGATTATTTGACTTGTATGGTCCCTTCATGAGTCACCTCTAAAAGCTTCCATACTTTGTACGAGATGGTGCATGTGGAGACCCTGTTGAATTCAGTCCTATCTATGGCACAGAAGAAAGCATTAATAGCCCTAGCGCCTAGACTTACCTGTTTCTTCTCCTGATCAGTATACTTGTCATGGGGTTTCTCGACAAGACTCCCCTTGACAGTTATTCTGGAAGGTTTCTTGTAGCCATCAGTGACTACAGTCCACAGGTCAAAGTCTAGAGACTTAAGATAAAAACTCATTCTAGTCGTCAAATAAGTGTAGTTGGTCCCATCAAATAGGGGTGGCCTATTTGTGGATTGACCCTCACCATAGTTGGTAGAGATGGATTGTGTGGTTGCCATGGATCAACTCTAGGATATAAATCCTGTATCAAAATAACAGGGCTTTGATACTGACTGAAGTACGTGTAGGCAACTCTAGAGGGGGTGAATAGAGTACTTGTGTTAATAATGAACAATTAAAAAATTAACTCTATTCAATCCCAACTAGCAAATAATTAATCAGAGTATAAGTGCAGAAATTAAAAGAAGAACAGAGAGAATACGCAGACACAGCAATTTTTAAACTGGTTTCCCTCGTGGAGGACTAGTCCAGGCCTGAGAACTCTAGCTCAGGATTGAAATCCACTATTTGTGAAATAGCTTTACAACCACGTGCCTTTACTCATAAGAGCACGCCAACTTCTTGAATGATCGCTGAGGGGAAACTTGGAATTTTCCAAGTCTTTTTCAAGGCTCTTGCACACAAACTTTTAATTGACTCGCACCGAGCACCATGTAGGCTTGGGAAGTTTTATGGCTAGTAGATGAGAAGAGTATAGCTCTTTAGGATGTATAGGCTATAGGAGTAGAAGAGAAGAGAAGATTGGATGATTTGAAATGGGAGAAAAGGGTGCCTATATATACTAGTTCTAGGAGGCAGAGTTCGGCCAGAACTCTGTCCTAAATATTCAAAATTTTGGCCGTTGGACAACTTGCAATGAGCAATCCCTAAAAATTAGCTCCTGGAAATTAGGAGACAGAGTTCGGCCCGAACTCTGTGTGGGGGCAGAGTTCGGTCCGAACTCTGTGTGGGGGCAGAGTTCGGCCCGAACTCTGCCTCCTTGGAAACAGAATGCTCATGGACAGTTGTAAGGTTTTGGCAGTTTGGCTTTTTGTTTGTGGAGCTTTTGGTTATCTAGTCTATGGTTGAGGTACTCAGTGCAGCTCAATGTACAATAGCCTAGACTCAATAAAAGTATAAAAATACAGACTTTCGATTACAAGTTCCAGCAGTATTCGTCGAGCAGTCGTCAATGATGATTGTCTGACTTGATATGTGATAGTTGTCTGATTTATAGCTTGATGACAATTTTTGTGTCGAGTTGGATCATGTCAAATATCGATTTGTTAATTATCAAGATTAGGTTGACTGCGATCCAGTTTGGGTCAACAGTGGCCACTCGAGGAGTTGTTGGGATGGAACCGGAACATCTTGGGGGGGTGCTAGAAGTGGATGATAAGGGTATTTGGCAGATAGGGTTTGCAAGGGGGCACGACTTGGTGCAAGGAGAGGCTGTCAGGTTTTAAGGGTTAGAGAAGAGGTGAAACTGGTTTTGGGGGATTAATATATAAGGTTTGAAGATTTAAGGGTTAAGGTTTGAGGGTTAAAGGATTTGGTAGAATTTTGGTAAGTTTTGGTGGCCCAATCAAAAGATATGTATAGGTGCATCTAAAAGACTTGATTGGTTTCCAAAATAGGAAAGTATATATTGGATGGTGTAAATATTGAATTAAATCAATATTGACTGCTTGATAATTGATAAAAATCAATATAATTAATCCTATTAGGTTAGGGCAACTTAGGATGGCTCATTCACAACTTGTTTATAACACCCAAATCCTAATTTAAATTTGTTTCTCCAAAACTATTTAGTTTTATTAAGTTTATTAAGAATATAATTTTCAAATAAGCTTTTATTTAGGAGAATGGACTTAGTTACTATTAACAGCTATAGGAATTCTAATGTTCTTGTTAGGCCAACCAAGCCCAGTTATTTGTCTCCTCTTTGACTCAGCCTTATATAAAGTATTGGGTCACCATCAGCTGTGAGCTTTAGGTATAGAAAGGTCGATTGGTTAAATTAGCATATAATTATTGAGATGATTAGCCAATTTACTTCTAGAAATTTCTAAAGTTATCTAAAGGCTGAACCTAGTTAATTAAATAGCCCAGATTAATTATCCACATATTCTTGGACCTATGGCTTGGGACAAAGCCTATAAATATCCTATTTTCTCCATTCATTTTATCCAAGTCCAAACCCATTTTTCTCTTCACATCCAAACTCAAGCCCATAAACCCACTCCTATCATGTAACTCCCAACCTCTTATATTTCGTAATTCCTAACATCTTACATTCGTAACTTCCAATCTTTTACATTTATAACTACCAACCCCTTACATTCCAAAACTCCCAACCTCTTACATTCTGTAACTTCCAACCTTACATTCCATAACTTCCAACCTCTTACATTCCGTAACTCCTAACATTTTCCATTCCATAACCCCCGACCCTTCATATTCGTAACTTTCATTCATTTCTCTATAAAAAGAAAATTATTGATACAAAACTTAAGTATTACCATCTTCTTTCTTTGGAGCAACCCAGCGACCTGTGCCGTACTCGCCATCCCCGAGCCACCAGAGCCGTACTAACGAGCCGATCTTCGTCGACAACCTACGAACCACATTCATAATCCCGACGAGAACGATTCCGACGGAGCCGACACCGTGTCGACGTTCTCAAGTCGATAGAGGACGAAGAGTCAATGATAATCTTGACGTAACCGCGACCACCTTCTTCTTCTTTCTCGGTAAGAAACTAAACTCTAGCCTTGGTATAGTTTAAATTCAAGCAGATCCCTTATGCTAATCCCAAATCAATCTTGGCCTAGTGGTCACCTGGTCGTCCCTAGGATCCAGTCCTGACAGACCCGAGTTCGAATCCTATGTTAAGATTTTTTTTGGGTAATATATATTATATTATTTATGGTATTATTATATGTAGTATTTATGTATTTATGTATTTTCTTGTATTTTGATAATTATATATCGTATTTGTGTGATGTGGTAATTAGTGTTTTCATATATAGTATTATTTATAAATTTTCCAACATTAATATTATTATTTATATTTTCTATTGATTAAAAACTAAAAGTACTATTTAATATATTTTATGTATATTGATTTTTAGTAAATATTAAACCGTGTTGTAAAATTAAATAAAATCTAGAATCGAATACTAGATTTTCTGTAGATCGTTTTCTTATATTGATATGTTAATTTTAGGTAGTTTTTATATGTTAAAAATAATTTTCTATTAACAATTAATTATAAATAATTATTTTTAAAATAGTTTCTGATTCAAATAAATCTATAAATAGTAATTTATGTCCAAAAATTCTACAAACTTAATACCTTCATTATTTTGCCTAGTTTGACTAATGAAAAATAGTAGCATATTAGTTTGAGACCTCTAACTATTTAAATGAACGTTGTCGGACCCTTTTTCATAAATACTTTATATATTTAGTAATTTAAATAAAATATTTTTAATTATTATTAAATTTTTGTAAAATATAAGTAATCCATGACTTGTGATTTTAAACTTAGTAAAACCTAATTTTTATGTGTATTAAATATTGTGTTAGTCTTAATGTTCAATATTAGGACTAGTGTGCCATATCTAGCACAACGTGACCCCTTAAGTAGCACAACACATAGATAACACTTAACCTTTAAACTAAAAAAAATTGTACCTTGTTACAGCTTGAGGACTTTGGACATCAACATTTAACAACAATGATTTTCAGTAAAATAAGGCAAGTATACTACAACTTTACGTTTCTGTTCATGAATCCTATTTCGCATTTTAGATTTTTGTTACATATTTCTTACTTTTCCTATAAGTTGTTCTTTACAAGTATCTTTACGTTTTATTTAGCGTTTCTCAAGTTGTAATTTTCTTACATGTTTCAAGTGGTACTATCCTCACATGTTTCAAGTTGTATTCCTCTTACACATGTCTTACACTTGCATGGGTTAGAAAAATGTCGAGTTAACATGTGATCAAAGTCCGTAGTGTAGTACATGTATCCGAGCTTGATTGAACATCGTGCTCGTGTAGTCAATGTCGTACCCCCATGTTGTCTTTATATACATGTTACAAGTTCGCATATTATAGCCGATCAGATGTCTACTAGCTTTTTAAAATCACTTTACATAGTCATATCTATTATCATATTGCAACCATAATTTTTTGTTGCAGTTACAAGTTCTAGTTGTCGTTTCCTTATTTACATGTCTTTCCATATTTGTCATTTTTATGTTTCAGTAACTGTAAGTTGTAGGGTTGTACTTTGCTCCATTCCTGATTGGATCATTGCAGGTGAATTGACCGAGGAGGAGTTGCTTTACAATTCATACTATGGACCTGCCACTGATACGCTAGCCCACATCCTAAAGGATGACCCTGCTGGGGAATAACCAATAGCTTACCTTACATTTTGCTTTTGAATTTAGTTTGTAATAATTAGTTAACATTCATTTGGTTGGATTTGTCTCCAGTTAGTTTTGCTTTGAGAATGTAACAAAGTGACATTTTGGATTTATTCTAGTTTCTCTCGATATAGATGATGTGATTAATCTGATTCAATCTAATATAAGTTTGAAGATAATTAAAGGTTTAGAATATCTTACTACGTTGTGTCTCATAGCGTAGGCTGGATGTGTCCGATACGTATCCGAATATTCTGGAGCAGATCGTGACATGTTTTTAGTGGTGGCCTATACAGGTTTGTTTTCGCAAAATTGTGCGAACTCGTGATTAGGAAAGTGCTCATTCACTATTGCAGGCCTGCAATTAGGAAAGTGCTCATTCACAATTTGGATTGATTTGATTTTAGGAGAACGACTAGGACTAGAAGATACTTATTCAATTTGACTGTTGGGTAGTTAAGGTTGCTACATAGATCATGTGATTTAGCCAAGGATTTATTGAATTCTAGACCCTATTAGATATTTAAGGAATTAATTTTCATAGAAGGATATACTATTGTATTTTAATACGATGGTATGATTAAAGATGGGTAGACTATTCACTTGGTAAACTAGAATTTCCTATGATTCAATTCCTAATCTTGATCATCTTTGCCCTTTCTAACTATCGTTATATCGTAAATCCGAATTGCTTATTTATTTCCCATTTTGCCATAAGGAATTATTTTTATAATTTCTGATTCTATTATCCATATATGAATCTCGAGTTAGTTTTTGATTCAAAGTTTTTCCTTCAATCATTTGAATATCCATGAAATAGATATTATAATGTTTATACTTCTCTTGTCTTTAGTTATTTCCTCCTTAATCGATCATTTTATTTTCAAGAATTGGGATTTATAAGATAGATACTTACACTTTTCCTATCTTGATCGTCTTAAAACTAGTTTGAATTTCAAGAAGCTCCATTGACATTTTTATGGATATAGTTGGAATACTTTTTCAATGACTTACAATGGCAAGGCAGATACACACTGCCACCATTTATTTGAATTATAGAGATTACGGGTTTACTACCTGTAACGTCCTAGTCCCAAAATACTTAGGACTAAGTACGTAGACATGCTAGCTGCATACATACAAAGTATACTGTAACGCCCAAGTCCCAAAATACTTAGGACTAGGTACGTAGACATGCCAGCTGCATACTTACAAAGAATACTCCAATATATAGAAACCTCGTATGTATCCATAAGTTGTAAAATGCAGTAAACCAAGACAACTAAATCTCATCCACCAAATAAGAGAATAATAATATGGATCAACTATGAAATTTGTCATTTATACATGTAGTTGGGCAGAAACAAATCTACTACCAACTAATTGAAATGAAAGAAAATATATAAGGAATTGATCGATAAAATTGCAAGACGAACCAAGAGCAATCATCTTCGAAGGAATGGAGAAGATCACGGCCATAGCTCGAATACCTGTGAATGACAATAGCACACACCTGGAGAGATAACCAGGTCCTCAGAGGGACGTAACAAGATATATAAAGAACATGCCACATAACTGAATATATATACTATGTCATAAATCACAAGTAAAGTAAATAATCTCAATCGTAACAAGATCCAATACCTCATCATCGAAACAGTGGACTACCCCTACAACCAAACAAGGATAAGGGGTAGTACACTATACCGCGATACGACATTGTCCCAACCTACTAATGGAACGGGGGTGATATAACATTGACGAGGGTTACCTGACCATTCTAATGTGTTTATGCAGTTAAGAACAAACCTTCAACGCATGGGCACTCTGGCTGTAGAAAAATTAGGTATGGTCCCAAGGTACCAGGGACCTCAAAGCATAACGTTCATCGAATATTAGAGGCTAGCAGAAAATCAGGTATCGGAATCCAGGACCATATCTCCAGCGGAGATAACCGATAATAATAGGAAAGTGCATACGTTGCCCATACGTTAAGGAATTGTTCTTCCCATCCAATGCCTAGTAGAGTCACATCCATGACTCCTATACCTCTACTAACTGCCAAGTCTCCTAACATGCCTCTATTAGCAGTTAGCCCTAACGCATGCGCACAGGTGATCAGCCATCACGCAAGTACCTCTACATGCTACTCAACTCACACATACCTCGTGGTATAACTATGTCAAGGTTTATGATATATACTACAAATGGTAGTCTCTTAACTCTAGGTCTATATGCAATCAAAGGATAATAAGTAAAGTAAAGCTAATATCACTGAGCAGGCAATAAATTAGAAACTGTAATAATGGTACAGCTACAAAAACTGGAAATAAGTAAACAGTGATATGCAATAACAAAAATGTAGAATAAATATAAGCAGTAAATATGTCAAGGTATCTTTGCCTGAAATTGTATGCAAAAGGGCGACGTCCAATAGCTCGAACCGTCAGAATAGTGAAGCGATGAAAGCCAAATCCCGCATACGTCCTCGGATGCTGAAATAAACACCACGAACGTGTTTGGAATATAAGCTATGTCTAGAAAATGCCCGTCCAAAAGTCTAATTCTGGAATAGGGGCAAAATTGTAATTTTAGGTCAAAACGATATCGCCATTAGACCCATTTTGCACCAAAATGTGTCCCAGAACCTATGGTCTCTAAAGTCGTCAAACTATATGTCTACGGGTCCGGTTTGAGGAGACAAACTCAACCATATGTCCAAAGTTGGATTCCGGTGGACCGTGCACAATTTTGCCCTTTGGAACGGGTCGCGGGCCCGCCAAATAGGCGTTCCAGTCGACCTTCTCAGAATTGGACCAAACATGGCATACAGGACCAGAAAAATGATTCGGTCCTGCTGGCATAAGTTTCGTCTCGATTTGACGAACGTGCTCAAAGTAATTAGGGAATTTGCAAATAGAATGATATGGTAAATTTTGACGGATATGTATCAAATTCGTCGCGCACACGCAACCAATTTGAATTCCGTCAAAGCCTACACGTCCATGAAGTCGATACGCACCTTTCAATGCTTTCGGTTCGTGACCACGTCGTCCGGTTTGTTGGGGCACACGTCGTATCAGTGAGTTTTTTACAAAAATTTTAGTTTTCATAAGTAATTTTTCTCTAACTTTGGATTCGAAATTAATTGCATATGGTGCATAAAAATTTAATCTACCAGAAGGGAGTTGAGGAGCTATATGTGGTCTATAATATCTATTCAGCAAGTTACCAAAGACTACTGCTAGATTAATCAGAATTTATCTCCGATCTTGGGGGTTTGGGCTGTATTCAATTGTCAGGGAACATTAGGTTTTTGGGTTTTTCGAGATGAAATTTCAACTCGATGGGTTGATTCCTCAAGGAACTAGTAGGTGGGTCATCAAGAGGGTCATGTGGACTCTCCTCAGGATTTTACGGGATAGAAATTGGTCGAGTAAATATGAAGAAAGCAAGTCAAGGAAGAGAGTACCTCATGGAGTTCCATAACAGAACATTACTCTGTTCTTATAAGAGCTATTGCTGCTGTACGGATCTGCGTGCCTGGCCGGTACTGCCACGGCCGGTTGGCCACCGTGGTGGTGCGCGTGGGTCGCCGGGGAGGGGCGTGCGTGAGGACGGCGGAGTTTAGGACTAGGGTTGGGTTGAAGTTTGCTGTTGTTGTTGTCGTTGGTGTTTTTGTTGTTGGTGGTGTATATATATATATATAGCAGCTTCGGGTTAGGAGGAGCGGCGGGTTTGAGTCTGATGCCCATCTCGCGAGATTTGGCTGCTAAATTTTTTATTTCTTTTATTCTAAACCTATAAACAAACAATAAAATCTTAAAAAGTTTAAATAAAAAAATCTTTCATACTAAACATTATTTTATAATATACACATATATATATTTAGCTACTACTATTTTTATTTTGATCTCTAATAGAATAAAAACCTTCCTCATTTATGATATTTCTTATTATAAATTTAAACCAATAATTTCTCATAAAATATATCGCTTTAAAAATTCGTAATAAATTTTCTAAAAATTAAGTTTTTAAGATTATCAAAAAATTTCATTTTTGTTACTAGTAACTATATATATAAAAATGAACCCTTTTCACAAAATACCAAAATTCATAAATCCTAAATTTAAATAAATTTCTAAAATCTAAAATTATTTCTATAATAATCCCAATATATAATCCACATATATATTTATATTACAAGTTTTAACCACTCCATATACCAAAAATGTATTTAGAATGTTTTTATATATTCAAATGTTTTTTTATTGACAAGACTCCTAAAAAATAGAAAAAAAATATCCCCACACAAATACATGTTAGGGTTATATACTAAAAGCATCACTTTTGTAGTAACCTTATTTCCTTAAATTTTGAATGAGAATCATATGGGCAAATGTTTGCATATTGTGTTTGTTGCAAGTGTTAATGCAAATGTCTGATATTCTATATTGTAGATAATATGGTGTGTGGTGTCACATAGAAGATCATATTATCAGTTTCCTATGGAGTATATAAATAGTTCACAACCTAGATGGACTTGGACAATCTATTGGAAAGGTTGTAGTGTAATCTGGTATTAGTCTATCTTGACTATAGGTTTACACTAATACACTTTGTGTGTATTGAACAGGACCACTTGAGGTTGTTCTCTTTGTACTGACTACATAAGAGAATAAACACCTCTGTTATTATGGATGCTTGTGCTCTTAATCCGGATATAATAACGGACATGTATATGCAGTGTGCATTACTTTGACTCATAAAAGAGTGAGATTCATTATGGATCAACAACCTCTATGAATTGGGTAATAACATTATATGTATGATGGGCTGTTGATTATAAATGGAATCCAAGTCCCGATACATCGGGTTGATGATGTCCTCTTAAGGAGCTCATAAGGATTGTCATGTAAACCCTGCAGGTGGATTATATCCGACATAAAAAATAAAGTTGAGCGGTACTACTTAAGGATAAAAGATGTCGAATCAATATAGTTGTCAGTAACTTAATTTGATCGACGAACATAAGATATCTTAACATGGAGAGCCAAACGAGCATATAATAAAAGGAGCCCACAAACATAATTTAGGATTAGGGAGGTAGTGCAACAATAGCTCATTAGTGGATCGAGCTATTGTTAATGGGCCTGGATTGTGTGTTCGGGCTGAACACGGGATATCCAGATCCGTTAGGAGGCCTAACCCTAATTTCTCCTCATGGTCCCTGCCGTAGCCTATATATATCCTCTATTCTCTGGCCGCCAGATTACTGATCAGAAATCTGAAATTTTTTCTAAATTCATGATTCACGTAAGGAGAGAAATAGAGGGCTGCCAAGGAGAAGAAAAGGTTGGAAGATCGTCGCCCACACGACGTCCAACTCGAGGAAGGAATACGTGTAGAAGATCTTAGGGTCGTCCGCTCGAGATTGCCAGGAATTACTTGTCTCCTTTCCGTCGCAGGTATAATTCGTGAACCATAGTTTCCGCCTATGAAGGGTTAGAACACGTATTAGATCTGTTTAACTTTCTATCGATCAATACGCACACCAAAGGAAGGGTCCTAGGAATTCCCAGTTCCATCAATTGGTATCAGAGCAACTTTGGATCTACGTATTGATTGATACGTCCATGTTGTCCAATAAAACCTGTGCTGTGTAATAGTCGGTAGATGTAGATATGTTCTAACTCGATTTTACAGGCATCTTAGATCCAACTATTATGGTCCAATGCATGTTTTTGATTGTGTTGTTTAAACCACGGACATGTCGTAGATGTTGCTGTTGCTGTGGATGTAATTAAAATTACGAGGGTTGATCGTGTTTATTATTTTAATTTTGCAATCTAGATTATGTGTGAACTCCTTCGGGAGGCATAGGATTGATGTAATTTTAATTATTTTTGATCAATCGTGATGGCGGTGGTGGCTGTTTCTGACGTCGGACGAGATGCTGGTTTTAAGCAGTCCAGAGGCAGACAGATGATTTTCGATGAAGGAATCGACAGCCAAAACCTTATAAAAAAACCCCCGAATAGATCTGCGCAGCGCCAGATTTTGGATTCAGATAATTGAAGGACGGAGCAGCAAAGATGACCATAATAGTTGGATATTTTCTCTTATTTTTGTCATTTTTCTTTTTCTGATTATGCATGTTTATTATTGTGTGGTTGTTTTTTTAAAAACCAAGCCTACATTAATAATGGACAACATGGACATAATATCAACTAGTAGAAAAACCCTCATTGTTAAATAACTAAGTGGGAGAGGATATTTATTTAGTTTAAATCCTATGGTCTCCATTACTGGTTTGTAGGTGTTGTAATTATACTTGCGTGTTGGCTATAGTGCTTTCCTCCATATCGGATGAGTATAATTATGGATCACCAGTACAAACTTCCTGAGGGATAATTGTAGAAAGTTACCTAGTATGTGTTCACTTCTCCATATAAAGGAACTCATTACAAGGTAATGGACTTAGTATTAAGTAATGGTATACACTTAGATACAAATAATGGTATCATCCCCATCGGAGTCACTGCTATTATTTGTATGACCAGAGCAAGACCAGCATATTAATTTTATTTGTCATAAAGTTATGTTGACATGATAGTAAAATTAATAAGAAAAACATACTTGAACAAAGTTGAATTTGTATACGTCCACACTATCGTGGCATGCTAAATTCATGGTGTTCAAGGTGTTGGTGAATTTCTTATTATTGTTTTGAGGGAATCAATATTTAGTTAATTCAAAAAGTTTTTTTTCCCTACATAATTTTATTTATGTAATTCTCAGGATTTCAAAAATGGGTTCTTTCAGTCCACTTATGGTGATTCTTAAAGAAAACAAACTTACTGGACCTAATTATATTGACTGGAAACGTAATTTGGATATTATTCTGACTGCTGAGGAGTACAAATATGTACTTATTGAGAAATGCCCACCTAAGCCTGATGTTAACTCTGATGAAGAGGTCAAAGAGGCTTATAAGAAGTGGAAAAAGGCAGATGAGATGGCGCGGTGTTATATTCTGGCATCTATGTCAAATGTACTGCAACATCAGCATCAGGCCATGGTCACTGCTTATGACATGATGTATAACCTCAAGGAACTCTTCGGACATCAGAGTAGAGCAGCTAGGCAGTTTGCTATGAAATGTTTGATGAATACAAAAATGGCTGAGGGTACACCAGTAAGGGATCATGTTCTCAAGATGATGGGTCATCTGAATGAGATGGAGATACTTGGAGCTGAAATCGATGAGGAATTCCAGGTCGATATCATTTTCGGAACTCTGCCTAAAAGTTTTAACAATTTCTGCCTTAATTACAACATGAACAAAAGGTTGTATAGTTTGGCAGAACTTGCAAAAGAGCTACAGGATGCTGAATCTCTCTTTAGGCAGAGTGGTCATGTTTTTGTTTCTAAAAAGGCTTCTACTTCTAAGCCAAAAGGCGGTAAGAAGAATAATAACCTTCAGAAACAGGCAAACTCAGCAAAGAAGGGCATGGGACCTCAAGGCACGGTGAAAAAGTCGAAAGGCAAATGTTTCAAGTACAAAGGGTCAGGATATTGGAAGACTGATTGTCCACTTCTCAAACAAGAGAACAAAGAAGGTATATCTCATTTACTAGTAGTTGAAACATGTTTAGCGGTGTTATCTACCGGCACCTGGTGTGTAGATACAGGAGCCACTAATCATGTCTGCAGTACATTGCAGGGGTTCCAAGAAACCAGACGGCTCAGTAATGGAGAGATATGCTTGTTCATGGGTGATGCTACAAAAGTATCGGTCGTTGCATTAGGAGATGTTACTTTATCTTTTGGTAGAAATAAGTCTTTGACATTGAGAGATTGTCTTTATGCACCTTCACTTAGAAGGAATTTAGTATCTGTTTCTATGTTAGTTAAGGATGGATATTCAGTTTATTTTAATGACAATATTGTTATTAGAAAGAATAAACATTTTATCTGTTCTTGTGCATTGGTTGATAATTTGTATGTCATTAATCCTATTTTGCCTACAATGCAACTTATGGAAATGAATAATATGTCATCTAACTTAAATAAGAGAAAAGAACCTTCTAGTATGAACCAAACATATCTTTGGCACTTGCGATTGGGGCATATTAACCTAAAAATGATTCAAAGACTGGTTGAAGATGGACCTTTGAGTTCATTGGAAGTGGAGACACTACCAGTCTGTGAATCATGCTTGGAAGGTAAAATGACCAAAAGGCCTTTTACGGCAAAGGGGTATAGGGCCAAAGATGTGTTGGAACTGGTTCATTCTGATTTGTGTGGACCCATGACTATCCAAGCTAGAGGTGGCTTTGAATATTTTGTCACATTTATTGACGATTATTCAAGGTATGGATACATTTATTTGATGCGCCGTAAGTCTGAGTGCTTTGAAAAATTCAAAGGGTACAAGGCTGAAACGGAAAAAACGTCATGGAAAATGTATCAAGTCATTACGATCAGATCGTGGTGGCGAGTACCTCTTTGGAGAGTTTAGGGATTATTTATCAGAGGCTGGGATTGCATCCCAATTAACTGCACCTGGAACGCCCCAGCAGAATGGTGTAGCCGAAAGAAGGAATAGAACTCTTATGGAGATGGTTAGATCAATGATGAGTTATTCGGATTTGCCAGATTCATTTTGGGGATATGCCTTAGAGACTGCAGCTTATATTTTGAACTTGGTTCCTTCTAAGTCAGTACCTCTTACTCCCACAGAGCTGTGGATTGGGCGTAAGCCTAGTCTGAAACATGTTCGGATTTGGGATAGTCCAGCACATGTGCTGAATAGAAAAACAGATAAGTTAGAATCTCGTACAGAAGTACGCTTGTTTGTAGGCTATCCAAGAGGAACGAAAGGAGATTTATTTTATAGTCCTAAGGATCAGAAGGTCATTGTTAGCACCAATGCCCGATTCTTAGAAGAAGACTATGTGATGAACCATAAACCCACAAGTCGAGTTGTTCTAGAAGAACTGAGACGTGAGACACCAAGTACTTCAGTACCAACAGTACAAGAGGATGAACCACAAATAACTGCACAACGTGTCACAAATGTTACACCACAACCGATAGTGCCTCGTCGTAGTGGGAGGGTAATTATACAACCTGATAGATATATGTTCTTAGAAGAGTCGTCAGACTTCGTCCCTGTGAAACAAGATTATGATCCCTGTACCTACAATGAAGCACTCCAAGATAAAGATGCAGAGTCTTGGCAAAAAGCAATGATATCTGAAATAGAATCTATCGATTCTAATCAGGTCTGGGAGCTTGTAGAACCATCCGTTGATGTAAAAGCCATTGGATACAAGTGGGTCTATAAGAGAAAAAGAGGATCAGACGGTAAGGTTGAAACCTTTAAAGCTCGGCTTGTAGCAAAAGGTTTTACTCAAAGAGAGGGTATCGATTATGAGGAAACCTTTTCTCCTGTAGCCATGCTTAAGTCTATCCGGATTCTTTTATCTATTGTAGCTCATCTCGATTATGAGATTTGGCAAATGGATGTCAAGACAGCTTTCCTCAATGGAAGTCTTGAGGAAGACATCTATATAAAGCAACCAGACGGGTTCATTAAAAAGGGCCAGGAGCATCTTGTTTGTAAGCTCAAGAAGTCCATTTATGGACTTAAGCAAGCTTCCAGATCTTGGAACATATGTTTTGATCAGGTGATAAAATCCTATAGATTTGATCAATGTTAGGATGAATCATGTGTATATAGAAAATGTGACGGAAACGTGGTGGTGTTCCTAGTACTTTATGTGGATGACATCTTGCTCATTGGAAACAATGTGAAGGTGTTATCTGATGTAAGGGTATGGTTATCCAAACAGTTTGATATGAAGGACTTGGAAGAAGTAGGTCACATCCTTGGGATCAAAGTTCTACGAGATCGCAAGAAAAGGATATTGGGCTTATCCCAAGCTTCTTATATCGATACTGTACTAACTCGTTTTAGTATGCAAAATTCTAAGAAAGGTTTCTTACCTTTTGGGCATGGAATTGCTCTATCAAAGGAGCAGTATCCGAAGACACCTAAAGAGATAGAGAACATGAAGGCAGTTTCTTATGCTTCAGCAGTAGGAAGCTTAATGTATGCAATGCTATGTATGAGACCAGACATCTGCTTTGCCGTAGGCATGGTCAGCAGATATCAGTCTAACCCAGGACAAGAGCACTGGACTGCCGTAAAGCATATTTTGAAGTACCTGAAAAGGACTAAAGAGTATATGCTAATTTACCAGGCAGATAGTTTAGTTCCCTTGGGGTATACAGACTCAGATTTTCAGTCAGATAGGGATTTCAGGAAATCTACCTCAGGTTATGTGTTTACTTTGGGAGGTGGAGCCATTGTGTGGAGGAGTATCAAGCAAAAATGTATTGCTGATTCCACCATGGAAGTCGAGTATGTGGCAGCCTCTGAGGCAGCCAAAGAAGCGGTTTGGCTCAGAAACTTTCTGTTGGACTTGGATGTGGTACCTAGTTTGCCTAAGTCTATTACACTTTATTGTGATAATAGTGGTGCAGTTGCAAACTCGAAGGAACCACGATCCCATAAGACTGGAAAACACATTGAGCGCAAGTACCATCTGATACGAGATTTCGTAAAGAAAGGAAAAGTTACTGTGATCAAGATAGCATCAGCCGACAACCTAGCTGATCCCTTTACAAAGAGCTTACCAGCTAAGGCTTTTGATAGTCATGTTGAGAGAATGGGAGTCAGATGTGTAGCAGCATGGCTTTAAGTATAAGTGGGAGATTTGTAACAGTATACTGAAAAGCAATGCTTTGAGTATAAGTGGGAGATTGTTAGGGTTATATACTAAAAGCATCACTTTTGTAGTAACCTTATTTCCTTAAATTTTGAATGAGAATCATATGGGCAAATATTTGCATATTGTGTTTGTTGCAAGTTTTAATGCAAATGTCTGATATTCTATATTGTAGATAATATGGTGTGTGGTGTCACACAGAAGATCATATTATCAGTTTCCTATGGAGTATATAAATAGTTCACAACCTAGATGGACTTGGACAATCTATTGGAAAGGTTGTAGTGTAATCTGGTATTAGTTTATCTTGACTATAGGTTTACACTAGTACACTTTGTGTGTATTGAACAGGACCACTTGAGGTTGTTCTCTTTGTACTGACTACATAAGAGAATAAACACCTCTGTTATTATGGATGCTTGTGCTCTTAATCCGGATATAATAACGGACATGTATATGTAGTGTGCATTACTTTGACTCATAAAAGAGTGAGATTCATTATGGATCAACAACCTCTATGAATTGGGTAATAACATTGTATGTATGATTGGTTGTTGATTATAAATGGAATCTATGTCCCGATACATCGGGTTGATGATGTCCTCTTAAGGAGCTCATAAGGATTGTCATGTAAACCCTGCAGGTGGATTATATCTGACATGACAAATAAAGTTGAGCGGTACTACTTAAGGATAAAAGATGTCGAATCAATATAGTTGTCAGTAACTTAATTTGATCGACGGACATACGATATCTTAACATGGGGAGCCAAATGAGCATATAATAAAAGGAGCCCACAAACATAATTTAGGATTAGGGAGGTAGTGCAACAATAGCTCATTAGTGGATCGAGCTATTGTTAATGGGCCTCGATTGTGTGTTCGGGCTGAACACGGGATATCCAGATCCGTTAGGAGGCCTAACCCTAATTTCTCCTCATGGTCCCTGCCGTAGCCTATATATATCCTCTATTCTCTGGCCGCCAGATTACTGATCAGAAATCTGTAATTTTCTCTAAATTCGTGATTCAAGTAAGGAGAGAAATAGAGGGCTGCCAAGGAGAAGAAAAGGTTGGGAGATCGTCGCCCACACGACGTCCAACTAGAGGAAGGAATACGTATAGAAGATCTTGGGGTCGTCCGCTCGAGATTGCCAGGAATTACTTGTCTCCTTTCCGTCACAGATATAATTCGTGAACCCTAGTTTCCGCCTATGAAGGGTTAGAACACGTATTAGATCTGTTTAACTTTCTATCGATCAATACGCACACCAAAGGAAGGGTCCTGGGAATTCCCAGTTCCATCAATACAATGCTTCTATATATAGTATTTACAAAATTTTATGTACCTTTTATGTAAATTTGTTTTCCTAAGGCAGAAAAGACACTCTTATAGTAGTTCTTTAACATATAAAATTTGTTTATCTATAAAACCATAGAATATATTTGAATACTAAATAATAGGAGATAAAATATATATAGTAAATTTTAGGGAGTTTATATCCTACCTAACTTATAAAAATTTCGTGCTCAAAATTAAAAATAAGCTTAATATATTAAATTAATGCGGTTTAATACAAGGGAGGGCAGATACGTCCATTCATAACTCGGTCTCTGATACGATGGAGAGAGTGGTTAATCCAAGTATCCAAATTGTCGGTATATTCTACAAGACGGGGCATCCTTCGTTCAATGCCCTACCCTACTTTGGAAAATTGGGTAACCGTGAAAATTGTTGTTATAAAGCTTCTAAGAAGGACAATTTCTAAGGAGGACACGGGAATATTAGACACTATTGACCGCAGTCACAGTTTCTAAGTGAGGCTAGATATTATCATGGCGTTATTGGTCAGTAACTCTATAGAGGATTGTTACAATCTATCATCGTCCCTATCGTCCATGATTTCAATAGAAGGGTAGGAATCTCTTGTTCAAATATAACTAACACATGTTGGTTCAAAAGGATTTCGTTCTCCGCCTAACATGGATTCCTAAGAGATGGGATTAAAAAAATTTAGGGGAGAAAGAGTTCATAGGCAAAGAGAAGAGGGCCCTCACTAACTGCAAAAACCTTTCTTTAGCATAAGATTCGGTAAGTGTTTGAATTCTTTATGTCATGGTGACTAGGGTGTGATGGTTCGGTGTTTGGTGTTGTGTAAGGGCATGGCTTGCTTGAGTGTACATCATATATCATAGGTGGTGATGTGTCTTGCATGGATCATAGACATTTGGCCTATTAAAAGTACGGTCAATATTGTATGGTTAAAGTCATTTAGAACAAAATGGGCATCTATAGTTTATTTTAAGGGGAAAATGTGTCATACATGTGGTGTACTGAAATGGAATGCAAGAAGGTTTGTTTGTGTGAAACATGTATGTCAAGTATGTAGTTTGACTGGTCTAGCCCATGAGTGTGAACTTTGTTCGAAGGGAACGGCTCGTGTGGTGCTTCAAACATCAAAGTCATGGTAGAGGTATCGGATGATATAGATAGAAGTGGATGTTATGAGACACTAATTTTTTAGCCTAAGAGGAATCGATCTACCTTAATCATCTACTAATTCAAGAATCCAGCATTCTAGAGAGGCTTGCCTATACCCTAAGGGAATTCTTTTCTCGAAATTGAACTTAGGCACGATTCTATAATAGAACATGATTTGAAGAATCAAGGTTTCTATCTTTCATTGTGGCTATCTAAACGTACGAGCAAGGAATGCAGTAAGAATATCACATCGTAACCTCCTACCAGATGGTACAACAGTTACAAATGCCATCCTACATCTAAGAGAGAGAGAGGGGGTATGCTAAATTCAAGGTACTATCTTAATATATAGAAATTTGTTAAGCATCGAAAACACGGTAATAGAACTTCTACAAAGATCAAATTTCAAGGAGATGTTGAGGATATGTGTTACTACTGATCATAGTCATGGACCCTATAGGAAGTCTAAGCATTACTTATTTAACATTGCCCATATATTGACCATATTTCATCAAGGCAGTAGGAAGATCTTAGTTAAGCATTAGTCAAAAATAAGTCGGTACATCATGATTCTATTCATCTTATAACATAGGCTACAAGAGATATGGTTACTAAATTTATGGAAGAAGAATTAGTGGACCAAGAGATGGGGACTACAAAATAGGTAAAAGGATCTATTGCAGGAAGTTTGGTTTTTATAGTCCAAATATGACGACATGCAAGAATAAGTTTAACTAGGTCTTAAGGGATTCTCAAATGGGACATCGATCTTTGATTGGTCGAATTATGGGTTTTAATCTATATTCACTAGGCGAGATGCTATGAAACAATTTGAGTCATTTCTAGTCGGTTAGGGTAATCTTATATAGGTTCCAAGTTAAGTGGTCGGGCAAATTTTCAGCCGGGTTGGTTAACCAAGTTCCTAGAGCCCGAGAATACGCCTTCTGTGACTTTTGTGTTTGAGTAGCACAAGAAGACTCAATTGAGTGGCACACTAGAGGCATATGCGTAGTGGGCTTCGAGTAGATCATAACCATATATTGGGTCAAAAGATTTGAGTCGAGGTGGATCCCTAACTGAAGTCAGAAAGGACAATGGTATTATAGTAGGGGTTATAGTTGGCCTTTTTGACTCGAAAGTCGTATCATAAAAATAGAGTACAAGGGGACGTGTTTTGGTGGGACATGATATATCTTCATGAAGGTGGAGTCGTCTGTCTCATATGTGTAATTTGTTGGAAAGTAACCGCCGGTCTGGTGCTCCGAATATTATTGTCACGGTAAGGGATACCAAAAGATCTAAAAAGAAAGTGGGAGTTCATAAGTCACTAATTATCATCCTAATGGAGATCAACTTATTCTGATCAATTGGTAAACTAGTAACTCATACAATTTTAGAAGGCTTAGAATCTATTCACTCCAAATTTCTCTTTTGTCTAAACTGTGGAGGCCTAGTCAAGTAAGGGTTGAGTTGAGGCATACGGGTTGCTAGTTAAGCCAAGAATCAAGATGAATAATTGGAGGCTCATAATAATTGATTCCTAGAGATTATATAGTCTCCTAGATTTGTGTTTGACCAAGGGTAAGGTCATAGTCATTCTCAGATTCTAGTGACTAGGTCATGATATTAGCTTTAGGGTCGAGGGGAGGACAAGTACTCAAGGCAAGATTGTAGTCACATGGCCAGCCGATGGTAACTACACTTGTGTATACAACTATCATGGCCATGGGGGATACTCTGTACATATCTATCAAATGCAAGCGTTCGTCTTTCTAATCAGTGAAAGAAAAAAGCAATAAAGAGTTCAAGAAAGATGTCATCGAATATAATTATGCGATTCAAAGGCGAATGTATAATTCAAGAGAAATTGTCAATGCAGTCGCGGATGAGATCCTAGATACCTCTATATCTCAATCCACGTGGGATAATCATATGAAGAGCGAACCAAGTGCACTATGGTTGATCAGACCATAACACATTGATTCTAATTAGACAATATGCTTGTGGGCGTCCCCAGTATACATATGTCCTGAACATGCTCAATAAAGGATAAGCTTGCAAAACAATGCTATAAATAGCGTCATCATTAATAGTAGTTCAAAGTATAAGTACGGGAGATAATAATGAAAGCAGTTATAAATAGTTCAAGTTTCATAAGGACCTAAGTCCTGTCCGGTGTTTCTGCTTATACATTCATCCTACTGTCTCTTGTATCAGTCCTTGGTTGACCAATGAGGTATGGGCTACCAAATCTCTATATTCTAGGTAATCATATCTTTTTGTACTAGCATATATTCATTGTCACCCAATTATACTTTATTAATGTGTTATAAGAATACGTGGTGGTAGACCGTGAGGCATACTACCCAACTTATAAGAGTTTAACTAGGAAGGTGCTTTAACAGCATATTACGTATAACTAGTATGAGTCATCTCTCTAACCTCTTTATCAAGCACAAAGGGAAAGGATAAGTTTTAAAGTAGAAAGGAATCAAGCAAAAAGAAGTCAAAGTAGTCGGATGAGAGTTCGAAATTAGAATTCAATGGAGAGATCAAGTATGTGGATGAGATCCTAAATTCTAATCCTATATATGCAAGCTCACATCGGTACAGTAACGTAACCGAAGTAATAAACTAGACCTGCATGGTCCACCACAAAAATATGTAACGCCCCAGTCTCAAAATACTTAGGACTAGGTACGTAGACATGCAGCTGCATACATACGAAGAATACTCCAATATATGGAAATCTCGTATGTATCCAAAAGTTGTAAAATGCAGTAAACCAAGACAACTAAATCTCATCCACCAAATAAGAAAATAGTAATATGAATCAACTATGAAATTTGTCACTTATATATGTAGGTGGACGGAGTTAAATCCACTACAAACTAATTGAAATGAAAGAAAATATACAAGGAAATGATCGATAAAATGGCAAGACGAGCAATCATCTTCGAAGGAATGGAGAAAATCATGGCCATAGCTTAAATACTTGTGAATGACAATAGCACACACCTGGAGAGATAACCAGGTCCTCAGAGGGACGTAACAAGATACATAAAGAACATGCCGTATAACTGAATATATATACTATGTCATAAATCACAAGTAAAGTAAATAGTCCCAATCGTAACAAGATCCAATACCTTATCTTCGAAACAGTGGACTACTCCTACAACCAAACAAGGACAAGGGATAGTACACTATACCGCGATGCAACATTGTCCCAAGCTACTAATGGAACGAGGGTGATATGACATTGACGAGGGTTACCTGACCATTCTAATATGTTTATGCAGTTAAGAATAAACCTTCAACGCATGGGCACTCTGGCTACAGGAAAATTAGGTATGGTCCCACAGGGTACTAGGGACCTCAAAGCATAACATTCATCGAATGTCAGAGGCCAGTAGGAAATCAGGTATCAGGATCCAGGACCGTATCTCCAGCGGAGATAACCGACAATAATAGGAAAGTGCATACGTGGCCCATATGTTAAGGAACTATTCTTCCCATCTAATGCCTAGTAGATTGACATCCATGACTCCTATACCTCTACTAACTGCCAAGTCTCCTAACATGCTTCTATTAGCAGTTAGCCCTAATGCATGCGCACAGGTGATCAGCCATCACGCAAGTACCTCTACATGCTACTCATCTTACATAAACCTCATGGTACAACTGTGTTAAGGTTTATGTTATACACTACAAATGGTAGTCCCTTAACTCTAGGTCCATATGCAATCAAAGGATAATAAGTAAAGTAAAACTAATATCACTGAGCAGGCAATAAATCAGGAACTGTAATAATGGTACAGCTACAAGAACTGGAAATAAGTAAACAGTGATATGCAATAACAAAAATACAGACTAAATATAAGCAGTAAATATGGCAAGGTATCTTGTCTGAGGTTGTGTGCAAAATGGCGACGTCCAATAGCTCGAACCGTCAGAATAGTGAAGCGATGAAAGCCAAATCCCGCATATGTCCTCGGATGCTGAAATAAATACCACGAACATGTTCAAAATATAAGATATGTCTAGGAAATGCTTTTTCAAAAGTCCAATTCTGGAACAGGGTAAAATCGTAATTTTGGGTCAAAACGATGTCCACCGTTGGACCCATTTTGCACCGAAATACGTGCCAAAATCTACGATCTCTAAAGTCGTCAAACTATATGTCTACGGGTCCAGTTTGAGGAGACAAACCCAACCGTATGCCCAAAGTTGGATTCCGGTGGGCCGTGCACAATTTCGCCCATTAGAGCGGGTCGCGGGCCTGCCAAATAGGCGTTCCAGTCGACCTTCTCAAAATTGGACCAAACTTGGCATACAGGACTAGAAAAATAATTCGTCCTGTTGGCGCAAGTTTTGTCTCGATTTGACGAACTGCACAAAGTAATTGGAGAATTTGCAAATAGGTCGATACGATAAATTTCGACAGATACGCATCAAATTCGTCGCGCGCACGCAACCAATTTGAATTCCGTCAAAGCCCACACGTCCATAAAGTCGATACGCACCTTTTTATGCTTTCGGTTTGTGACCACGTCGCCCGGTTTGTCGGGGCGCACGCCGTATCGGTGAGTTTTTCACAAAAAATTTAGTTTTCAAAAGTGATTTTTCTCTAACTTCGGATTCGAAATTAATTGCATATGGTGAATAAAAATTTAATCTACCAGAAGGGAGTTGAGGAGCTATATGTGGTCTATAATTTATATTCAGCAAGTTACCAAAGACTATTGCTAGATTAATCAGAATTTATCTCTGATCTTGGGGGTTTGGGTTGTGTTCAATTGTCAGGGAACATTAGGTTTTCGGGTTTTTCGAGTTGAAATTTTGACTCGATGGGTTGATGCCTCGAGGAACTAGTAGGTGGGACGTCGAGAGGGTCATGTGGACTCTCCTCAGGATTTTACGGGATCGAAATTGGTCGAGTAAATACGAAGAAAGCAAGTTGAGGAAGGGAGTACCTCGTGGAGTTCCATAACAGAGCATTGGTCGGTTCTTCTCGCGATCTACTGCTGCTATGCGTATCTGCGAGCATGGCTGGCACTGCCACGGCCGGCCGGCCACTGTGGTGGTGCACGTGGGTCACCGGGAAGGGGCGTACGTGAGGACGACAGAGTTTAGGGCTAGGGTTGGGTTGAAGTTTGCTGTTGTTGTCGTTGGTGTTGTTGGTGGTGTATATATGTAGCAGCTTCGGGTTAGGAGGAGGGACGGGTTTGAGTCTGATGCCCATCTCGCGAGATTTGGCTGCTAAATTTTTTTTTCTTTTGTTCTAAACCTATAAACAAACAATAAAATCTTAAAAAGTTTAAATAAAAAAAATCTTTAATTCTAAACATTATTTTATAATATATATATATATATATATATATATATATATAATATAATATAATATAATATAGCTACTACTATTTTTATTTTGATCTCTAACAGAATAAAAACCTTTCTCATATAAGGTATTTCTTATTATAAATTTAAACCAGTAATTTCGCATAAAATATATCACTTCAAAAATCCGTAATAAATTTTCTAAAAATCTAGTTATTAAGAGAATCAAAATTTTCCATTTTTGTTACTAGTAACTATATATATAAAAACGAACCCTTTTCTCAAAATACCAAAATTCATAAATCCTGAATTTAAATAAATTCCTAAAATCTAAAATTATTTCTATAATAATCCCAATATATAATCCATATAATATATTTATACTACAAGTTTTAACCACTCCATATACCAAAAATGTATTTAGAATATTTTTATATATTCAATTTTTTTTATTGATAAGACTTCTAAATAAATAGAAAAAAATATCCCCACACAAATACAATGCTTCTATATATAGTATTTACAAATTTTATGTACCTTTTATGTAAATGTGTTTTCCTAAGGCACAAAAGACACTCTTATAATAGTTCTTTAACATATAAAATTTGTTTATCTATAAAACTATAGAATATATTTGAATACTAAATAATAGGAGATAAAATATATAAAGTAAATTTTAGGGAGTTTACATATACACCAATATGTCGAATTCTCGTATGTATACATAAGCTATAAAATGCAGTAAACCGTGATAACTAATCTTATCCACAATAAGAAAATAAATGTATAATAAAAGCCAACTCTGAATTTATCATTTGTACAAAAGTTGGGCGGAGACAGACCATTTAAATGAGAAGAACAATACAAGGAAAGAATAGAATAAAATAGCAATGGACGATCCAAGAGCAAGCCTCCTCGATAAAAATGGAAAACCACGATCTTGGCTAGAGCACCTGCGCAGATACATGAAAGCACATACCTGGAGAGATCACCAGGTCCTCAAAGGGACATAATAAGATATAGAAAGAACATGCCATATAAACTATGATATATAAAATAAAGTGATGCATGCAATCGGGCGCCTAACCGTTCTATAGGGAATATACAACTAAGAACAACCTTCACATATAGGCACTCGTGCTAATAGCAGTGGCATCGTCCCTTTCCTTCGAGAATCAGGTGCCTCCGTCCATAACGCTCGATGAACGTCGGAGGGAATCAGAAATAGAAACGTCCATAACGATCTACGAACGTCAGAGGGAATCAGTAATAGTAGGGTGAACCTGCGTCTCCAACGGAGCTTCAGGTACAATAATAAGTGTATGTGTGGCCCATACATCAAGGAACTATTCTTCCCATCTAATGCCTAGTGGAGTCACATCCATGACTCATATGAACCTCTAGTAACTGCCAAGTCCACTTGTATGCAATTTTATTGGAAGTTACTCCTAACCGTCGTACGTCTCAAACGTATCGGAGGCCAACCGACTATACGAGTACGTATCCTACATGTGACTCACAATACGTATAAAGTATGTGCAAGGCCGTATGAGATATACCAATATCTCATCATCAATGGGTGGTCGCTAGAGCTAAGCCAATGCAAAGAATAGAACAAAAATAAATAAAACGACCGATACAGTAGCTTGCAACCAAGTGTGACTTGGACGCACAGTGATATAAAATATACAACATATATATATGAAATAGAATATAAATAACTGAAAAATAAAGTAAAATAATCACAGAGTATGGTGGCAAGGTATCTTGCCTCAGGTGCAAGAATGGCAAGTCCAACAGTCATAAACGTCAGCAATAGAAAGTCACATTCCTCAAACGGCTTCGGATGCTGAAACAAACATCAAGAACATTCTTGGTGTAAAAGACATGTCATGAATCGCCTGTCCAAATGTCTAATTCTGGATACGAGGACAAAATCATAATTTTGGGTCAAAATGATATCCACCGTTGGACCCGTTCTACACTGAAACGTGTGTAAGTACCTATGGTCTCTAAAGTCGTCAAACTACATGACTACGGATCCGATTTGACGAGACAAACTCAATGGTATATCCAATTTTGTATTCCAGCGAGCCGTACACAAAATCGTCCGTTGGATCGGATCGCGGGCCCGCCAAAAAGGCGTTCTGGTCAACCTTCTCAGAATCGGACCAAATATGGCATGCAGGACAAGGAAAATGATACGATCCTGTTGGAACAAGTTTCGTCTCGATACGACGAACGTGCACAAAGTTATGGTCTAGTTTGCAAAGTGGCCGATACAAGGTATCTTGACGGATATACTTCGATTTCGTCATGCACGCACAACGAAATCGAGTTCCATCAGTTCTCACATGTCGACAACATCCATATGCGTCTTTCGATGCTTATGGGTTATGACCATGTCGTCCGGTTTGTCGGGACGCATGCCGTATCGGGAAATTTTCTAAAATTTTCAACAGTTTAAAAATAGTTTTTCGTTCATATTGGGAAACCGATTTCTCGGCACACAGCCGTCGAAATCAATTTCTATAAATTGGGTTTAGCAGTCCTATATGTTATCTAAGACTGTTCTCAACTAGTTTTTGAAATCTACTAATATCCAGTTCACAAAACACCTTCCAAAATAGTATCTAACAGTTGTATTCCTACTGTATGAACCCAAATTTTTCGTCGATCTTTCGACTAATTTTTGGGAAGTTTTAGGGACTCTCAACTCAAACTAGTTGATAGGAATTTTAGTCGTATATGTTTTCTTTACGACGGATCAATCGGTTCGTAAATTGATTACAAGATGAAGAGGAAAAAGGGCAACGAATATGAGTACCTGCTGTGGTGACAAAACAGGGTGTGCCATATTTTCTCTCGGGTTTGGGGTCTTCCCGGCTGTGCAGCGGCCGGCAATGCCGTTCAGGCTATCGAAGGGACGCACAGGGTTGGAAGGATGACTCTGGATTCGTCGGAGGCACTCTAGGTTTGCGGATTAGGTTCTCGATTGAAAATAAGGTATGGGTTTTAATACGAGATTTAATCCTAATTTAATTTGATTTACATGTTGGGATTCTGGATAGGATTTAGAGTGATCTATAGAGAATCGACTATAGATTAAAGTGGATTTTGTTTTGAATCAATCTGATTCAAATCCGAGCTTCCTTCGGATCACCAGCTCTTCGGATCTGTGTTCTCCCCGTGCGGGAGAACTGGGTGTTTGTGTTCTCACGATATTTTAAAATCTCGTGAGATAAAGCCCCCCTTTTTTTACTAGATTTAGGTATATATATATGTACAATTATGGATAAAAATCAGGATAAATAACAAAAATTTTCTAAAATTCTCAAAATATTACTAGGATGTTTTTTTTTAATACTGAAAATAAAAATTTGCTATATAGGAGTAGCAATTTCTTGCTACTGGTATCATTATTGAAAAAAATCAACAACAAAAATTTATTATATTTTTTCCTTTCACAGTATAGAAATAAATATATAAATAAAATTTTCTAAAATATTCCAAAATACAAAAGTATCCTCCAAAGGATTATGGGATAAAAATTTGTACCAGTTACCTAGATAGACTTAGAGGATAGCAATACTTGCTATCTTCAAACTCTTAAATAGAATATCTAGTTTATTTAAATATTTATACTATAAAATTTATAAATAAATTATTTATTTATATATTTATTTTTAAAATAATTCTAAAATTTGAGGTGGCTTACATCCTACCTAACTTATAAAAATTTTGTCCTCGAAATTAGAACTAATGATGGGGATATGCGATGCAATGCGAATGAAAAGGACTAGTATATGGAAGTCGTACCTTGGTTTCCGAAAAGATGGAGGGGTAGTTATGAAAGGAATCCACATTGGCTCCTTATCCCATAAGATAAAGTATTCTTGGTTCAAGGCTCTACCAAACTTATACAAGTTGGCTAACAGTGAAAATCATCATTACAAGGTTTCTTAAGAGGACGATTTCTAAAGAGCAGCACGAGAATATTGGTTACTTCTAATCGTAGTCATAGACTCTAAGGAGCCAGGTATTCCTAGGGTATTTTTGGTCAATAACACTATAACAAAAATTTAATCGAATTTAACATGGCTCAATTATAGTCGTGCTCCAAAAGACAATTAAAATTTTGTTGGTTAAGAAATAGTTGGGACGAATGGTATAGAGAGATTTCATATTGAAGGAATCTTGAGTTTAATCTATATTGGCAGGACAAAATCTCATAGAATCCATCTATACCATCCCTATTAGGTTAGGTTAGCCTAGAACAGATTCTAACTAGAGTGGTAGGGCTAGTTCTGAATCGGGTTGGTTAGATAGGTGACGCAAGCCTGCAAATGTGTCTTCCATGATTTTTGTGTATAAGTGACACACGGGGACTCAATTGAGTGGCACTCTAGTGGCATTTGCGTAGTGGACTTCGAGTAGATCATAACCATATATTGGGTCGAAAGAATCGGGTCGAGATTGGATCTTTATTTAAGGTCAGAAGTACATCGGTATTACGGTAAGGTTTATAGCTACTCCTATTTGACCTAAAATTCATATCATAAAAATAGAGTACAAGGGGACATGTTTGAGTGGGACATGATATGCCTGGATGAAGGTGGGCTCATCTAGGTCTTGTATATAAAATTTGTTGGAAGGTAACAGCTGATCTCATGCTCCGAATATCAATGTCACGGTCGGGGACACCAGATGATCTAATTAGAAAGTGAGTGTTTAGGAGAAGCTGATTTATCATCCTAATGGGAACCAATTTATTCTAATCAATCAGTAACCCCATAAATCCTAAAACTAAGAATGGCTTACAATCTATTCACTCCAGAAATAAAGTACGGTTTTAGGGTTAGTGAGGTTAGAAAAATTTTAAAGTCGTGATATTGTACCTTAACTTTTGTTAATAAAGAATAAGGCACGGCGTAACGTGATATGGTAGATATGAATCAAATTCAAGGATTGTTCCCTGATTTCTAATAAATGGAAAATGATTGCGTATAATGGCACACGAGTCGATAAAATAGAATGATCCAGTCGTCCATAGTATACAAGAGTTATCGATTGGGGTAACGAACTCTACTACACATCATATGAATAACCTCTAACGACTAAGTCGTAAACTTCTATTTATGTTAAACCTATCAATCTATAGTCATAAGGTTTCTAATGATTTTGAACGTAGTGCTCATGCGTTAATTGTTGATAACTAGTAAATCAACATGATGGAGTGTTATGCTACAGATATTGGCTAAGCTGGTGAAGGTATTGTTCTAATGCTAAGTCACGTCTTTGATAAAAATGTATACCTAGAATAACACCTGCTGGATCCCTAATCTCGTGATGGGTGTTTATCAAAGTCATGGAAAATGCTTGTCCTTGTTTTTTCTATTCTTCTTATGTCTAAACTATGGGGCTTAGTCGAGTAAGGGTTGGGGTAAGGCATAACAGTTGCTAGTTAATGCAAAATCAAGAAAAAATAATTAGAGACTCATAATAATTGGTTCTTCGAGAATAGATAGTTTCGTAGGTTGGTATTTTGATCAAGGGTACGGTTCTAATCATTCTCAATTTTAAATGACTAGAAGGTCACGATATTAGTTTTAGGGTCGAGGGGTGGACAAGTAACTCAAGGAAAGGTTGGAGTCATATGGCTTGGCCGATGGTTGCTAAACTTGTATTTATATAGCTTTTCATGGCCATGGATGGTATGGCAAACCAAGGGGGACGTTTCATGTCTATCTTCCTTCAGATATGAGCATTTCTTTTTTCGAGTAAGTAAGGGTGGAAAAAGATAATAAAGAGTTTAAGGAAGAGGAGATCAGATGTGAATACGGGTTTCCAAGGGCGATTTAGTAATTCTAAGAGAGTTGTCAAGGCAGTGCGGATGAGATCCTAAAGACATCTATATCTCAATCCATATGGGTTAATCATATGAAGAACGAACCAAGTGCACCAAGGTTGATCAGACCATAATACACTGATTCTGATTAGACAATATGTTAGTGGGTGTCCCCAGTATTCATATGTCCTGAACAAGCTCGATAAAGAATAAGCTTACAAAACTAGGCTATAAATAGCGGCATCAATCATGGTAGTACAAAGTATAAGTACAGGAGATAATGGTGAAAGAAGTTATAAATAGTTCAAGTTTCATAAAAATCTAAGAGTTGTCCGACGTTCCTGCTTATACAGTCGTCATACTATCTCTGGTATCAGGCCTTGGTTGACCAATGAGGTATGGACTACTAAAACATATCCTTCTACACTAGCATATATTCAGTTCCACCTAGTTATACTTTATTAATGGGTTATAAGGACATGGGGTGATAGGCCGTGAGGTATACTACCCAACTTATAAAAGTCAACTGATAGGGGTGATTGAGCAATATAACACGTATAACTAGTATGAGTCATCTTACCAACCTCTCTATCAACCATGGAGGGAAAGATAAGATTTACAGTGGAAAGAAATCAAGCAGAAGGAAATCAAGGTAGTCGGACGAGAGTTCGAAATTGGAATCAAGGGAGGAGATCAATCATGTGGATAAGATACCTAGATTCTAATCCTATATGCAGGCCCGCTCGGTACAGTAACGTAACCAAGATGGCAAACTTGACCTGCATGGGCCACCATAAAAATATGTAACGTCCCAGTCCCAAAATACTTAGGACTAAGTACGTAGACATGTCAGCTGCATATATACGAAGTATACACCAATATGTAGAATTTTTGTATGTATACATAAGCTGTAAAATGCAGTAAACCATGACAACTAATCTCATCCACAATAAGAAAATAAATGTATAATAAAAGCCAACTCTGAATTTATCAATTGTACAAAAGTTGGGCGGAGACAGATCCACTACCAACCATTTAAATGAGAAGAACAATACAAGAAAAGGATAGAATAAAATAGCAATGGACAATCCAAGAGCAAGCCTCCTTGATAAAAAGGGAAGACTACGATCTTGGCTAGAGCACCTACGCAGAGACATAAAAGCACACACCTAGAGAGATCACCAGGTCCTCAGAGGGACGTAACAAGATACATAAAGAACATGCCATATAAACTATGATATATGAAATAAAGTGATGCATGCAATCGGTCGCCTAACCATTCTATAGTGAATATGTAATTAAGAACAACCTTCACATATGGGCACTCGGGCTAATAGTAGTGGCATCATCCCGTTCCTTCGGAAATCAGGTGCCTTCATCTATAACGCTCGGTGAACGTCAGAGGGAATCAGTAATAGAAACATCCATAACGCTTCATGAATGTCAGAAGGAATCAGTAATAGTAGGGTGAACCTGCGTCTCCAGCGGAGCTTCAGGTACAATAATAAGTGTATATATGGCCCATATATCAAGGAACTGTTCTTTCCACCCAATGCCCAGTGGAGTCACATCCATGACTCATATGAACCTCTAGTAACTGCCAAGACCACTAGAATGCAATTCTATTGGCAGTTACTCCTAACCATTGTACGTCTCATACGTATCGGTAGCCAGCCGACTACGCGAGTACGTGTCTTACATGTGACTCACAATACGTGGTAAAGTATGTGTCAAGGCCATATGAGATATACCAATATCTTATCATCAATGGGTGGTCGCTAGAGCTAAGCCAATGCAAGGAATAGAACAAAAATAAATAAAATGACTGATACAGTCGCTTGCATCCAAGTGTGACTTGGACGCACAGTGATATAAAACATACAACATATATATATATATATATATATATATATATATATATATATATGAAACTAAATATAAATAACTAAAAAATAAAGTAAAGTAATCACAGAGTATGGTAACAAGGTATCTTGCCTGAGGTACGAGAAAGGCAAGTCCTACATTCAAAAACGTTAGCGAAAGAAAGTCACAATCCTCAAACGGCTTCGAATATTGAAACAAACATCAAGAACATTCTTGGTGTAAAAGATATGTCATGGATCTCCGTCCAAAAATCCAATTCTGGATACGAGAGCAAAATCATAATTTTGGATCAAAATGATGTCCACCGTTGTATATGTTCTGTACCGAAATGCGTGCCAGTACCTATGGTCTCTAAAGTTGTCAAACTATATGTCTATGGATCTAGTTTGACGAGACGAACTCAATGGTATGTCCAATTTTGGATTTCAGTGAGCCGTGAACAAAATCGTCCGTTGGATCGGATCGTGGGTCCGCCAAAAAGGCGTTCCGGTCAACCTTCTCAGAATCGGACAAATCAAGAAAAATGATATGATCCTGTTAGCGCAAGTTTTGTCTCGATGCGACGAACGTGCACAAAGTTATGGCCTAGTTTGAAAAGTGGCCGATACGGGGTACCTTGACGGATACGCTACGATTTCGTCGTACGTGCACAACGAAATCGAGTTTCGTCAGTTCTCACATGTCGACAACATCCATACGCGTCTTTCGATGCTTATGTGTTACGACTACGTCGCCCGATTTTTTGGGGCGCATGCCGTATCGGAAAATTTTCTAAAATTTTTAACAGTTTGAAAATAATTTTTCGTTCATATTGGAAAGCCGATTTCTCGGCACACAGTCATCGAAATCAACTTCTGTAAATTGGGTTGGGCAAACCTATTATGTTATCTAAGACTATTCTCAACTAGTTTTTGAAATCTTCTAATATCCAGTTCACAAAAGGCCTTCCAAAATAGTATCTAACTGTTGTATTCCTACTGTATGAACCCAAATTTTTTGTTGATCTTTCGACTGATTTTTGGGTAGTTTTAGGGACTCTCAACTCGAACTATTTGATTGGAATTTTAGCCGTATATGTTCTCTTTACGATAGTTCAATCGGTTCATGAATTGATTACAAGATGAAGAGGAAAAAGGGCAACAAATATGAGTACCTACTGTGGTGACAAAATAGGGTATGCCCTATTTTCTCTCGGGTTTGGGGGTCTTCTCGGCTGTGTGGTGGCCGATGACACCGTTTAGGCTATCGAGGGGACGCACATGGATGGAAGGACGACTCTGGATTCGTCGGAGGCACTCTAGGTTTGCGGATTAGGTTCTCGAGTGAAAATAAGGTATGGGTTTTAAAACGAGATTTAATCCTAATTTAATTCGATTTACATATTGGGATTCTGGTAGGATTTAGAATGATCTATAGGGAGTCGACTATAGATTAAAGTGGGTTTTGATTGAAATCAATCTGATTCAAATCCGAGCTTCCTTCGGATCACCAGCTCTTCAGATCTGTGTTCTCCCCGTGCGGGAGAACTGGGTGTTTGTGTTCTCACGAGATTTTTAAAATCTCGTAAGATAAGCCCCTCTTTTTTTCTTTTTTACTATATTTAGGTATATATATGTACACTTATAGATGAAAATTAGGATAAATAACAAAAAATTTCTAAAATTCTCAAAATATTACTAGGATGTTTTTTTAATACTGAAAATAAAAATTTGCTATATAGGAGTAGAAATTTCTTGCTACTGGTATCATTATTGAAAAAAAAAATCAATAACAAAAATTTATTATATTTTTTCCTTTCAAAGTATAAAAATAAATATATAAATAAAATTTTCTAAAATCTTCCAAAATACTAAAGTATCATCAAAAGGATTATGGGACAAAAAATTTGTACCACTTACCTAGATACACTTAGAGGATAGCAATACTTGCTATCTTCAAACTCTTAACTAGAATATCTAGTTTATTTATATATTTATGAAATAAAATTTATAAATAAATTATTTATTTATTTATTTATTTTAAAAATTCTAAAATTTGAGGGGCTTGCACTGCCGCTAGCAGTGCACTGGCAAGGCATGACCCCTAAGTTGAAGTAATTTTCGGTAAGCATAGGTTATCGAATTTTATTAAAACTATGTCCAGTTGCTCTATTTTGATCTTTGAGTTGTTATGTCAATAATGGACATAGTTAATAGAACATTTGATACCATGTCATATTTAAGTCATGAAACCAAGGATTTACTGCAGCCAGATGTACACTGGCGAGGCAACAATTCTCGATAAAATGACTTCGGATATGCTTACGATTTTTAAATATTATAAAGATTACATCCTTTTTGGCATATGACTATTGATTTTCATGGTTTGCAATTTCATGCATCCTCGCTTGAATTTGATTTAGTTCTTATCTTTTTCTTTCTTGAACCTTTCTTTCTTATCCTTTATTTTCATATCGTTATTAGGTTTCCTAGTAATCTTTTAAACCTATTTTAATTTCTTTCCACTAGATACATAATTATATCTAAATAGATTTGATAATCGTGCCTAAATGATTTAGATTAACCAGCAAATCGTGTTGAAACGATTTTGATTGGATTGTTTTTAAACGAGTTTGATCGCGACTAGACTATTTTGATTATATTTCGATCGTGCTAATTCACATCTTTTCTTTTGATTTTATCCGTGATTATGCCTGACTAACTGAACATAATTCATATCTTCTTAATTATATCCTTTATCGTGCCTATTCGTATCAATTGATCGTATCATGTTTTGATTATTTTCTTAGTCATGCCTAGTCGTATCCTTTGAAATTTCAAGAACGAAAATTTTCTAAGATAGATAGATTTGTAACACCCAAATCCTGATTTAAATTCGTTTCCCCAAAACTAGTTAGTTTTATTAAGTTTATTAAGAGTATAATTTTCAAATAATCTTTTATTTAGGATAATGGATTTAGTTACTATTAACAGCAACATGAATTCTAATGTTCTTATTAGGCTGACCAAGCTCAGCTATTTGTCTCCTCTTTGTCCCAGTCTTATATAAAGTATTGGGTCACCATCAGCTGCGAACTTTAGGTATAGAAAGGTCAATTGGTTAAATTAGCATATGATTGTTGAGATGGTTAGCCAATTTACTTCTAAAAATTTCCAAAGTAAGCTAAAGGTTGAACCTAGTTAATTAAATAGCCCAGATTAATTATCCACATGTTCTTGTGCCTATGGCTTGGGACAAAGCCTATAAATATCCTATTTTCTCCATTCATTTTATCCAAGCCTAAATCTATTTTTCTCTTCACATACAAACTCAAGCCCATAAACCCATTCCTATTAAGTAACTCCCAACCTCTTACATTCTGTAACTTCTAACCTCTTACGTTTGTAACTTCCAACCTCTTACATTCATAACTACCAATCCCTTACATTCCATAACTCCCAACCTCTTACATTATGTTAACTTTCAACCTCTTATATTCCGTAACTCCTAACATTTTCCATTTCGTAACCTCCGACCCTTCACATTCGTAACTTCCCTTCATTTCTCTATAAAAAGAAAAATGTTGAGACAAAACTTAAGCATTATCATCTTCTTCCTTTGGAGCAACCTAGCGACCTCTGCCGTACTCGCCATCCCCGAGCCACCGAAGCCGTATCGACTTTTGGGTTCGTGCGTTGTATTGCTCGGTCCTTCCCCCCTCGCGGCTCACTTTAAGCTCACTGAGGAACAGTGTCCATCTACCGAGGACAAAAAGGAAGATATGGAGCGGGTTCCATATGCCTCAGCTGTGGGAAGCCTGATGTATGCTATGGTGTGTACGAGGCCAGATATTGCTCATGCAGTTGGTACGGTTGGCAGGTATCTTTCAAATCCTGGAAGGGTACATTGGAGTGCGGTCAAGTAGATTCTACGTTATCTTCAGGGCACTGCTGGTTGGAGACTTTCCTTTGGTGGTGACGAGCCGAAGCTGGTTGGGTATACCGACGCGGATATGGCTGGAGATGTAGACACGAGGCGATCGACTTCGGGCTACGTGATGATGTTTGCGGGAGGAGCAGTATCGTGGCAGTCGCGGTTGCAGAAGTGTGTTGCCTTGTCGACGACAGAGGCAGAGTACATTGCGGCGACGGAGGCTTGCAAGGAGCTGTTGTGGATGAAGAAGCTGCTGCAGGAAATGGGACTGAAGCAAGAGTAGTATACTTTGCTTTGCGACAGTCAGAGTGCGATCCACCTTGTGAAGAATCAGATGTTTCATAGCCGGTCTAAGCACATCGAGACCCGATATCATTGGATACGGGATGTGGTTGAGAAGAAGGACGCGGAGCTTGAGAAGGTGCATACAGATGACAACGGAGCTGATATGTTCACGAAGATTCTACCAAGGGGGAAGTTTGAGTACTGCAGGCAGGTCGTCGGGATGACGACATCCTCCCCATAGTTGTGAAGGGGGAGATTTGTTGGAGTGGATGGGGTTCCCAACCTATGTGGAGAAGGCCCCGGAGTGCGACGAGCGCCGTCCGATGTCGGAGAAGCTCGGGAAGTAGGCGACGAAGTTGCTGCTGTTGCTGCTGGAGCTGCTGGAAGCAGGGGATCCGAGTTCGGCCCGAACTCGGTCCCAGGCCGAGTTCTGGCCGAACTCGGTCTGGCGCTTCCAGAATGTTGGCGTGAGGTTCTGTTTGCTCGACACAGAGTTCTGGCCGAACTCTGTGTCGTCGGGGGCTGAAGCGGATTTCTAGATGAGTTTTCATCATTGGATCTAATCCAACGGTCCAGGTTGGTTGCGGGATTAGGGAGTTATATTAAGATTTCTCAACCCTAATTCAGTAGCACAACGCATCATTATCGCAAGAAACACAAGTTTGAGAGAGAGAAGGAGGCAAGAGTGCCATTACAACTTCGGAGAAGAAGACGGAGGATTGAAGGTCGTCATTCGAAGGAGATCGTGTTCGGGTAATCTCCACTCGTCGTTCTCGCTCTTCGTAGCCTTGTAATCATTGTTCTTATCTCTGAGTGTTGTGGGGATCCGATTTGGATCGGGAGGAGTTTGTAGAGGGTGTAATTCTTCTATTCCATTAGTGGAGGCTTCTCAGGGTTGGACTCCGATCGTCCCGTGGTTTTTTCCCGTAAGGGTTTCCACGTCAAAAATTCTCTGTGTCTGCGTGGATTGTTTTTGTGTGCTTGTTTTTGGGTTCGTGCGTTGTATTGCTCGGTCCTCTCGCAGGTACTCTCCGGTTTGGGGAAAGGTTTCCGCGTTTCTTTCCCAACAGAGTGGTATCAGAGCTTTGGGTTCAAAGCGTGTCAGAAGTTGACAGAGGAACAAGAGAGGAGAGATGGACGCGAAGCCGGTGCGCATGGTGAACCTTAATGGCACAAACTATCATTATTGGCGGAGCAAGATGAAGGATTTGTTGTTCGTCAAGAAGCTGCATCTGCCCGTATTTGTATCCGAGAAGCCCAGTGATAAATCCGAGGAGGACTAGAAATTCGAGCATATACAGGTGTGCGGATACATCAGGCAGTTTGTTGATGAGAACGTGTACAATCACGTTGCCAATATTGAGTACGCAAAGTCGTTGTGGGATAAGCTGGAATCCTTGTATACGAAGAAGACCGGGGTAAACAAGTTGTTCCTGATCCGAACGATGATGGGTCTGCGGTACAAGGATGGGGCGTCTATTTCGGATCACTTGAGTGAGTTCCAGGGCGTGGTTGACCAGCTATCTTCTATGGGAGTCAAGTTCGACGACGAAGTTCAGGGACTGTGGCTGCTGTGTACTTTGCCAGACTCGTGGGAGACCGTACGAGTATCTATGATCGCTTCTGCTCCAGAGGGCGTGGTCAGTCTGGAGTTTGCCAAGAGCGAGGTGTTGAATGAAGAGATGCGGAGACGTTCTCAGGGTACTTCATCCACATCCCACCACTCAGAGGCATTGGTTTCGGAGAGCCGCGGAAGGGGCAAAAGCAGGGGTCCAGGTGGTGGCAGAGACAAGAGCAGGGGGAAGTCCAAGGGTCGTTACGAGGACTCAGAGTGTTACCATTGCGGTAAGAAGGGCCATATCAAGCGAAATTATTTCGCTTGGAAGAGAGAGAAGAAGGGCGACAAGGGGAAGCAAGAGGAGAATACTACAGCGGCGGCCTCGGTACATGGAGGCGATGTGATCATCGTAGGTGATGAGGTCATTACTAACCTCGCCTGCGATGACAATTCTTGGCTGGTGGACTCAAGGGCTTCAGCACATGTATCTCACAATAGGGCACTGTTTGCCACTTACACTACAGGCGACTGTGGAGTGTTGAAGATGGGCAACGGAGATGTGTCGAAGGCGGTTGCCGTTGGAGATGTGCATTTGAGAACGAAGACGGGTGCGGTTCTTGTTCTCAAGGATGTTCGTCATGTCCCTGATATCCGTTTCAACCTGGTATCGGTTGGAAGGTTGGATGACGAGGGATTCTTCAGTCTCTTCGGGAACAGTCAGTGGAAGCTTTCCAGAGGTTCGATGGTGATTGCCAGAGGAAGCAAGAAGTCCGGTCTCTACTATATGGAGGGGAGCGCAGAGGGGGCACAGGAGGTAAACGTAGTCAGTGATGCGTCTACCGAGTTGTGGCACAGGCGGCTCGGCCATATCAGCGAGAAGGGGATGAGCTACTTGGTGAACAGGAAGTTGATTCCGGGGCTCAGGTCTACAAAGTTGGAGAAGTGCATGCACTGTTTAGCTGGGAAGCAAAATAGGGTGTCTTTCCAAAGTCACCCAAGTTCGAGGAAGCCGGCGTTGCTCGAGTTGATTCACTCGGATGTCTGCGGTCCTATGAAGGTAAAATCTCTTGGTGGTGCTTCTTACTTTGTAACCTTTATTGATGATTGTTCCAGGAAGGTTTGGGTCTATGCCTTAAAGACCAAGGATCAGGTGCTGCCTACTTTCAAGAAGTTTCAGGCCTCTGTTGAAAGGGAGACGAGCAAGAAGTTGTTGTGTGTTCGGTCCGACAATGGCGGCGAATACATCGGTCCCTTTGATGCGTATTGCAGAGAGCAAGGGATACGACACCAGAAGACTCCGCCAAAGACACCTCAGCTCAATGGTGTAGCGGAGCGCATGAACAGGACACTGATGGAGAGGGTGTGGTGTTTGCTGTCAGAAGCAAACTTGCCGGGCAGTTATTGGGGTGAGGCTCTTCTCACAGCTGCTTATATTATTAATTTGTCTCCTAGTGCTCCTTTGCAGGGTGATGTGCCTGACAAAGTATGGTACGGCAAAGAGCCGTCATACAGTCACCTGCGGGCGTTTGGTTTTAAAGCCTTCGTGCATGTACCGAAGGACGAAAGGACCAAACTTGAGCCGAAGACGAGACGATGCGTCTTTGTCGGCTATGGTCGGGATGAGTTTGGCTATAGACTCTACGACCCAGTGGAAGGAAAGCTCTACAGAAGCAGGGATGTGGTGTTCGTCGAGGATCAGACCATGACCAACACTCAGGATTCCGAGACGCCTTCTGAGGCTGAGGAATTGCCTGAGTTAGAGTCATTTCGCTTCGAGCAGTTTCCAGAGGACATCGCAGAGGATCCAGTTATGGGGGAGCCGGTACATGGAGTTGCTCCCAACCTTGATCATCAGCCTGCTGATGGTGGTCAGGGTGTCCCTCAGGAGGATGAGCATGCCGGAGAGGTAGTTCCTGAAGGGGCGGAGGCTGTCGGTATACAGCCAGCACCAGTGGCTCCACTGAGAATGAGTGACAGGGATCGTCGACCATCTACGAGATACTCACCGGATGAGTATGTGCTATTGACTGACGGGGGGGAGCCCGAAAGTTTCGCAGAGGCTATGGAAGACGAACACAGGCAGGAGTGGATGGTGGCTATGCAGGAGGAGATGAGTTCCTTGCACACCAATTCCACTTATGATCTGGTACGGTTGCCAAAGGGCAAGAAGGCTTTGAAGAATCGATGGGTGTTCAGAGTGAAGCAGACGGATGATGCTACTCGCCCTCGATACAAAGCGAGGCTGGTAGTCAAAGGCTACGGTCAGCGGAAAGGCGTGGATTATGATGAGATCTTTTCGCATGTCGTCAAGCATTCGTCTATTCGGGTGGTGCTAGCATTAGCAGCCAGTTTCGACTTGGAGGTCGAGCAGATGGACGTGAAGACGGCATTCCTCCACGGTGATCTTGAGAAGGAGTTGTACATGGAGCAGCCAGAGGGATTCTGTGAGAAGGGCAAGTCACATTTGGTCTGCCGGTTGAGGAAGAGCTTGTATGGTCTGAAGCAGGCTCCGAGGCAGTGGTACAGGAAGTTCGAGTCGTTTATGGGGGAGCATGGTTATGCACGGACGACGTCGGATCATTGTGCATTTGTGAGGTATTTTGCCGATGATGATTTCATCATTTTGTTGCTCTATGTTGATGATATGCTATTAGTGGGTCGGAATGCCACTAGGATAGCGGAGTTGAAGCGCCAACTGGGCGCGGCCTTCTCTATAAAGGATTTAGGCGCAATAAAGACTATTCTTGGGATGGAGATCAGCCGAGAGAGAGAGTCCAAGCTGCTACACTTGTCCCAAAAGAAGTACATTCACCGGGTACTTCAGCGTTTCGGGATGGACGGGTCGAAGAAAGTGAGTTTCCCCCTCGCGGCTCACTTTAAGCTCACTGAGGAACAGTGTCCATCTACCGAGGACGAAAAGGAAGATATGGAGCTGGTTCCACATGCCTCAGCTGTGGGAAGCCTGATGTATGCTATGGTGTGTACGAGGCCAGATATTGCTCATGCAGTTGGTACGGTTAGCAGGTATCTTTCAAATCCTGGAAGGGTACATTGGAGTGCGGTCAAGTGGATTCTACGTTATCTTCAGGGCACTGCTGGTTGGAGACTTTCCTTTGGTGGTGACGAGCCGAAGCTGGTTGGGTATACCGACGCTGATATGGCTGGAGATGTAGACACGAGGCGATCGACTTCGGGCTACGTGATGATGTTTGCGGGAGGAGCAGTATCGTGGCAGTCGCGGTTGCAGAAGTGTGTTACCTTGTCGATGACAGAGGCAGAGTACATTGCGGCAACGGAGGCTTGCAAGGAGCTGTTGTGGATGAAGAAGCTGCTGCAGGAAATGGGACTGAAGCAAGAGCAGTATACTTTGCTTTGCGACAGTCAGAGTGCGATCCACCGTGTGAAGAATCAGACATTTCATAGCCGGTCCAAGCACATCGAGACCCGGTATCATTGGATACGGGATGTGGTTGAGAAGAAGGACCCGGAGCTTGAGAAGGTGCATACAGATGACAACGGAGCTGATATGTTCACGAAGATTCTACCAAGGGGGAAGTTTGAGTACTGCAGGCAGGTCGTCGAGATGACGACATCCTCCCCATAGTTGTGAAGGGGGAGATTTGTTGGAGTGGGTGGGGTTCCCAACCTATGTGGAGAAGGCCCCGGAGTGCGACGAGCGCCGTCCGATGTCGGAGAAGCTCGGGAAGTAGGCGACAAAGTTGCTGCTGTTGCTGCTGGAGCTGCTGGAAGCAGGGGATCCGAGTTCGGCCCGAACTCGGTCCCAGGCCGAGTTCTGGCCGAACTCGGTCTGGCGCTTCCAGAATGTTGGCGTGAGGTTCTGTTTGCTCGACATAGAGTTCTGGCCGAACTCTGTGTCGTCGGGGGCTGAAGCGGATTTCTGGATGAGTTTTCATCATTGGATCTAATCCAACGGTCCAGGTTGGTTGCGGGATTAGGGAGTTATATTGAGATTTCTCAACCCTAATTCAGTAGCGCAACACATCATTATCGTAAGGAACACAAGTTTGAGAGAGAGAAGGAGGCAAGAGTGCCATTACAACTTCGGAGAAGAAGACGGAGGATTGAAGGTCGCCATTCGAAGGAGATCGTGTTCGGGTAATCTCTACTCGTCGTTCTCGCTCTTCGTAGCCTTGTAATCATTGTTCTTATCTCTGAGTGTTGTGGAGATCCGATTTGGATCGGGAGGAGTTTGTAGAGGGTGTAATTCTTCTATTCCATTAGTGGAGGCTTCTCAGGGTTGGACTCCGATCGTCCCGTGGTTTTTTCTCGCAAGGATTTCCACGTCAAAAATTCTCTGTGTCTGCGTGGATTGTTTTTGTGTGCTTGTTTTTGGGTTCGTGCGTTGTATTGCTCGGTCCTCTCGCAGGTACTCTCCGGTTTGGGGAAAGGTTTCCGCGTTTCTTTCCCAACACCGACGAGCCGAGCTTCGTCGACAACCTACGAACCACCTTTCCAATCCTGGCGAGAATGATTCCGACGGAGCCGACACCGTGTCGATGTGCTCGAGCCGACAGAGGACGAAGAGTCGACGATGATCTCGACGTAACCGTGACCACCTTCTTCTTCTTCCTCGGTAAGAAACTAAACTCTAGCCTTAGTATAGTTTAAATCCAAGCGGATCCCTTATGTTAACACCAAATTAATCTTGGCCCAGTGGTCACCTGATCGTCCCTAGGATCCAGTCCTGACAGACCCGAGTTTGAATCCTATGTTAAGCTTATTTTTTTGGATAATATATATTATATTATTTATGGTATTATTATATGTAGTATTTATGTATTCATGTATTTTCTTGTAGTTTGATAATTATATGTTGTATTTGTGTGATGCAAAATACTGGTAGTTAGTGTTTTCTTATGTAGTATTTATTTATAAATTTTCCAGCATTAAATATTATTATTTATATTTTCTATTGATTAAAAATAGAAAGTACTATTTAATGTATTTTATGTATATTGATTTTTAGTAAATATTAAACCGTATTGTAAAATTAAATAAAATTCAGAATCAAATACTAAATTTTCTGTAGATCACTTTCATATATTTACATGTTAATTTTAGGTAGTTTTGATATGTTAAAAATTAGTTTTTGTTAACAATTAATTATAAATAATTGTTTTTAAAATAGTTTCTAATTCAAATAATTCTATAAATAGAAATTTCTGTCCAAAAATTCTACAAACTTAATACCTTCATTATTTTGCCTAGTTTGTCCAATGAAAAATAGTAGCATGTTAGTTTGAGACCTCTAACTATTTAAATGAATGTTGTCGGACTCCTTTTCATAAATACTTTATTTATTTAGTAATTAAAATAAAATATTTTTAATTATTATTAAATTTTTGTAAAATAAAAGTAATCCATGACTTGTGATTTTAAACTTAGTAAAACCTAATTTTTATGTGTATTAAATGTTGTGTTTGTCTTAATGTTCAATATTAGGACTAGGGTGTCATATCTAGCACAACGTGACCCCGTAAGTAGCATAAAACATAGATAACACTTAGCCTTTAAACTAAAAAAACAATATTATACCTTGTTACAGCTTGAGGACTTTGGACATCAACATTTAACAACAATCCTTTTCGGTAAAACAAGGCAAGTACACTACAACTTTACGTTTCTATTCATGATTCATATTTCGCATTTTAGATTTTCGTTACATATTTCTTACTTTTCCTATAAGTTGTTCTTTACAAGTATCTCTAAGTTTTATTTAGCGTTTCTCAAGTTGTACTTTCCTTACATGTTTCAAGTGGTACTATCCTTACATGTTTCAAGTTGTATTACTCTTACACTTGCTAGAAAAATGTCTAGTTAACATGTTATCAAAGCCCGTAGTGTAGTACATGTATCCGAGCTTGACATCACATCATGCACGTGTAGTCAATGCCCTGCCCCCCATGTTGTCTTTATTTACATGTTACATGTTCGCTTATTATAGCTGATCACATGTCTATTAGCTTTTCACAATCACTTTACATAGCCATATCTCTTGTCATATTGCAACCGTTATTTCTTGTTGCAATTACAAATTCTAGTTATCATTTCCTTATTTCCATGTCTTTCCATATTTTTTATTTCCATGTTTCAGTAACTATAAGTTGTAGGGTTGTACTTTGCTCCATTCCTGATTGGATCGTTGTAGGTGAATTGACCGAGGAGGAGTTGCTTTATAATTCATACGATGGAGCTGCCACTGATACGCTAGCCCACATCCCAAAGGATGCCGGTTGGGGAATACCCAATAACTTACCTTACATTTCGCTTTTGAATTTGGTTTTTAATAATTAGTTAACATTCATTTGGTTGGATTTGTCTCCAGTTACTTTTGCTTTGGGAATGTAACTAAGTGACATTTTGGATCTATTCTAGTTGCTCTCGATATAGATGATGTGATTAATTTGATTCAATCAAATAGAAGTTTGAAGATAATTAAAGGTTTAGAACAGCTTACTACGTTGTGTCTCATAGCGTAGGCTGGATGTGTCCGACACGTATCCGAATATTCGGAAGAGAATCATGACATTGTTGGACTAATTTAGGGTCGGATTTGCTAGTTGAGTTCCGAAAGGCCCGAAAAAGTCTGTGTACCATTTGTATATAAGTAGCACATGAGAACTCAATTGAGTATGACACTAGTGGAATGTGTATAGTAGGCCCAAAATAGGTCGAAACCATATAATGGGTTGAAAAATTCTAGGTGAGGTTTCTCAAATTTAAATTGAAAACGGACAACGTTTGTACGGTAGGTGCTAGAAATAGAATTTTTGACTTGAAAGTTGTGTAATAAAAATAGAGTACAAGAGAATGAGTTTGTGTGGGACATGCTAGTCATGAACGAAGATGGGCTCGTATAGATCAAGCATATGAAATTTGTTTTGATAAATTGGCATTTGTTGTGCTCCCAAAATCAAAGCTGCTACAAGGAGTATTTAATGATAAAAATAATAGTGAAAAAATATCTATTAATAAATATATTAAATAAAATTCAAATAATACCAAGAAAATTCAGAAGGCTCACGGGAATATATGAAATCAACCCAAAGATAGCTACAAGTTCCTAAATCCAATTTTAGGTAGTACAACGCCAAAGTGCAATCTAAATCCCAAAATATAGATAACATCATAATAAGCCTTCCGGAGATAAATCTGGTCAAATAATAAGATAACTAGACTAAACTACTAGATATCAATTATCACGCCCCAGTTTTAAAAATACATAGGAACTGAAACCCAAACATTCCAGCTAATACGAACTAAAATAAGTTCTCAATTTAACGGACTTACCCCAGTTGCACTATGCTGTCAAGTATACTAAATATATACTAGCTAAACTATATCTCAATCCACAATAATGAAGGAATACCAAGAATGAACATAATATATTAAAGTTGGCCACCCAGTAATATATATGTTCGAACAAGCTCAAGAAAAATGTAAGCTTACAAATAATAGGCTAAAATAGAAGAGTAAATCATGGATGACAAAGTAGGAAGAATGAAAAAAAATACCAATTATATATATACCTGAAATCTCGATGTAGCAATCAACACCTGTCCAACTACTATATACTAACAGCAAAGCCAATACCTAGAGAGATCACGAGGTCCTCAAAGGTACGTAACAAGATACAGAATAACAAGCTGTAATATGAAATATAAGAAATAAACTGGATAAACTATCCATCTATATGAATGCACGTCGAAGACGACTTTAGGCTGTATGGGTAGGTAAGGGAGTAGCATTAGCATCAACTAATGCTAAAATATATACTAGTATACCGCCTGATCGTACCGAAGACTAGTCCGTGGACGTTGTTGGATATATCCACTAGTATAGCCTACAATATTGCACACTGAGATTGATATTCAAGTGTCTATCCCATACACCTACTGATAGTCTTCCCCTCCCATGTCTTGCTCAAGTCACATTCATGACTCGGACAATCTATATCTCTATGCAAGTCACTAAATAGACTCACTCTAATCAATATATGTACCGACACACGAACCACCCACAACGGCAGCGAGCCAGTTGAGTAAGATCGTGCCAACACAATGATCCTCACTCACAGTGGCGTGTAATAATACATGACAAGACATTGAAGTTATTTAGAAACAACTTCACAGAATATCTGGGTACGTCTCATATACATGTAAGTCAAACACACGCACACGAACATCGATAACCACATCGATGGCACCCAAGTCATACTTAGAAACACTTTACTAACACATCTAATTCTATCACAACAATAATCCAAGTATTTTAACAGTACAAGAAAGTAGCAAGGTATCTTGACTGAACTTTTGGCAAAAGAATAAAGTATCAGTCCAACTTCAACCTCCTTAGACAAGTGATCAAGAACTCCTAGAAAATATAAATAAACTAAAAAAATATTACCAAAGTACTTACCATATATATACTTACCTTATTTAGACTAAACTAGTCACAAAATAGTCAACTAGTCTATATTATTTATAGATACAATAATCTATATATGGCAACCTACTATATAATATTATATACCAAAAACATAAATTTTTAATTTCTGGAAAATATCACAATAAATTATGAATATATTTAATATAAATACATTTTTGGAGAAATACGCTAAATCGTTATATCAAAATATCAACACAACATGCCACATAGAAATTCAATTCGGAAGCGATAAATTATGAAAAAAATTATAGAAAGTATTTATTCTAGAACAAATCAGAATAATTAGGTTTAAATATGATTTTTCATCTAATTTTATTACATTTAGATCATATTTAAATCCTACGAAAGTTTAAAATAAAAAAGATTGATTTTGAGCGGTGTGTCGGTGTCCGAAATTTGATAGCAGCAAAGTGATAGAATATCAACATGAAATAGTTGCAAAAATTTATGAAAAATAATTCTAGATGATAGATATATCTATATGTTAGAGACCGTACCAAGGTTTTTTTAAGATCAAACGGGGTTCGAAATCATCGAAAAATCTCTGATACCAAAATTCATCAATTTTGGACATGTTTCAGTGTATTGGACGCCACAGCCAAACAATGTGAGTTAGCGATTGAACATGAAAGTAGAAATGTAGGAATATCCATTAAACTTTCTTAGAGGCAAAGTAGATGATAAAAACTATTTTTAACCTTTTTACAAGTCACCAACCTGCTACTGAATTTCAGAGCGAAACAGCGAGTTTCTAGTGTCTTCGAGGACTTGGATCACTCTTCGAAGGCGACATGGTGCTCCTGAGAGGTGCTAGGATGGTGGAGCAATTTGAGAGGGTTGAGGGAGTGGTGGTATAAGTCTTAGAAGTCGAAGAGAAGATGGTTTATAGGGGTCGACCTTATAGAGGAAGTGGGCGGCCTTGGAGACTTGTAGTGGGCAGATTTTGGTATATAGAGAGGAGGTGGGTGGCAATGCATGGGATGTATATACAAGGTTTGATATCCTATAAATTATGGAAATTTAAGGCTTGGTTTGGATTGATTTTGATTTGATTTGGTCTTTCAATCAATCAATTTAAATTGGAGTAGGAAAAGGGTTTCCATATTTGAATTGGATGTTTGACTTTGGTCAAAGTAGTAGAGATTTGAGCTCATGGCTACTCATAAATTGATTTAAATCAATTTAATAATGTTTTACCATGAGTTGTCATCCTAAAGTGGTACTCACTAGGTTGACTAAGGTTAAGTCCCGAAATTATTTCTATGAGAAATAAACACCAAAATGGCTAGAAACGGACCTTATGTGCCATTTGAAAATAAGTACACATGTGAACTCAATTGAGTGGGACACCATAGGCATGTGTAGTTGGCTCAAAATAGGTCAAAATAATATATTGGATCATTTAGGTTGGATCTATGTTGAGTCCCAAAATTAAGTTAAAAAGCACGACAAGTTTTACGGTAGATATCCTTTTGGCCTAAGTTGACCCAAAAGTTGTGCTATACAAATAGAATACAGGAGAACATATTTGAGTGGGACATGATATATCAAATCGAAGAATAAATTGTCTAAATCAGAAGTCAAGAAGAAAGTTTCTAAAGATTGGCATTTCTTGTGTTCAAAAAAATCAAAGTTATAGTAAAGTATATATATTATGATCATAAATAATTGTGGCAAAAATATCTATTAATAACTACATTAAATAAAATAATAAAAAAATATATATAACTCTAAAAATCTATGAGCTTATAACCTTCCCACCTTAGAAAATTTTGTCCTCAAAATTAGGCATACAATAATATACAACACATAATATTAATACTAATAAATAATCAATGGCACAATCCCAGCTTCTTCTTGTAGTCTCTCTGATCATTTTCCTTCTTACCGCAAAAGTGACAAGTCGGGAGCTCCATTGTCTGGTACTGGAGGCCCTTTGTAGAAGATGTACTCTGGCCATCGGATTGGTCTTCCATGCTATTCTCAAAATTAAAACATGAGATATGCTATAAAAGAAACTAATCAATCACGATTTCTAAAGGATGCTAGTACCAAAGGGATTCTAAGTTCATATAACCTACCAAGAAATAAGATACCTTAGTTCTAGATTCATCCTAACTTATGTGATAACAACACAAAATCAAGGTCAAGAACGGTATAACTTCCGATGAGGAATTCAAAACTTAGGTACCGTGGACTAGATTCAAGGGCTTACCAAGGAGTCCTTGGTACCATCATGGTATTATTAATCAATAATCCTATAAGAAAAATTATTACTATATCAACACTAATTCCTATATAGGCTAGGTCTTCAACAAGATAAAAGAAATTTACTTAATATAACATAACTGGATGGGGACCAAAGGAGTTTGATCATTTTTTGGTATTGATGACAAGAAAGAATTTCAAGCGGTTCATGAAGGAGAAGTTTGTAGATCATAATAAAGAAAATTGTAACAAGTTCAAGGAATAATGTTACACAAGAATAAGGCACGATGTAGGCAGGCACCTATGGGTTAATGGACAAAAAAATTGAAATAGAATGAATTTGATACCTATGGTGATATAATATTAGGCATAAGGAGATATAAAAATCAAGGATTTGATTTTTGAATTTATGGAACTCCTAGGAAGAGAACAAGGTCTTTCTCAATCACATAATTAAAATGAGTTTTACTATCAAATGATGAAACTGTGATTGCGAAAATAGAATAGAAATTACAAAATGAATGGTTAATGATACGGTCTAAGGCTATAACTTGATCACTTGGGATAATAAGTTAATCAAACAGGCTGAAGAAAACATACCAAGTTATATTATGGTAGAGCTTATCTAGTCGGGTTCCCTAAGATAACCTATGATTCCTAAAATATGATTAGTCGATCTTAAGAGAATCTAACTCATTCCCTTGAAAACTTTTTTGTCTCATTTCCACTAGTTTACCCCCATTCTATGGCCTAGCTTCATTAAATGTAACTTCTAGTAAAATCTGCCAAGGTCATTAACCGTCCTCGATTCTTGAAATATTGGTATCACTACAAAAAAAGTTGGCTTTTGGGACAACACTTTTAAGAACTCTAGTTTTAAACGTCCTAAAAAATTATTATTTGGGACTGCTATATTTTTTTGTAACAAAAAATGAATTTATTGGTGACAGATTGAAAAATGGATCTCTTATTTGGGACTATTAATAATTTTTGTTCCAAATAAATTTTGAGACCGTCTCAAATAATCTCAGCGGGAATGGCAATTACACTACAAAAAAGTAACCTTTTACGACATTAAAATTAAGACATACATAAATAGTATGTCGTAAATAATTGATTCACGCCATGCATTTTAGGACCCGTTTGGTAAACCGTATTTGGAGGTGGGATTTGGATTTTTATGGATTTGGAGAGAAATCCATGGAATCTTATGTTTGGTTGGAGATGGATTTGGATATAAAAAGTATGACAAAATCCAAAACTTGGATTTTGGAGGAAAAAATAATTATTCTTTAAAAATTTTGTTAAAATATTTATTATTTAATAATTTTGTTAATCGTTAATTATTTAATTATAGTTACTTAATCGTTAATTATTAATTATTAATCAATAATTATAATTATTAATTATTAATCGTTAATAGAAAAATTATCAATTGTTAATTTTTAATTATTAATCATTAATTATAATTTATAGTTATTAATTATTAATCATGACTATAATTTAATTATTAATCATAATACAAATCCTATGTTTGGTTGTAGTTGGATTTGAATAGTGAAATTCATGATTTGGATTTGGAGGATTTCCAAATCCAAATTCAAATAGTAAAATCCGGTTACCAAACAAGTCCTTAATGAATGTCGTAAAAGAACTTAGAATATAACTTGGTAAGTTATTTACGACATGGATTGAATGCCATAATTTTTTATACACAAAGAAGGCAGACAATAAATATCGTAAAACCAAAAAAAAAAAAATAACAGCTTTATTTCACCCTAAAAAGTTTCTCTCTCCCCGAATTGTTTTAGAAACCCCGCGGCTCCTTCCCTAAAATTTCATTTCCCTCCCAATCCCGCCTACTCCCCGCCCCCTTCTCGGCGCATACTTCCCTAAAATTTCTTTCGTCTCTCTAAAAGGTTCGACTTCTTCCTCTTCTTAATTTTGCTTTTATCCGGAGTTTTTTTAGGGAAAGCTCGCAGTCGACTTCTTCCTCTTCTTCTTTTGATTTTTTTTTAATTTGTGCTTAGATTGTAGCAAGGGAGGTGGAGAGGCATACAAATTTGAGAGCACACTTGTTTTCTCCCAATCCCGCCTACTTCCCGCCACCTGTAATGACCAGCGCCCCATCACCGATGAGGGCTCCATGATCGGTGCCCCATCATCGGCAGAGACGAGCGCTCTATGACTGGTATATAATTTAATTTTGGTTTGAGAGTTTTCTTCTCTCTTTCTCTCTCAAAATCTCACGATTTTGGGCAACCTCCATCAGGATACCACCACCACCATACCTCCAGCACTGACAACACACCTAATAGTTATTTCCCTCGTAATTGTTTCTCTAATTTTAGGGCTTTGTAGATTTTAGGGTTTTCCATCGATAAATTCAAGTTTTATTTGGTGCAAAGAAGACATAAAAGCAACTTTTATTCGTTGCAAAGAAATTCGACTTTTATTTGTTGATTTTAGGGCAGCAAACTATGAATATGACTGTGTGCTGAAACTTTTTTTTTAGTCATTTTGGTACAGTTAGCAAAGAAACAACTAATCGAAGGAAGTCCCTTCTCAATCTATGACCCCATGGTTTGTTTAAGTTTACCAAGACGTGTAGAGCACTAAAACTCATGTAGAAATAGATTCCAGATCTTCTCTAAGATAGACAGGCACAATAAATCTGCCCCTGTGATAATAATTGTCAATGTTTGTTCCTATATGTGCATTTGCTAATGAGATCATGTACAATAAAGGCGTAATAAAATTCTGCAGAAAATCATCGCAAACATGCATGTTTATGTCAGGAGAGCAATTCACATATTCTTTTTTTCTTAAACATTTTTTTTGGAAACTTGAAAGTTTTATGTTAACTTAAGACGACCAAAATATCAGGATGTAGTAGTCGTATCGAGTCAAATTTGAATAGAAAATATCAGAAACTGCTGGATGCTGTCGATAAGTAAACAATGTCTTATAGTTGATCGAGTTTTTGTCATCATTCGGGTTGTCTTGTTCCGAAACTTCTCAAAGTGGTTGAAACTCCTCAATGAGGCCAAAATTTGTTGAAACTTTTTTATATTTGCATAATTTTGACAGAAATGGCCAAAATAGAATGACAGTTTGGTTTCACGTTAACGTTCTTAAATTTTTCAAGCCTATATGGTACAACAATAGATCTTTCATTCCATAGTTTTGGGTCAATTTTTTTAAACCTTTTCTTTCATTTTGCTTAGTTGAGGTGTTTCTACTGTACCATTAGAAAACATATCAAAGTTCATTTGAGCCTTCCCCTAGTATTAGCGACAACACAGCTTTACATACTTTTAATTATGCAAATGCCATATTATAGTTTCATAAAAAATATTGCAATTATACCATCTAATCAAACCAACAAACATAAAACTAAAAGTATATAAATGCCCTTAGTGGCGTTGAATAAGATAAAATGTTTATGTAATCGACACCAAATTTTGGCAAGGGTTGTTGTTCTTGCTAGATTTAAGCAGTTATGCATTTTTTTATTTTGTTGATAAGCAAGTGAGAAGCCATAGCTTAAGTTGAAGTTCATGATAAGTAATCTGTAGCATTAAGTTGGAATTGTTCACAACATATTAATTCTTGGTTTTAGTTTGTGAACTAGACTGGAGCATATTTCTTGAATTCATTTTGAACAAGTAATGGAGGGCCATGACACTTGACCAAGTTAGCATGTAGACTTGTGCATCAGTAGAAACTGTGTAGTTTTGTATATCTGTTATTTGGACTGACTGCGGATTGGTATCAGATTCAAAGTTGAGAAGAAGACCAGGGAGCCGAAAGAGGTAAATGTGACACTTGGACCAACAGGTCGAGAAGGAGAATATGCATTTGGCATCGCACACATATTTGCATCATTCAATGATACTTTTATCTTTTATCGTACTTTTTTGTTGCTATTTAAATGTTAAATAGGTTGTTGCAACTGCAAGACGATGCATTTCTTAAAAATAGTAGTGCATCCCAGCCAGATGCATATGGAACACTATTCCCTCTGAACTATGTTATTGACTTGTAGTCCCACATAGCATATAAATGAGCCTAGGAAGGGTGTTCACAAAAAACATATAGATCAATTTTTGTCCCATCTAACCAACTTCCAATCTAGTATTCTGAGTTATCTCCACTAGAAAAACTGACTTAAACGAAAGGTCATAATGGACCCCTGACAACATAAATGCTTCTGTTATTACCGGTTAATGGACCCCTGACAACATAAATGTTTTCTTATTTTTGTCATCCAGAAATATTTGTTGATCTCTGTTGCTTTGTTGCTAGTTATAAAATCTGCTTTTCTTAAAAAGTCTTGAATTTTGAACTTCCCTTTGAATTCTGTTAGGTGGATTATGAAGTGGTTTGTGGACGAAGAAAGGGAAAAGAAACCAAAATTTTGTATAGACTATGTTTTGCCTGCAACGCATTCCTATTTGAGAAAAGCCATAAAGTTGACTTTGTATTATTTGTTCTTCATGGAATATAAAATTTGTGCCTTTTCATTATGGTATTACTTTGATTCAATGGAATGTAAAACATGGAATTCATACTTTTTTCCATCAAACTTTATATTTTCTTAATGTTAAATTTTTTTGTTGCAATATACAGGTGGAGAGCATAGTTTTGACTATTATCTCCATGCTATCCAGCCCCAATGATGAACCACTGCAAGTAAAAAAGAATGTCCTTATTATGACTGCTTCTATTTGACATCAATTAATTTCCTAGCATTAGTTACAGTATTGGATTAGTGATACTATTAAAAAGTCATTATATTCTTCTTGGTGTCTTAAATTAATATTTAATGAATTGATGGTTATATATTGTCTGGCCTCTAATAGCATTTCTCATGTAAACTAATGTTGGCATCACATAAAATTTGTTAAAAGGAGGAACTTCAAAACCTTGTCCTTACCAAATATTTAACTTTGTTTATAAACCCACATTGCTGAAAGTGTTTGTGGTGTTGGCTGTGTTAGGTCACTAGACAACCATAATTTCTTTACCTAATTTTCCTTTTTACTATTCTGTTTAAGTTACCTTTGGATGGTTGTTGGCTGGAGGTGCAATTTTTTCTATCCACATGTATTTTTCTCTTCATATACACGTATGTCATGCATCTGGCTGGAGGTTAGAGACCTTTGGATTGATGATGATAATGGCAGTGCAAAACAATAATCTTCAACATCTCTGTCTGTTTGTTTACTATGTGACAAATGATCCTTTAAACTTTTGGTATTGATTTTATTGATAGGAGTCACTGAAGAAAGAGCATTCATGACAAATGGAAAATGGAGTGCATCTTCTGTCAGAGGTGAGGTTCCATATTATAAGGTAACAAGATTTATTTTGCTAAAGATAGTATTACGTTTTCGGATTGGGACTGCATGATTATACAATGTGTTTAGGCTGGTTCAAATCAGTTAAACTAGACAGAGACTGTAGTTGATTTTTTTGTTATTTGTCAATAGTTTTGCTTAACTTTCCACTTTAGTGGTAGAACAATGACATACCATATCCTAGACGTGACTTCATCTGATTCCTTTTGAACTTCCATAGTTAACTTGATTTGATACTTCTAGAACTGTGGTGTCCTGTTGATGTCAAAATTGATTTCTTTCAACAGCTCTGCTCCCAATAGATTGGTATCTTTCACATTCTACAGACCCTATCTGGGCAATTTTCATATTAGGATCACTTTCTACTCCAATTTTGATACTCTTACATTGTAATCGCCTTTTTTGGTTTTTACAAGTTTGTTTGACATTTTATGGTTTAGTTTTAGGTATCTCTTGTAGGCTGGGTCTCTCGGGGGACTGTGCTGCTGAGACGGTGGTATGACTGAACAAGATTTGTAATTTTGGGTAGGAATAATTAGGAAAAAGTTTATCTAATATTTTCTTGGCCAAATTTATAACCTAGTTCTTTTCCTGTGATGATTTCTTCTAGTGGCTCAGCTTCAATAGTCAAGTACTGTACGAAGAAACTCTGTCAGAGTAAATCTCTGATTGCAGTACAAAATAGCAAAGTAGTCTATGAGAGACGACCCACCAAACCACATTCAGGTGTGATCATATGTTCTTATTTTTGTTAGCAAATCATGTACATAAGTGCTTTCATTTTACATGCTTGAGAACTAATTTTTACCGAATAGGATAAGAATTAAAACCAAGTATCTGAAATTTGTTGCATCCGGGTGTCGGAAAGGATACCAAAGCCATTGTTCCTAGCAGTGAAGCTAATCATGGGACTGAAACCCTCTAGGTCTTCGGATGTTGTACCAGGGGAGGGCTAGAATGATCGGCAAATCATTGTTTATGGACAATTACCTAGGAAGTTGTCATTTGTCCGAGGCATGGAGTTTGGGAGTATATTTGAGTAAACGGCTGTGGAAGAGCTGACTGTGCTCAAGTAGTTGCAGTTTAAGGAGGAGGTCTCAGATGGGATGTTACTTCAATGAATTTTAACTTGTTTTATTTTAACTTGCGTGCATGTTTCAATGTTTATTAGTTCTTACTTTCTAAGTGGGAGTTAGTATATAATATAAAAATTCTGCACTTCAGAATAAACCTTAAGGTTTTGTTGCATCTGTATTTATTCCATCAGAAATCCATTACAAGTTATGATTGTAGATGACTAATACTTGTTTTCTTGCTATTACTTCTTCAGGAATTGCTGCCTAGGGAGGCTTTTCCCTTCAGTTTCTCATATAGGTGAAGAGTCCGATGAAACAGGTGCACGACTGTGAATTTTATATATTTCGTGAACATATGTGGGTTAGTGCGTAATCTAGAGCTAACCAGAGTGTTGATTTCATAAAATTCAGATTCAGAGTATTCAAATATATAGGATTTTATGTAAGGTTTGAGTTTAATCCACATCAAGTTTAGGTTTTGTTTCTGGGTTTGTGATGGAGATGTAAAATCAGATTGCGGGACTATATTCAGAAGATTGGTCAGAATTGTGCCGGCAATTGAGCCAAAATAGACTACTTGCTATTTTTTTCTTTTATTTTTCTGATTCCAAGGAAATTGCTGTAATATCTGGCACCTTATCGGATTCTTGCCAGGTATGTTTATTTTCATCTGTTTTAGCTTTTACCTCAGATGTATTAGAGAGGTGTTGATTTATAATTATGAAATTGTTGGGGACGTTGCCATCTAGTCCCCTAAGAATAAAAGCTCTACAAAATATTCTGAATTATGTTAAATTGAGACTTCTTTATACACACTTTTTTATGTTTTGTATGTTCAATGCTCTCTATTGGAGAATTATGTGATGAGTCCTCATACTTTTCTCTCATGGCTGTATGAAACATGGTCATCACTCGTGTGTATTTAGAAACTCTACTCTTTCTTTATGGATCATAGAGATTTGTGGTGATGGGCATGTGTCATTCTCTCTCCCTTTGTGTTCCAAACTTTTTTTTGCCTCAGGCCTCGTTCGGTACACTGTAATGTAATCGTAATCGTAATGTAATCAAATATGTTTCTTTCTGAAGTTACTCTACCAATTACTTATAACTAACCATATTTCTGGCTTATTCATGTGTTTCCAGGTAGCCAATACTGCTGGCAGCCATGGATGTGTGGATCGGTTTGTCAATGGATGTGGAAAATCAAATATATATGTTTTGGACTTGTGTAAAAAGTCGTAGATTTTATTTTGTAAATTAAGTGAATGCTTACTGATGTAAAGCTTGATGGGAACACTCTAAGTGATGTAAGACTTGGATTTTATTTTGTGAACAATGGGATATTACCTTTAAATATGTTTTATAGAAATCGTTTTGTTAATGTTGCGGCTACGCTTTGTTAATGTTGCGGCTACCATATGCATTTCTGATTAAATAAAATAGTTCTGTATGAATTTTTATTGTATATAAAATTCAATTATATATTTTATATATAAACAGGAAATTAGTAATTCCATAATAATTTAAACAATTGTTAAGTTTTTTCACACGATTACAGTACTTTTTAAAATTCCGTCCCTTATTTATTAGGACGAAATATATCTGTTACAAAAACTTTTTTTTTGGGACAAATTAATAAACCGTCACACAAAAGCATAAATTTGAAAACTTTTGAGACGTTTTGCCTAACCGTCCTTTAACAGTAATTAGGACGGCAATATACGTCTCTAAAGTTTTTGCCACGCCACCCTAATGGGACCGTCCATTCCCGTCCCAAAGGCCGTCCCAAATATTTGTTGGGACGGTAATTGCAGTTTTTAAGACGGTTTTTTGTTGTCCCAAAAGGTCACTTTTTTTGTAGTGTATAGTAGGTAATTCCTTGAAATTTTTCTCCGTCTATAACAACTTCTTTCTCCAAATATTTTACTATCTATTTTTTACAACTCAAACCTTGGATTGTATCTACAAATCTAACTAATGATGCTCAACTTCTATTCCACTTCTATATTGAAATTTTCTTTCGTTCTCATCTCATGATGTTCTGTTTCTTGTTAGTCCTTTGAATATCATAATCTTGATCATGAGTCTCAATAATCTACGATATTAGATTCCTATCATAATATCTGCTTGTCACGACAATTTTCAAATTTTACTTTTATCTGTCACAAAATTTGTATAACCTATTTCCTCGAGCTAGCCTCCTTATCTTTATTTGAATATCAACTTCAAAGTTGGGTTTACGACCACACTACTTGCTTAAGATATATCTTTTTCATAATCCTTGTACGTCATCATAGACAGTCTTTATCGTAATTCTCATCTCAATTGACACTTCTCAATTTCTATTTTCCTTAAACATATTTTTTTTTATGATTTCATTATTGTCCCTCTTTAATTATTCATCATAAATATAGTACTACTCTTGTGGTTCTTCTTTTTTATATTCGCTACATAGGCCTTAGCCCAACACGTTGTTCTCATCACAATTACTCTAGGATTCTAACTAACTTGTATCGATGAAAGGTTTACTAGTCTACTACTTAAGGTAAGATTTTCTACTCTACTCTCAAGTCCTTAACTATGAGTAATCCACAAAAGTTGAGAAAATCACAACCGATCCTTAAACTCAATTTACCCTTAACTCTATACTATACTCATATAAGTCTAAATCTCTTAGCAATATAATCAATGATCTACCTTTCCTATCTATAAACAAGCTATACAATTCATATAACACACTTAACCCTTACCCTCGTACACCTTCCTGCCAGGTAAAGGTAGAGGCTGAGTTAAACAAATTCTTAGATCTAGTGCACTTGAGATAAGATACCCTATTGGTCAATCCTCTAGTCCAGGTTCCTAATAGGTCATTTTAGGGCTAGTTTCAATAATTATAAAGATGGCTATCCAATCTATCTCAAACCTACCTACTCTATTCTATACTACTAAATCACATATCACTTTGGTATTATCAATCTATGATAATCTCTCTAGCGTAGATCCTTTAGGCTACTATCCAAAGAAATTTCTTCTCCCTACCATATGCATTTCATGATTTCTATATCTTCCACATAAAATTCCTCAAAATCCAATACATTATGACTCTAATAAAAAAAAAATCTGGTCAAGAACATCACGCTTCATCAAATTATCCGGACGGAATCCTCGGGCTCTATTTGATATTGTCCTTCAAGTTGGCACTCATAATTGATTAGTAACTATACATACATCTAAAAATCCAACTGCGTCTTCCTCTAAGTTGCATTCCTACTCACTTCAGTCTTTTTGGTGGAGGAATCTTCCATATTTTCCTATCAACCCATGTGAATCAAGTGAACTTCTATTTAAGACCCTATCTAGCTTAGGCAAATGGTAACATGGTTTGGTCTAAAGGTTCTAAGGTCTCTCATTAGGGTCAAGTCCTATACTGTACTCTATTCTACTTCCATCTTAGATTTATGTATATAAATTCTACCCACCTTAGCTTCCTACCTAGTTCCGTCAAGCATGGCTTCCTATATCTTCCAAGTGAAAATTTCTACAGTGGAAGAATGCCACTCCTACCTATTCGGTCCATCTAATATAAGTGTCTATCTCTACCCCTCTTATCTCCAAATAATCACTTCCTAAAATATTCTTTCCAACTTATGCATATCACATAGTATAATTGAAACAGTTCATCAAGCATATATATTCGTCTTTTCGAAACATGAAAAAGGCAAGAATTCGACACACGTAGTTCAAGAAAGGTTTCTTTGATTACAAACATGAGATTTAAGGGCGATAGTAGAAGTCAAAGAAAATTCAATAGTACTTGTGGATTGAGATCCTAATACATTATCCTAGTGCGGGCTTGTCCAATACAGTAACATAACCGAAATGATATATTCTAACCAGTATGGCCCACCACAAAAACCTATCATGTCCTAGTTCCAAAAATACATAGGAACTATAACACAAACATGCCAACCAATACGGACTAGAATAAGTTCCCAATTTAATAGACTTATCCCAATTGTACTACGATGTTAAGTATACTAAATTTAAACTAGCTAAACTACATCACAATCCACAATAATGAAATCAAGAATAAACATAATATTAAAGTTGGCCATCCAGTAATATATATGTTCCAATAAGCTCAAGAGAAATGTAAGCTTACAAATAATAGACTAAAATAGTAGAGTAAATCATGGATAACAAAGTAGGAAGGATGAAATAAAAAATACCAACTATATATATACAAAAATCTCGATACAGCAATCAACACTTGTCTAACTACTATATACTAACTGCACAACCAATACCTGGAGAGATCATGAGGTTCTTAGAGGGACGTAACAAGATATAAAATAAAAAGCTACAAATGAACTGTAATAAATACAAAAAATAAATTGGATAAACTATCCATCTATGTGAATGCACATCGAAGATGACTTGGGTCGTATGGTAGGTAAGGGAGTAGCATTAGCGTCAACCAATGCTGAAATATATACTAGCATACCTTCCGACCGTACCGAAGACTAGTCCATGGCCGCTGTCGGATATATCTACTAGTATAGCCTATAACATGACACATTGAGGCTAATATACAAGTGTCTGTCCTATACGCCTACTAATAGTCTTCCATTCCCATATCTTGCTCAAGTCCATGACTCGGGCCCATATCTCTATGCAAGTCACTAACTAGGCTCACTATAATCAATATATGTACTGACACATGAACCGTCCACACCGATGTGAGCCAGTTGTGTAAGCTCGTATCGGTACAATGATCCTCACTCACAGTGCCGTATAATAATACGTGACAAGGCATAGAAGTTATTTAGAAATAACTTCACACAATCCGGGTACGTCTCCTATACACGTAAGTCAAACACACAAACATCGATAACCATATCGACGACACCCAAGTCAGACTTGGACATACTCTACTAACACATCTACTTCTATAACAACAACAATCCAAGTATTTTAACAGTACAAGAAAGTAGCAAGGTATCTTGTTTAGATTTTCAACAAAATAATAAAATATCAATCCGGCTTTAACCTCCATAGACAAGTGATCACGAACTCCTAGAAAATATAAATAAACTAAATAATATTACCACAATACTTAATATTTATATACTTACCTTATTTAGACTAAACTAATCACAAAATAGTCAACTAGTCTATTATTTATAGATACAATAGTCTATATATGGCAACCTATTATATAATATTATATACCAAACATATATACTTTTAATTTCTGGAAAATATCATAATAAATTTTGGATATATCTAGTATAAATCTCTTTTTGGCAAAATACGCTAAATTGTTATATTAAAGTATCAACACAACATGCCACAAAGAAATTCAATTCGAAAGCGATAAATCATAGAAAAATTATGGAAAATATTTATTCTGAAATAAATCAGAATAATTAGGGTTAAATATTATTTTTTATCTAAGTTTTATAGATTTATATCATATTTAAATACTACAAAAGTTCGGAATAAAAAAGATTGATTTTGAGCGGTGTGTCGATGTAAATTTGATAGAAGTAAAGTGATAGCATATCAACATGAAATACTTACAAATATTCATGAACAATGATTCTAGATGATAAATATAAATGTTAGAGACCTCACCAATGTTTTGTTTGAGACCAAATAGGATTCGATGTCGTCGGAAAAGTTTTTCTACTGAAATTCGTCAATTCTGGACACGTTTCAGTTTAACGGACGCCACAGCCAAACGAAGTAGAAAAATGTGAGTTAGTGATTGGCCATAAAAGTTGACATATAGGAATATCCGTTAAACTTGTGCTCAACGACGACCTCGTCGCACGTTGCCGCAACACCTGTTGGTGTTTTTGCCTTTGGACTAGAAAAGATAGTCCCACATCGGCTACACCAAATGGTGAGTATCTCAATATAATGCATTGCTTGTGTTGAGGTGTGCACATGAGGTGTAGTGGGGCACAAGTTTGTGCCATGTGGAAGTATTTTCCTAGAAGAAAAAAGGATTAAATCCAACAAGGATGCAAGTTAATTTTTGTTGTGCGGACTCGGACTCGGACGCGGACTCCAAGATGTCTCGTGCATGCACGGGAGGGTTCGGGGGGTAGGCGTGGACTGGCACACTTCTATGCTGATTGTGGGATGATCTAAAATATCAAACTCTATTTTTGAGTATTGGTATTTTAGTCCCACATCGGATAGGAGAAGAGGTGAAGTCTCAACTCCACTCTATAAATAGAGCCCCTTGGCCTCCTTTGAAAGATGCACCAAGAAGAGAGTTGAGGGAGTCTGTTAAGTCCAGGAAGCCCGTTCAAGTCTCAAATATTGACTTACGAGCGTTCCAGAAGTTCTCCTGAACTTGCTGGTTCCTGGGAGCTTATCCGTACTGCGGGTATAGCTTTGAGCGCCGGTGTTCAACACCCCAGCGAGATCCGCTCTTCTTCTTCCTTCCTCTTTCTGTTGCCTTCGAGAATCTGAGACTCAACTGTTGTTGATCATCTCTTGTTGCCTTCGAGAAACCGCTATTGCAAACGCGATTCGATTTTTATTTAATCGTTTAGGCTACGCAATCAGCATTATTTGCATCTCTTTTTTAGGGATTGCAACTGCATTATTTGCATCTCTTTTTTAGGGATTGCAACTGCATTCTTTGCATCTCTTCTTAGGGATTGCAACTGAGTTTTTCCATCGATTGTTTGCAAATAGACTAACAATCTCAAAGCTATACGATTCGATGGAAAACACTCGTGCTTCGCTTGTCGATACCGGCTTTAACAAGTTGGAGAAATTCGACGGCGAACACTTCCAGATCTGGAAGCGAAAGGTGACTCTGAACCTTCAACTCGTGGATGTTGATCACGTGAGGAAGAACCAATCGTTCCAGCAACAGGATCTGCTGCTGTTCTGGCCGCTGCTACGAGCAAGCGGACGAAGTGGAAAAAGGATAACAGCATATGCAGGCTGCTGATCCTGAATTCCATGGAAGACTCTCTGGCCGAGTCCTACACAAAGAGGACTTCTGCCAAAGAGATCTGGGAGTCCGTGGGAAAGCTGTATGACGACGACGAGGCCCGGTCGAAGATGTTCATGGTTGAAAAATACCACAAATGGGTCTTTGAAGACGAGAAGACCATGCTGCCCCAAGTGAAAGAGTTCCTGAAGCTGCGCCAGAAACTGGAGGACGATAGCATGCCCCTCGTCGACAAGTTCGTCGTTGGAGGGATCGTGGCAAAACTTCCTCCAGGATGGAGCAACATCTATGCAAGGATGCATAGGAAGAAGATGGAGATTAGCCTGGATAATCTCCTCAGCGAGATTCATGTTGAGGACGAGATGCGCTCTCAACAGAAGTTGGACACCCTGTCCAAGCAACTAGCAATGGCGAATCTGGTTCAAGCCACCAGAGAGAACAAAGGGAAGCAGGCGGCTTCTCACCACAAGAAGAAGGACTTCTCAAATCTGAAAGTGAAGGGTCCAGGATTCAAGCAACAGAAGTCCAAGTCCCATGTGACTTGCTTCAACTGTGGCAAGAAGGGTCACTATAAAAGTGAATGCAAGTCCAAGTCCAAAGAGCAAGGTGAGCCTAACAAGGTTTCTTTGGTTACTAATCAGGTTGCCATGATAGCACAGGTTGCAACTGTGGGGGCAGACTTGGACTGGTGGATAGACACTGGCACGACATGTCATGTCTGTTCAGACAAGGACTGGTTCGTCTCCTATGAGCCTACTTCCGAGAAAGTCATGATGGCGAACCAGGCACAAGCTGAAGTACTGGGGATCGGGACGGTGGAGCTGAAGCTTACATCGGGGAACATTCTGACGCTTCAAGGTGTGAAGCATGTTCCTGCAATCGCAAAGAACCTGATCTCTGGGAGCCTGCTCTGCAACGCAGGCTTGAGGATGGACATCAATGCTGGCCAAATGGTGATGTCCAAGAAGGGTACTTTCTTCGGGAAAGCTTTTCAGACTGAAGGAATGTACAAAATTTAGCTTGTTGTAACCCAGCATAATAATGTCAATGCTATCACTAGTTTGAATTACTCTCTTGAGTTGTGGCATAATAGACTAGGACATGTTCATTGTAAGCGAATAAACAAAATGTCTAGTCTAGGACTTATCTCCAAGTGTGGGGGTAAGGTAGAGAAATGTGAGATATGTGCTCAGACGAAGATCACTAGGAAACCCTTCCACAGGGTCCATCGAAGCACAGATCTTCTGAAGTTGGTTCACTCAGATATCTGTGACTTCAAACAATTCTCTACAAAGGCCGGGATGAAGTATTTCATTACTTTCATCGATGACTTCTCTAAGTATGCCTTCGTCTACTTACTCAAATCTAAAGACGAAGCATTCGAGAAGTTCAAGGAGTTCAGGGCCGAGGCTGAACGGCAAACTGGACAACAACTCAAGAGGCTGAGGAGTGATCGAGGTGGGGAATATAGGTCTCATGAATTCTCATCATTCTGCAAAGAACATGGAATCATCAACGAGACGACGGCTCCGTATTCTCCACAATCCAACGGAGTAGCAAAAAGGAAGAACAGAACGTTGACAGAGATGATGAATTCTATGCTGTTGACTGTGGGTCTCCCAAAGTGCTATTGGGGAGAAGCTGCATTAACGGCCACTTTCATTCTGAACAGAGTGCCGTATGCAACTTCCGACATAACTCCTCATGAACTCTGGTTCAAAGTCAGACCCAACCTGAATGTCATTCGAGTGTGGGGGTGCCTGGCTTATGTGAAGCTCCCGGATCTAAAGATTCAGAAGCTGGGGACAAGGACTACTAAGGCGATCTTCCTGGGGTATGCCGAGAAGAGTGATGCTCGGAGATTCTTTGATATCGAGTCAAATCATATCATCGAATCTCGCGATGCTGAATATTTTGAAGAAAAGTTTGCAAGGCACAAGAACATTGTTCTCGCGGACATTCCGGAGAATAATGAGGGTACGGAGCAGACAGAGATCTTTATCGAACCAGTAGTCCAAGATGGAGTTGTTGTCGAGGAGACACCAGCTGAACCAGAACTCGCTGAGCCGTCAACTAAGCGAGCGAGGAGGCCGAAAGACTTCGGAGATGACTTCGTCACCTATCATGTGGAAGCAGATCCGCTTACCTATGATGAGGCGATGAAGACCAGAGATGCTATATTCTGGAAGGAGGCGATTGACAACGAGATTGACTCAATCACCTCCAATAACACATGGGTATTGGTCGACCTACCAGAAGTAGCAAGACCCATCGGATGCAAATGGATCTTCAAGAAGAAGATGAAAGCAGATGGAACCATTGACAAGTTCAAGGCCAGGCTAGTGGCCAAGGGGTTTGCTCAGAAGCAGGGGATCGACTACTTTGACACTTATGCTCCAGTAGCTCGGATGACAACTATCAGATTGTTAATTGCTTTAGCAGCAATACACAAGCTGGTGATACATCAGATGGATGTGAAAACGGCATTCCTTTATGGCGAGCTGACCGAAGAGATCTACATGCAACAACCAGAAGGTTTTGTCGTCAGAGGTCTGGAAGACAAAGTCTGCAAGTTGATGAAGTCTCTGTATGGTTTGAAGCAAGCTCCCAAAATGTGGCATGAGAAGTTTGACAAGGTGATAAGGTCAAATGGCTACAGGGTCAGTGAAACAGACAAGTGTGTCTATACGAAGTTTGCTGACGGAAGAGGAGTAATCGTTTGTCTATACGTGGACGACATGCTAATCCTAGGTACGGATTTAAGCTGCGTCACAGAGACAAAGAAATTCCTCTCGACCAAGTTCAGTATGAAGGACTTGGGGGATGCCGACGTAATCTTGGGGCTCAAGATCATCCGGACAGGCACTGGAATAGCGCTGTCACAGTCTCATTACATTGAGAAGATGCTCTCTCGCTACGGGTATCAAGATCTTCCTATTATTGATACACCGTACAGGAGTGATCTGAAACTGGAGCCAAATTCGAAGAAGAGCGTCAGGCAGTTGGAGTACGCTAGCATCATCGGAAGTTTGATGTACGCTACTACTGCTACAAGGCCTGACATAGCCTTTGCAGTGGAAATGTTGAGTCAATTTACGAGCAATCCAGGCGTAAAGCATTGGAAAGCTGTGAAACGTGTTATGAGATATCTCAAGAAGACTCAGACATATGCACTATACTACAGCGGAGATCCGTCAGTAGTGGAAGGCTTCAGTGATGCTAGCTGGTGTTCAGAGGTGGAGAGCGAATATTCCACAGGTGGATATGTGTTCGCCATGGGTGGAGCTGCTATATCGTGGAAGTCGAAGAAGCAGACTATGTTATCTCGCTCCTCCATGGAATCTGAATTCTTTGCATTGGACGCTGCAGCAGATGAAGCAGAGTGGCTTCGGGAGCTCATGTATGACCTTCCAATGGTTGGGGCTCAGATACCGGCGATTCCGATATACTATGACAACCAGGCGGCAGCAGCAGTGGCATCAAATGAACTCTTCAACGGGAAGAAGAGGACTGTGCGGTTGAAGCACAGAGCAGTGAACGATCTCATAAAAAGGGGCGTCATTGCAGTGATCGATGTTCGGAGTCAGGAAAACCTGACGGATCCGTTCACGAAGGGTCTCAAGCGTCAGCTGGTCGAGGACACAGCAAGGAAGATGGGCTTGAAGGCATTCTAATATTGTGTCATTATAATCCTATCAATAAATTTTATGTTATTGGTTCAAAGAGAAATCTACCAGATATCTAATTTTTTGATTCAAGGGAGGACTATTGACTGGAAAAATATTAGTTAACAGTGGGCACTTGTTCTGCGGAACATGTAAGGGTTTCGGACCCAGAACCACTGTTGTCTACTATGAATTTTCTACGGAAAATTGATCCTGTGAGAAGGATGGCATAATGCCTTAATGAGTTCTCAGACTGAGTGAAGGTCTGTTATGCTTTACAGGAAGCATGGTGGCGCAACAACCACAAAGGAGTGTTACAACTCCATGCTACAGTGGGGTGACTCCACCATGAGGTTCCCAGGTAGGGGTAATGCCTCGGCTTTGTTAGCCAAGTTACAGACGGCGTAGCACCGCATATAGGCAGGTAGCCTAATGTTGCATAATCGTAATTAAGAGATGTAGGCAGCACTACAAAGAGGCCGGTGTCCTCATGTTACAGTGGCATGACACCACGATGAGGTACCCAGGTAGGGGTAAAGTCTCGGCTTTGCAAGCCATGTCATAGTGGCGTAACACCACAAGGGAGCGCAAGGCTTCATGCTGGGTAGTTTGGCACTACAAAGAGGCTTGAGATCTCATGCTACAGTAGTATGACACTAAGATAAGGTTCCCAGGTAGGGGTAATGCCTTGGCTTTGTCAGCCATGTCATAGCGGCGTAGCACCGCAAAGAAGCGCAATGCTTCATGCCAATGACTCTTTATATAGAACTCACCTATAGTGTATGGACAGAGATATCAGGCCGTCTCTTGAGGGTAAACTTGTAGACGCCCAAAAATTATACACTGAAACCAGGCTGGCACAAGGCCTTCAATGTGCAGCCAGAAGCACAGTTGATGTCACTATGTGAGTAGAAAGAATTGCAGTTATGGTACAGAATTCAAGGCTTAGTCCATTCTTGTATCATGCTGTTATTTAACCTATGCGGGAAGATTCAAGTCGTAGCGACATCTCTCCTAATGCATGATGGACAATCACTGTGGGGAACGCTCAACCCATATATTGAGATATGTGGGGGATTGTTGGTGTTTTTGCCTTTGGACTAGAAAAGATAGTCCCACATCGGCTACACCAAATGGTGAGTATCTCAATATAATGCATTGCTTGTGTTGAGGTGTGCACATGAGGTGTAGTGGGGCACAAGTTTGTGCCATGTGGAAGTATTTTCCTAGAAGGAAAAAGGATTAAATCCAACAAGGATGCAAGTTAATTTTTGTTGTGCGGACTCGGACTCGGACGCGGACTCCAAGATGTCTCGTGCATGCACGGGAGGGTTCGGGGGGTAGGCGTGGACTGGCACACTTCTATGCTGATTGTGGGATGATCTAAAATATCAAACTCTATTTTTGAGTATTGGTATTTTAGTCCCACATCGGATAGGAGAAGAGGTGAAGTCTCAACTCCACTCTATAAATAGAGCCCCTTGGCCTCCTTTAAAAGATGCACCAAGAAGAGAGTTGAGGGAGTCTGTTAAGTCCAGGAAGCCCGTTCAAGTCTCAAATATTGACTTACGAGCGTTCCAGAAGTTCTCCTGAACTTGCTGGTTCCTGGGAGCTTATCCGTACTGCGGGTATAGCTTTGAGCGCCGGTGTTCAACACCCCAGCGAGATCCGCTCTTCTTCTTCCTTCCTCTTTCTGTTGCCTTCGAGAATCTGAGACTCAACTGTTGTTGATCATCTCTTGTTGCCTTCGAGAAACCGCTATTGCAAACGCGATTCGATTTTTATTTAATCGTTTAGGCTACGCAATCAGCATTATTTGCATCTCTTTTTTAGGGATTGCAACTGCATTATTTGCATCTCTTTTTTAGGGATTGCAACTGCATTCTTTGCATCTCTTCTTAGGGATTGCAACTGAGTTTTTCCATCGATTGTTTGCAAATAGACTAACAACACCACCGTAGCCGTCCTCCCTGGCCGCGGCACGACAGGAAGTCGATTTCGACTTCGGAATCAAAATCTCGCCGTGATGCACATTTTGGAGAAGTCAGAATTGTGTCTCGGGATAGCAACTTTGTGCACATTTTTTGGAAAATTCGACCATTGGATCGTCCAACTCTTTCTTCCGTCGCAATCTTGATGTGTAGCTCTACCTCCACCTAAATTTTTAGCTGCTAATTTGATCATTTGATAGGGCCACCAAGTTGCTCGATTAAATTGTATTTATTTTGAAATTAATTTGTTCGAGGTGAAATAGATAAGAAAAACAATTTTTAACCTGTTTTACAAGTCACCAACCTGTAGCTGAATTTCAGAGTGAAACGATGAGTTTTTGGTGTCTTCGAGGACTTGGATCTCTCCAAAGGCGACTTGATGATCCTGAGAGGTGCTAGAATGGTGTAGGAAGTCGAGAGGGTCAAGGGAGTGATGGTAGAAGTCTTAGAAGTTGAAGAATATAGGGTTTATAGGGGTCGGCCTTATAGAGGAAGTGGGCGGCCTTGGAGACTTGTAGTAGGCAAATTTTGGTATATAGAGAGGAGGTGGGTAGCAATGGATGGGATGAACATATAAGGTTTAGTCTTCCAATCAATCAATTTAAATTACAGTAGGAAAGGATTTCCATATTTGAATAGAATGTTCGACTTTGGTCAAAGTAGTAGAAATTTGAGCACAAGGCTGCTCATAAATTAATTTAAATTAATTTAATAATGTTGTACCATGGGTTGGCACCCTAGAGTGGTACCCACTAGGTTAGGTTGACTAGGGTAAGTCTCAAAATTATTTCCAAGAGAAATAAATACCAAAATGACTAGAAATTAGTCTTATGTGCCGTTTGAAAATAAGTAGCACATGGAAACTCAATTGAGTGGGACACCATAGGGGTGTGTGTGTGTGTAGTAGGCTCAAAATAGGTCAAAATCATATATTTGGTCGTTTAGGTTGAATCGATGTTGAGTCCCAAAATTAAGTTGGAAAGCACGACAAGTTTTACGGTAGATATCCTTTTGGCCTAAGTTGAATCAAAAGTTGTACGATACAAATAGAATATAAGATAACACATGGGACATGATATATCAAATCGAAGAATAACTTGTCTAGATCAAAACTCATGAAGGAAGTTGCTAAAGATTGACATTTTTTGTGCTCCAAAAATCAAAGCTACGATAAAGTACATATTATGATCATAAATAATAGTGGCAAAAATATCTATTAGTAACTATATTAAATAATAAAAATATATAACTCTAAAAATCCAAGGCTTACATCAGCAGATGGTAACTTTGCTAAGGTTTCTCCCTGATCCTCCTAAGTACCAAGATTAGTCTCGGGTGTTCTCCAGAGGACTATAGTAAGTGCAGCACATGTCCTCAAACTAATCGATAAAAATGTTATCTAGTCAGTTTTAGATATTCATAACATGACAGAAACTATATAACAGAAAATAAAATATGAAATACATAATAAACAGGTAAACTAGAATCATAGTATGACAAGGAAAAACATGTAAACACAAGAAAATAATGGCATGTGACAACAAGAATATGGTAAAATAAGTAGATCTGTATCTAATTACTAAGTGTTTTGAGATACCACGCTCGACATGTGAATGACTAGGGGTAAAATAAATAAATCTTTATCATTAGGCTTCTCTGGATAAAAAAATACCAGAAGATGTAGCTTCTTGATAAATAGCAAATCCTCATCTTATTCCATCAATAGTAGTAACTTGAACCATTTAGGTTTATCATGTACACTGGCTTCGCGTTTATCGCTTCTCCTTGTTTTGATTGTCAACCCTGACACCAACCAATAGCTCTAATACCACGTGTTGGAAAAGAAATATGAAAATCGTTCCCCCAAACCGAAGAGACTACAATAGAATTGAAGAAAAGCACACAAAATCAAATCGCCAAAATCACACATAAAGCCATACACAAACACAAGAAATTTTGACAGGAAAAATTCTTGAGAGAAAAAATATGGACGGTCGGAATCCAATCCTGAAAAGCCTTTATTATTGGAATAAGAAATAGACTGACTCCTTACAAGCTTCTCACCGATCCAAATGGATCACCACAATTCCTTGAAGAAGAAAACATGAATACAAGCACACGAAGAACGAAGATGATGATAAAGAATTATCCGGAACAATCTCCTCTTCGATGTAGCTATCAATCCTCTTCTCTCTGCAATAGTTGTAAAGCACTTTTGCCTCTTTTTGCACTATTTTGAGACATATTTTAGGGTTAGAAAACACCTAATATAATAGTCTCAAACCTACAACCAATATGAACCATTGAGGTATTGCTATTATATGTAGGAATACTAAATCCACACCATTGATGTATTCCTTTTATATACATGAATACACAATCCAACTCTCCATTGAGATATTTCTATTATATATAGGAATATCCAATTCGACTCCGGGTGTTATGCACATAGGTTGGGAATTCAATCCACTCCAACACCAATGAACTAAAAAAAAAGTCATTTTATGTTAAGGACCATGTGACAACGTCCTATGAGAAAAAAAAACTAACAAAAAAACATATAATTTTATGGAACTTTCATCCATATTCATTTACATCTAGGGTTAGGGTTCATTTATGTTCTATCTTGTTGGTCTTTCTTTTCATAACATTTATTTATATATATTATACTCTCTTTTTTAACACAAGTAATGTAGGACCTTTATTGCTTTGGAGGGGAATTTACTATTATTGCCGGGAACGCCGGGGCACGCTTTTCGATGGAAAATACAGAAACTGAAACAGTTGTAAAGACAATGTTTCAAATGCAATTCCTTAAAGAAGGTTTTGCAACAGAGATCCAGAAGGATTCTGCAAATTACGAGATCTAAAAAGATATCGTAATTCACAAATAATCTAAAGAGATTTTCGTGATCGTAGCAAACTGGCAGTAGTGCCTTCTAAAAAGAAGATACTGACAGAACTGCTAAAGGCAACAGAAGGGTGACAGGCGAGAGATGGAATTGCTGGGGTGAATGATCACCGTTGCTCAAAGCTTTATTCGCCCTCTGCGAACAGCTTCCAGGAACTAGCAAGGTTGACGAAAAACCTTGGAACACTCCTGCTCTTCTGACACCTCGGAAGACGACGAACTCCTCTGGCAATGGCTCTACTCTTCTCTCTCTGTTTCTGAAGTAACAGAACCCACGCATACTAAAAAGTACTAGTATTTGTGTTAAAAAACACGCTCACTACTCTGTTGTGTTAAAGAACACTTAGAATTTTCTTCCTGGAATTCTGATTTCTCTAACACTGAGAGAGAGGAGAGAACCTGCATATATAGGCCACGGGGCGGTTGCCAAGCAGTTGCCTGAACTTCGGAGTAGTGGCTGAACCACTCCTGAAAGTGCAGCAACTGCTGCAACCGTTCCCGCTCTAATATGCAGCCAGCCATACGCACATACGCACTCTACGCACACTGCGTACGCTGCGCACACTGCGCACTCTACGCACGCTGCGTACGCTGCGCATACTGCACGTACTGGGCGTACTGGGCTGCGTACTGGGCTGCGTAACTGGGCTCGCGTAACTGGGCTCGCGTAACGGGCCGCGCAACGTGGTCACGCAAGTGGCTCGCGCAAAGAACGCAACTTAAGCGCACTATACGCCTAGCGACGATGCTGACGTGCTAAGTGCAAAGTGCGCCAACAAAACGCCACATTACGCCTCATGAGCCCTTGAGCCCGAGTCCGAGCCCGAGTCCGAGTCCGAGTCCGAGTCCGAGTCGCTAAGCTCCTACGGAGCTTAGCTCCATGGAAATAAATTTCCAAGAGCAAAAAGCTTACAGCTTCTTAATTGTTGATTAAGCCTTTATACCATTAATAATTAATCCCACATGGCACACACCCATATGCACTACATGTGCATCTCCATAAAGAGCAAAGACTCATATATATGGAGATACACATTCCTTTCTAGTCGATGTGGGACTAAAAACCAAAACTAAAGGCTAAAAACCCAATAATCTCCCACATATCTCTATATATATGAGTACGAGTGTTTCCCACAGTAACTGTCCATTATGCTTTTAGGATAGATGCCACTTAAGACTTGAATCTTCCTACGTGAGTCAAAAATCAAACTATAATACAAGAATGGACTAAGCCTTGAATTCTGCATCATAGCTGAAATTCTTTCCACTCACATAATATAGTTACATGTGCTTCTGGCTGCACATTTAAGGCCGTGTGCCAGCCTGGTTTCAGTGTATAATATTGGGCGTCTACAAGTTTACCCTCAAGAGACGGCCTGATATCTCTTTGTCCATACACTATAGGTGAGTTCTTTATTAAAGAGACATGGCATGAAGCGTCCAACGCTTCCTTTGCGGTGCTACGCCGCTATGACATGGCCTTAAGCCGAGGACCTTACCCCGAATCACCGAGAACCTCATCGTAGTGTCATTCTACCCGTAGCATGAGATCTAGCCCCTTTGTAGTGCCAAACTATCCAGCATGAAGCCTTACGCTTCTGTGCGGTGTTACGCCGCTACGACATGGCTTGCAAGGCCGAGGCTTTATCCCTAGCCGGGTTTACCTCATTGTGGTGTCGTGCCACCCGTAACATGAGGAACACCTCCTCTTTGTAGTGCTGACTACATCCCTCTTTAATTCAATATACAGCATTAGGCCAACTGCCTATTTGCGGTGCTATGCCGCTGTGACTTGGCTAACATAGTCGAGGCTTTACCTCCTTCGAGAACCTCATGGTGGAGTCACCGCCACACATAGCATGGAGTCACACTCCTTGTAGTGCTGTGCTACCATGCTTCCTATAAAGCATACCAGACATTCCAAATGCCTGAGAACTCATTAAGGCATTTAAGCCAACCTCCCACAGGACCTGTTTTCCGTAGAAAACAACAGAAGACAACAGTGGTTATAGGTCCGTAACCTCTCCATGCCCAATAGAACATGTACCCACCGTTCCTGATATTCTTCTGATTAGTGGTCCTCCCTTGAACCAAAAGATAGATGCCTAGTAGATAAATCTTTGAACTAATAGCATAAAACTTTATGGTAGGAATACAATAATACAATATCAGAATGCCTTCAAGCCCATTTTACAAGCTGTGTCATCGACTAGCTGGCGCTTGAGGCCCTTGGTGAACGGATCTGTCAGGTTCTCCTGACTCCGAACATCAATTACTGTAATAATACCTCTCTTGATAAGATCGTGTACTGCCTTGTGCTTCAACCGCACAGTCCTCTTCTTCCCGTTGAAAAGGTCATTTGATGCCACCGCCGCAGTCGCCTGGTTGTCGCAGTATATCGGTATCGCCGGTATTTGTGCCCCAACCACTGGAAGATCATACATGAGCTCCCGAAGCCATTCTGCTTCCTCGGCTGCGGTATCAAGTGCAAAGAACTCAGATTCCATGGATGACCGCGAGAGCATAGTCTGCTTCTTCGACTTCTATGATATAGCAGCTCCACCCATTGTGAAAATGTATCCACCTGTGGACCTCTCGCTCTCCACCTCTGAGCACCAACTGGCATCACTGAAGCCTTCCACTACCGACGGATCTCCGCTGTAGTACAGTGCATATGTCTGAGTCTTCTTGAGATATCTCATAACCCGTTCCACAGCTTTCCAGTGTTCAACACCTGGATTGCTCGTAAAATGACTCAGCATTCCCACGGAGAAAGCTATGTCAGGCCTTGTGGCAGTAGTAGCATACATCAAACTCCCGATTACGCTTGCATACTCCAGCTGCCTGACGCTTTCCCCTGAATTAGGCTTCAGCTTCAGATCACACCTGTACGGCGTATCGATCCCTGGAAGATCCCGATACCTATAACGAGTGATCATTTTCTCAATATAATGAGACTATGACAGCGCTAGTCCAGTGTCTGTCCGGATGATCTTGATCCCTAAGATCACATCAGCTTCCCCCAAGTCCTTCATACTGAACTTGCTTGAGATGAATTTCTTTGTCTCCGTGATACATCTAATATCCGTACCTAGGATAAGCATGTCATCCATGTACAGACAAACGATCACACCTCTTCCATCAGCGAACTTCGTGTAAACACACTTGTCTGTATCGCTGACCATGTAGCCATTTGACCTTATAACTTTATCAAATTTCTCATGCCACATCTTGGGAGCCTGTTTAAGACCGTACAAGGATTTAACCAACTTGCAGACTTTGTCTTCAAGACCTCTGATGACAAATCCCTCTGGCTGTTGCATGTAAATCTCTTCGGTCAGCTCGCCATTTAGGAAAGCCGTATTCACATCCATCTGATGTATCACCATCTTATTTATTGCTGCGAGAGCAATCAATATTCTGATGGTGGTCATCCGGACTACTGGAGCATATGTGTCAAAGTAGTCAATCCCCTGCTTCTGAGAAAACCCCTTGGCTACCAACCTAGCCTTGAACTTGTCAATAGTTCCGTCTGCTTTCATCTTCTTCTTGAAGATCCATTTGCATCCGATGGGTTTCACTCCTTCAGGAAGATCAACCAACACCCAAGTGTTATTTGAGGTGATTGAATCAATCTCATTGTCAATCGCCTCCTTCCAGAAAACCGCGTCTCTGGTCTTTATCGCCTCATCATAGGTAAGCGGATCTGCTTCCACATGATAGGTGACAAAGTCACTTCCGAAGTCCTTCGGCCTCCTCACACGCTTAGCTGACGGCTCAGCTTGTTCTGGTTCAACCGTTGTTTCAACAACAACATCTTCTTGGACCACATCTTCATTGAAGACTTCAGTCTCTTGTGCACCCTCATTATTCTCCGGAACATCCGGAAGAACAATATTCTTGTGCCTTGCAAACTTGTCTTCAAAATATTCTGCATCGCGAGATTCAATGATATGATTTGACTCAATATCAAGAAATCTCCGAGCATCACTCTTCTCGGCATACCCCAAGAAGATCGTCTTTGTAGTCCTTGTCCCAAGCTTCTGAATCTTTAGATCTGGAAGCTTGACGTACGCCAGACACCCCCACACTCGAACGACATTCAAGTTAGGTCTGACCTTGAACCAGAGTTCATGAGGAGTAACGTCTGAAGTTGCATGAGGCACTCTATTTAGAATAAAAGTGGCCATCAATGCAGCTTCTCCCCAGTAGCACTTAGGAAGGTCAGCAGTCAACAACATTGAATTTATCGTTTCTGTCAACGTCCTGTTCTTCCTCTCAGCTACTCCATTTGATTGAGGAGAGTACGGAGCCGTAGTCTCATTGACAATTCCATGTTCCTTACAGAACGATGCGAATTCATGAGACCTGTACTCCCCACCTCGATCACTTCTTATCCTTTTGAGTTATTATCCAGTCTGCCGCTCAGCTTTGGCTCTGAACTCCTTGAACTTCTCGAATGCTTCGTCTTTAGCCTTCAGTAAGTAGACGAACGCATACTTTGAGAAGTCGTCGATGAAGGTTATGAAATACTTTATCCCGGCCTTTGTAGAGAACTGTTTGAAGTCACAGATATCTGAGTGTACCAACTCCAGAAGATCTGTACTTCGATTAACCCGAGGAAAGGGTTTCCTTGTGATCTTCGTTTGAGCACAAACTTCACATTTCTCTACCTTACCCCCACACTTGGAGATAAGTCCTAGACTAGACATTCTGTTTATTCGTTTACAATGAACATGTCCTAGCCTATTATGCCACAACTCAAGAGTATAAGCAGAAGGAGTGATTTCATTAATTATATTAATTACATTGGACTGATTTACAAGCTGAAGCTTGAACATTCCTTCGGTATAAAAAGCTTTCCCGAAATATGTTCCCTTGATAGACATCACCATCTGGCCAGCATTGATGTCCATTCTGAGGCCTGCATTGCAGAGTAAGCCTCCCGAGATCAGGTTCTTGGCGATAGCAGGTACGTGCTTCACGCCTTGAAGCGTCAGAGACTTGCTAGAAGTCAGCTTCAGAATAACCGTCCCGATCCCTAGAACTTCAGCTTGTGCTTGGTTCGCCATCACAACCGCTTCAGAAGTGGGTGTGTAGGTGGTGAACCACTCCTTACTGGAGCAGACATGGCAGGTGGCTCCAGTATCTACCCACTAGTCTGAATCAGATCCTACAGCATCAACCTGTCCAATCATAGCAATTACATCAGTAATCATTGAGACTTTGCTAGGCTCACCTTGCTCTGATTTCTTGGCCGGTGCTGTGCATTCACTTTTGAAATGGCCCAACTGGCCACACTTGAAATAAGGCATCTTTGCCTTAGATTTCTTTGACTTGAAAGAAGTTCCCTTAACATTCAAGTTGTTATGGTTCTTCTTCTTCTTCTGGAAATCTGCACGCTTTCCCTTTTCCTTTGGTTCCTTGGTCTGAACCAGATTGGCGTTAGCCAATTGCTTGGACAGTGTGTCCATCTTCAGTTGAGCCCGCATCTGGTCCTCAACATAGATTTCCTGTAGGAGATCTTCAAGGGTGATCTCCAACTTCTTCCTATGCATGTTTGCATAGAACTTGCTCCACCCAGCGGGGAGCTTTGAGACAATCCCTCCAACAATAAACTTGTCGGAGAGGGGCATAGCCTCGTCTTCCAATTTCTGTCCCAACTTCAGAAATTCTTTGACCTGCGGCAGCATGGACTTCTCGTCCTCAAAGAGCCATTTGTGATATTTTTCAACCACAAATATTTTGCTCCTGTTCTTGTTTTCTTCGTACAGTTTTTTCAGAGACTCCCATATGTCTCTGGCAATTGGTTTCTTACTGTAGGATTCTGCTAGAGAATCCTCCATAGCATTCAGGATAAGCAACCTGCAAATGCTATTTTCCCTTCTCCACTTTGCCTGAAGTTTAGTAGCCGCAGTGATTGCGGCAGCAGACCCAGTATCTGGAACAGTAGGTTCCTCTTCAAGCAATACGTGATCAACGTCTCTAAGTTGAAGAGTGAGATAAACCTTCCTCTTCCAGACTTGATAATGCTCTCCATCAAACTTTTCTAATTTGTAAAAGTCAGTATTGAGGAGTGAAGCATTAATATTTTCCATCGTAGCAATAAAGCTTTGAGATTGTTATTGCCGGAAACGTCGGGGCACGCTTTTCGATGGAAAATACAGAAACTGAAACAGTTGTAAAGACAATGTTTCAAATACAATTCCTTAAAGAAGGTTTTGCAACAGAGATCCAGAAGGATTCTACAAATTACGAGATCTAAAAAGATATCGTAATTCACGAATAATCGAAAGAGATTTTCGTGATCGTAGCAAACTGGCAGTAGTGCCTTCTAAAAAGAAGATACTGACAAAACTGCTAAAGGCAACAGAAGGGTGACAGGCGAGAGATGGAATTGCTGGGGTGAATGATCACCGTTGCTCAAAGCTTTATTCGCCCTCTGCGAATAGCTTCCAGGAACCAGCAAGGTTGACGGAAAACCTTGGAACACTCCTGCTCTTCTGACTCCTCGGAAGACGGCGAACTCCTCTGGCAATGGCTCTACTCTTCTCTCTCTGTTTCTGAAGTAACAGAACCCACGCGTACTAAAAAGTACTAGTGTTTGTGTTAAAAAATACGCTCACTACTCTGTTGTGTTAAAGAACACTTAGAATTTTCTTCCTGGAATTCTGATTTCTCCAACACTGAGAGAGAGGAGAGAACCTGCATATATAGGCCACGGGGCGGTTGCCAAGCAGTTGCCTGAACTTCAGAGTAGTGGCTGAACCACTCCTGAAAGTGCAGCAACTGCTGCAACCGTTTCCGCTCTAATATGCAGCCAGCCATACGCACATACGCACTCTACGCACACTGCGTACGCTGCGTACGCTGCGCGTACTGGGCTGGGAAGTGCAAAGTGCGCCAACAAAATGCCACATTACGTCTCATGAGCCCTTGAGCCCGAGTCCGAGTCCGAGTCCGAGTCCGAGTCCGAGTCGCTAAGCTCCTACGGAGCTTAGCTCCATGGAAATAAATTTCCAAGAGCAAAAAGCTTACAGCTTCTTAATTGTTGATTAAGCCTTTATACCATTAATAATTAATCCCACATGGCACACACCCATGTGCACTACATGTGCATCTCCATAAAGAGCAAAGACTCATATATATGGAGATACACATTCCATTTCTAGCTGATGTGGGACTAAAAACCAAAACTAAAGGCTAAAAATCCAACAATTACTACATTACAAGAGGGAATAATAGAATCATCTGTTAACACCTGTATAGTGCAATCATCTGCACATCGAGTCGTGGTGTACTGGTAACACCACCGTGCACCGTGGGTGAGGGCCGGGTTCGAGTCCTCCCTCCCACGGAGGTGGCTGGGTGGCGGTGGCCACGGCCTCCGGGCCAAGGTCGGGCGGAGTCGTCCACCGGCATTGGTTAAAAAAAAAAAAAAAAAAAAAGTATAGTGCAATCAGGTGCTGAAAGATAAACTGAGTTGTTGTGAGTAAGAAGAGTGTGCTTAGCAAGGGAGTGGGCTGCCCTATTTCCCGACCTACCCACGAACATAAACTACAGGTTATTATGGTTTGATATTTGCTTCTGGATGTCAGTGGACAGCTCCTATAATTTCCAAGGAACAAGATCCTTCTCCCTATTGAACATCCTAATAACAGAGATGGAGTCTCCTTCGATGGTTATTTTGTTGTTGGTGAATCTCCTTGCAAGTATGATACCCGTATGAACTGCTTCCATTTCTGCCTGTATGCAAATCTCCCCAGTGAGGAATGATGACGAGATCGAGGATAGACCCCCTAGGAATGCTCCATTTGAGTCTCTTATTATGGCAGCCGCTGCAAAAAATGTTTGAGAAGTAGCACCATCAACATTAAGCTTAATGGAGTGATTGCTAGCAGGTGTCCATCGAACAAGGGTTGTGGCCGCCGCCTGAGCTTGTCCAGTTCTTCGACTCTTGTCTTCATATTCGGTGCATGATTGGAGTGTATGATACATGCATATTGGATGATGGATTGAAAGTTCGGCGGTGTGTGGTTGAAGATGCAGGCACATCTGGCTTTCCATAGCCCAAATTAAGGTGGCTCCCCCAGTCTGAATGCTTCATGCGAATCTGGATCTTCAAGCCACTCTGCTAATAAACGCCCGATTTTTAGATCAGGAGCGATGCGTAGACCCAAGGGGCATGCAAACAACGCTTCTTTGGCTATCCGACAATGGAGGAATAGGTGGTCATTGGTCTCCTCTTGTTCATGACATAAAGGGCACATGTTGTTTATGGTAGTGATCCGTCTGTTGATCGCCGCAAGTAGGGGAAGGCCTTCGTTCAACAGACGCCAAACGAGCACCTTGACTCTTGGGGAGATGAATTGGAGCTTCGAAAGCTTGTTCCACGTGGTGCTGTACTCCGTGGATGCAGAATTGCCTGGAGCATGCCTCCTAATGGTCTCATAAAGAGATTTAGAGGAGAATTTACCATTTCTTGAATGTGTCCAGAGAAGTGTATCAGGCCCATCTCCATCCTGTAGGTTGATATCCAATATAGCATTGGCTTCATGCTAGGGAAATATAGAATTGATTAAAGGAATGTTCCAAGTTCTCTCTGTAGGGTTCATGAGCTCGCGGACGATGCGTGGCGCGTGCAATATGTTATTTGGCTTGGAAATTCTGAAGTTTGGAAGTATAGGAATCCATGGATCAGTGAATATGTCGATCCATCCCCCCTTGATCCTCCAGCATACTCTGCTTGCCATATGTCTTCGGCTGTCAAGGACACTCCGCCATGTAGCCGAGGCACTCTTGGGCTTCGTAGCAAGCCAGATAGAATTGTTTTGGAGATAGACACATGTGAGAACTCTCGCCCAGAGTTGATGAGGGTTCTCCAGAAATCGCCATAGTAGTTTGCCTACGAGCGCTTCGTTAACCCATTCCGGTTTGCCGAAACCCAATCCGCCCATTCGTTTGGGTTTTGTGAATTTATCCCAAGCGAGAAAATGCATTCTTCTTTCTTCACCGTCATGACCCCACCAGAAGTTCCTTTGGTGTAGGGAGTACTTCTAAGTATCTACCGATATATTTACTTTATCTTTTAGTGTATTGCTCCTTTATGATATATTAATTTTTTTTGGAAATGTTGCTTCCTGTTTTTGTCAGCTATACTAATATTGTTTATCTCATTTATACACAAATGAATACTCTCTCTTCAACTTATTTGTGTATGCATTCGAAAATGAAAGAAAAAATATGTGCCTAATCAAAAATCAATATTAACAACGATGTTAGAAAAACAACATATACTTAATGAAAATGCTATTTGTCTCTCCAAATTGTACCTCCAAACCGTCCCTCCTTATGTGGCAGCTGACAAATTTTAAAATTAAAATTAACATTAACATAAAACTAACATTAAAATTAATGTTAACATTAACATTAAAATTAATATTAACATTAAAATTAACAATAATATTAATATTAACATTAAAATCAACATTAACATTAATATTAAAATTAATTAATATTAATATTAATATTAATATTAAATTAATATTAACAATAATTAATATTAACATTAAATTAACATGGACAAAATTGGATAATTAACTTTTTGGGTTAAAATTTGACATGTCATCGACAATGTCAGATGACATATAATATTATTTAACATGCCACGTCAGCTGCCACATAAGGAGGGATGTATTGGAGAGACAATTTAGAGGTACGAAAGGGGTGCAACTCGGACGGGTTGGGTCAGGCTTGAGATCAACCCGAGCCTAACCCGATGAATCATAAGCCTAGCCCGAGCCCAAGCCCGGCCTGACCTCGGGTTAAACATATGAAGCCCAAGACAAAGTCCGGAGGATCGGGTTTGGCTTGGGTTGAACTCGGGTTGGGTCGGGTTTATATAGTTTATCGGGTTCTAATATAATATTTGAAATAATTTTAAACAAAAGTAATATTAAACACATAATTAAATAGCAATCAAGTCTTGATCATTAAAAAATACAAATTGAAATAAGATTTATGATAAGGAGTTGAAGAGTTTTGGTAGAAAAATTTTGGATTTAAAGTTTTTATTTAAGATATATATATATATATATATATATATATATATATATATATATATATATATATATATATATATATATATATATCTTAAATAAAATATATATATATATATATATATATATATATATATATATATATCTTAAAAAAAAAAAAAAAAAAAAATATATATATATATATATATATATATATATATATATATATATATATATCGGATTTCGGATTCTTCGGATAACCCGACGCATGAATCCGAGTCCAATCCAATTTTTGATCGAGTTCAAATATTTAACCCATATCCGAGTCCGAACCCGAGTATCTTCAATTCTAACCCAACTCATTAACGGACTTACCCGATCGGACTTGGGTTTAACCCGCCCAAGTTGCACCCCTGTGTAGGAATGGCATTACTCGTACTTAATACATCAAAACTCGTGTATGGCAATATATAAAGTTATGCTTAGCGTATGGATGCAGCACACCTAAATGTAACTAATGTGAATACAAACAGTAAAGCAAGATACGTGGAACCCAATTGCCATTGCATAAAGGAGATGGAAGAAGACTGAGTGACATTCAGATGACCAAAAGCAGTGTGTAACCTTAGAAAATCCAACAAACTATAGGAATAAAGGTTAACAATGGAACAATAAAGGTTAACAATGGAACAATATCTGAGAATTACAAATGTTCCATGCAGCTTAGCTCATTCCCTATCCGTAGAATTTTCTCAATGGCCCCCACACCACACGTTAGGACAAGGTGCTTGCCCCATTATCACAAAGTGGGGAGAGTGAAGACACAGGAAGGAGTCGATAAGCACTGTATATATATATATATATATATATATATATATATATATATATATATATATATATATATATATATATATATATATATATATAAACACCACCATTGTTAGGTTGAGGAACAAAGTACAATAGAAAGAAGAAGCATTTGTTTGTTGGTAACTCTACTGCAAATTAAATGGCATTTCAGTTGTGGATCGCTCTTGGTATGGTCCTCTTAATTACTGCTGGTTTGTCTGCCCATGCACAGGGAGGCCTCCAAACAGGCTTCTACTCCTCTTCCTGTCCCAAGGCTGAGGCCATTGTTAGGTCCACTGTTGAGAAGTACTTCAACAAAGACTCCACTATAGCACCTGGCTTGCTCAGACTCCACTTCCATGATTGTTTTGTTCAGGTTGAGCCTAATTTCTTCTTACTAATTAAGTCTGAGCATGCAGCTAGCTAACCTGTACGCACTGTTTGTCGACTCTAGAGTTGTTATTGCACATATGATATGATGTAATTAATTATTGTGCAGGGTTGCGATGCTTCGGTCTTGATTACGGGAGCGTCGGCTGAGAGGAGCGCGTTTCAGAATTCGGGCCTCAGAGGATTTGAGGTCGTTGATGATGCGAAATCTCAGCTGGAGGCTCTGTGCCCTGAGGTGGTGTCTTGCGCGGACATCGTCGCATTGGCTGCTCGAGATTCTGTTTTCCTGACGGGCGGCCCAAGCTGGTCCGTGCCACTTGGGAGACGCGACGGCAGAGTCTCATCTGCGTCAGAGGCCACGAGCTTACCGTCTCCGGCCGATTCGATTGCTGTCCAGAAGCAGAAGTTTTCGGACAAGGGATTGACTGATAAAGATCTTGTAACATTAGTTGGTATATATATACTCTCTTGATCGAACATTCGATTAAACTTGAAATTAGGTTACTGAGATCTTGTATGCCATGTATTCATCAGGTGCTCATACCATTGGCCAGACGGACTGTTTGTTCTTCCGCTACCGTCTCTATAACTTCACTGCCACCGGCAACGCGGACCCAACCATCACTCAATCCTTTTTGAGCCAACTCCGGACTCTCTGCCCTGCCAGCGATGACGGCTCGAAGCGTGTCACGCTCGACACTGGAAGCATGACGCAGTTCGACGTTAGTTATTTCAGGAACGTGAAGAATGGACAGGGAGTTCTTGAGTCGGACCAGAGGCTCTGGGAGGACTCCACGACCCAAAGTATCGTGCAGAACTATGCGGGGACAATTCGGGGCTTACTAGGCCTCAGATTCGACTACGAGTTCCAGAAGTCGATGGTGAAGATGAGTAGCATTGGAGTGAAGACCGGCACACAAGGGGAGATTAGAAAGACTTGCTCCATGTTCAACTGAATGACTGATGCCAGCTAGCCAATGGGCACGTTAATGGATATAGTAATATATATATATATATATATATATATATATATATATATATATATATATATATATATATATATATACTCTAAATAATAATATGAGTCTCTTTATTCCTCTTGGCAAGTATTAAAGTTTCCAAGTTGTTTATCTATAGTGATTTTGGAGATTTATGATCCAAATAAATAGCAAAGCCTACTGGAAAATCCTAGTGGAAGGATGGTAGAGCTGTTACAGTGTGTTAGAGTTGAAGACCGTTTGGCTTTCGCATTTGTGGCCATTTGTGTACGTTGAGAATGGGAGAATGAAAATCAGACATATTTTATAAGTTTGAGCGCATGACACACTGCTACCATTTTAGTGACGGATTAACGACTACTTTAGTTGGTCAAATTTTTTTAACTGGTGACTAGATATATCCAATCATCAAAATAATAACTAAAGCAAATAAGAGAAGTATATATATATATATATTTTTTTTTTTTTTTTTTTGAAGCAATGGGTATACTTGTGGCGAACTCGTCTCCACTGAGGCTCGAACTCCCGACCACTTGGGCCGCATGCATCTCTCTTAACCACTAGGCTATAGGTCATTTGCAAATAGTGTAGATTTTTTTTTTTTTTTTTGAAATCCCACTCACACACACAATTGGGGGGCTCGAACCTTGCCAGCCCCTCTGGGTGTCCGCTCTAATACCACTAGGCTGGAGAGCTCGGACTATATATATATATATATATATATATATATACATTTTTTTTTGAACAGACCATCTTATTCAGAAAATAGGCACAAAATACCGTAGCCTATACAAGTATGTTCAAGACATGAAAATAGCAGGCGCAATGGGAAAGTCACGCGCCTCTAACGAAACAAAACTATTACACTGCTACTAAACATTAAAGTTAGGTGTCCAGAAAATGCCAAAAATCCTCCTGAACGTTGTTGCAATATTTGCGAATCTTTGAAATCTGTCTCAGAATCTTGCGTATCAGTTGGTCTGCATTGTACTGGTGCCTTTCGTATCTATGTTTGTTGCAGTTCTTCCAAATGACCCAAAGATGGCTGCAGCGACGATCTGGTGGCCGTGAGAGTTTTCATCCCATGTTGCTAGAAGATCGAAGTTCCATTCGTCGGGTCTATTAGGAAAGAGTTAGTGAACCTAGTCCACACCACTACGGCCAGGCCTCCAGTATGAAGGATGTGCTCAACAGTCTCGGGTTGACGCTCCGCGCAACAATGGCAAGCCGACACTAAGCTAAAGCCAATGGTGGTGAGGGCATCATCAGTAGAGAGTTCGTTGTGAAACGCTCTCCAAATCAGGAAGGTCCACTTCTCAGAGATGCGAGACTCCCAGAAAGGTCCTACGATGGGGGAAAAGAGCATCGATACCGCGAACCACACACCGCGCTGATGCAGGGAGAAGTAGCCGTTAGCCATCTAAGTCTATCGCAGGGAATCAGGGACCGTCCCGACCACCGAACCAGAAGCGGCTAAACCTGCTGCGGACTCCTCTCCAATCCAAGACCTAACTCTCCCCCAATTCCAGTCCCCGTCGTTATCACACAAGTCCCTAATACTACAGTTGGCGGGATCTCCCCGTAGGGGGGAAGGAGATCGCCCCCAAGCCACCTTTCAAAGAAGAGGGACGACTCGCCTGAACCCAGAATGAGACGGATCAACGGTTCGACGTGACTCCTGTCATTAGGATGCGACACCAGGAGGTCGAGGATCTGCTGTTGCGGGAGGCTGCATTGGGGTGGCAGTACTTGAAGTATCTGGCCTTCATGAAACTCGCCCAAATAGACCGGTTCTCGCGAAGCTTCTACCATATCTTCATCGAGCAAGCGTCGACAATGTGTGCTAACCTGCTGAATCCTAGGCCTCCTCGGACGTGGGTCTAGCCATAATAGTCCAGCTGGCCTAATGATGCTTATTATTGCCGCCGTTGTGACCTAGTATAAGTTGGCGAAAAGGTTTCCAATGTTGGAGAGGACCTTCTTAGGGGCCGGGGAGCAGGTTTCCAAAGGATAGAACGGGATGGAAACTAGCACATGTTGGATTAGAATCATCTTGCCGCCTGAGGATAAGATCATATTATGCCATCCTTCAATCTTTTTTTCTAATCTTACCTACTAACCCATCAAAGATACCCGCATTAGATCTACCGTACACTATCGGCACCCTAGTACGTGAAAGTAGGGTACACCACCGAGAAAGAAGTAATGTCAGTAAGCATGTTGGAGTAGTCTCTATCTGCAGTGTGGTGGACGTATATAACACTCTTGTTTGGGTTGATGCATTGGCCGGAGCATCTGGTGTATCTCTTCAGCATGTTGTTGACCACCTCTGTCACGACCCGCACCTGCTAAAAGGGCACGTGACGCGACAATGCCCAGCCCTCACCGAAAAATCGGCGTGGAACGCTGTGGATTTTTCTACTTCTAAACAGTTTATATATATAACAAAAACCTGTCGAGAATATGGTCAACTCCGAACGGAGGACAAGCAATGAATATATATACGAGTACTCAATCACGACTCTAAGATAACAAAGTAAAGAATGAAATAAAAAGACAACAAGACGATAAAATAATATATAACCTGTCAAGTCCAACACAAAGAATATATACAGTCCAAGTCTCTAATACAGACCATAATAATAAAAGTCTCAAAAGTAGCTGGAGACAATGTCCAGTACAAAAGACCTACTCTAACTAAGCAATAGGTAGGGTCTCGTCAGGCGGAGCTAAGCCCTGCTGGACCAAAGTCTCCAAGTCTAGGCCCACTACGTCATCCGGACCGTAGTAGGTACTGTAGTCTCCCTCATCTGCATCTGTAATATTTTCAACATATCCTGTCAGGATGGAACGAGTACAATCTACTAACAATATTTCACAAGATATGACAAAAGCTATAATCTGTAAATAGAGAGTATATACAAGAAAATCATGGAATGTACATGTGAGAATCATGGCAAGGTAAGCTGTAAAACTAGAGCTAGAACAAGGCAAGTAAACTGATCATGGCATGTACAAGAATCAAGAATCATATATCTAGGTGTGTGAATACTAGCTACAACATGTGGCCGGCTTGGGTCTTGTACAAGGTCTACTGGCCTGGTTAATCATACGTGGAGTGTATGATTAATACTCACAAGGTCTACAATAGTAACAAGGTGGATAATGACCACATGTCTACACTAATACTCCCCATCCCCGACTGGTAGAGTGGATCCAAACAAGACACGTCACGACGCGGGATTCTACGAGAAGGTAGCAAGTCTCCTCGAGAATCGGCGTCCATGTACTGCACAAGAACTACAAGGGGGCTTTAACAAGACATACCAAGACAACAAGGAATAACACCTCATGTCGGGATCCATGAATACCAACCCGTGTGACCAATGTGTCGAGAACAAGCATATCTACACTAATTATATGGATTATATCAATCAGCGTAAATTGGAAAAGTGTCAGAGAATGTACTCGCCAGTAATATGATATGGTATGTCAACCGGAGCAAATGCAGCGTCTCGAGGACCTATAGTGAACAAGACGTATCAATACTATGTTTAGGAAGTAAAATCTAATCAATTTGAATCCTATTAAGTCATTCTAGGTCAAGACACGTCAAACTAGGTTGTACGAGGTCAACCTAAGTCATATTAGGTCTAACTGGGTCAATGCAAGTCAAACGGAATCAATCGGGATCCATTTGAGTCAACAGTTGACTTTTTGGTCAACCGGTCAACTCTGGTCAACCGTGGTCAACTGTGGTCAACTGTGATCAACCCTAGGTCAACTATAGGTCATTGGTGACTAACAGTTAACTTTCGGTCAACTGCACAAGTCTAATGGAATTTGGGACTAAATTGGGTAAAGTGTTGACCCATAGTTGACTTTTGGCCTAAAAAGTCAACCGTGGTCAACCGGGGTCAAGACTAGGTCTAGACAGCTAATTCTACTCATTACCAACCTATACAACCCATATCCAAGTCCATCTTGGACTTGGAAACTCAAATCTTGGCCGTGGGCCAAATTCCTATTTTACTCTTTTTAAGGGTAAAATTCCACCATCGGCGATTATCTAGATAGCCTACCCACGCTAGTTATTTTGACCCGATCTCCCTAGGATAGTATGATACTAGCCTATACATATAATATCTACCAAAATACCTAGGTAATGCGGACATTCGGTCCATGATACGGCCCGTTGTCAAAATCTTGAATATTTCAAGATACGCACCGATACGGCGCGATACCAGCGCCCTACGACCCCGATTTCCACTCGGGAGCTTACCCGCAAAATCTAAATCACGTATTCTTGCCCCACGCCAAGTTTCAACTCAATCCGATACTCCGAGCTCCGTTTCGCCCTCTAACTCGGTTTTCCTCTTTTTCTATTCTAGCTTTCTTCCTATTCTTCTAACTTCTTCCAATCTTTCCTCTTAACCTCTAATTCTTTTTTAACTTCTCATTCCATAATCTTCTTCTACTCTTCTCTACGATTCTAACCATATATAATACATATATATATATATATATAACTATATATATACATATATGTATAGGTGAAAAGGGGGGTTAAATAGGCTTAAAGGCTAATTGGGGGGGGGGGGGGTTGCTGCTGTCACAGATGCTCCATAGCAGCTGCTGCTGCTGCTATGGCTGCTCTTCTTCCACTTTTTCATCTCCTCCTCTCTTCTATATATATATACTTCATATATATATCCCTATATATATATATATATATATATATATATATATATATATATATATATATATATAAAATATATATATATATATATATATATATATATATATATATATATATATATATATATATATATATATATATATATATATATATATATATCTAGATATATATATATCTAGATACCTATCTAGATATCTATCTTCATATATATATACATATATCCATACATCTATCTATATATATAAACTCACTAACCCACACATATCTATACCTATATGTAAATACATACACACACACACTCATCAATATATATATATATAAATACATACACACATATGTCTATATATATACATATACCTATATATACATATAGACACACACACACCCTCTCACACAAACACACACACACACTCACAAGCTCTCACCACCACTCTCATGACACACACACTCTCACAATACCACCACCACCACTCTCTACACACACACACACAAATACATATATATATATATAAATACATACACACATAGATATATATATATATAAATACACACACACACTCTCTCTACCACACTAACACACACAAGCACACTCTCACACAACACCTCCCTCATGACAACACCACCACCACTCTCATCCCTCGACACACACACAAATTTAAATATAAATATATAATACATCCACATATATATATATATATATATATATATATATATATATATATATATATATATATATATATATATATATATATATATATACCATTTAATATATATATAACCCCTAATAATTTCCTTAACCTAGATTTCTAGGGAACCCTATGAAAATTAGGGGCAAATGGTGGAGAATCTCCCCCTCTACAATAATGGTGAAGACAATAAATGGAAAGGAGTAATAAATAAGGAATTAATGACATACCTAAGCTTAGGTTTCCTTGGAGGAAAGAAAGGAACTTGGGAAGAAGAAGAAGTTTGGAGAGAGAGAGAGTTTGACTTTGTGAAAAAGAAGGGGGGGAAGCCTCTTGTGGCCGGCCAAGTGTGGGGGAGGGGGGTTAGTGGGTTTGGGTTGGGGATCCAATAAGCCTTAAACCCAATAGACTTAGTTTGGGTTCGGTTTGGTTCGGTTTGTTTCTATGAACTAATTAAGCTCTAAAATGACTAATTAAGCCATGAAAAATAGGATTTAAGATTTCTAACCTAATTTGGATGATATGTGGGCTAAGCCCAGCTAGTATGTGGGTCCCACTAGGGTCCAGGCTACCCGGGCCTCCAATTTGAGTCCGAATTGGATAAAATCCAAACCAACCCAAATAAATCCCAAAAAATCACATAAAATAAATAAAAAATTCCTAAAAATTATAAAACATGAAAAATGACAAAAATACCCCTAATTTGAAAACTGGGGGTGATAAATCTATCCTCCTTAAAAAAAATTCGTCCTCGAAATTCAAACGGTCATACTCTTCTCTAGGTCAAGCACCCAACAATCATGGTCTACTAAATTTTATCCTAAGTTATATAACATGTAATCCAGGAAATCAGAACACATGGATGGTTTTAAATCTCTACAGTATCGTGTTATTGCAGTCTTCATTGGGGTGTTCTATTTATCTAGCATGATCATCACATATGCAAACCAAAGGTACTAAAAAAGCAATCATCAATCAGTGGACGGAAAGAACAAGTAAAAGAAAGAGCAAGACCCTACCTCCTAGTCCAATGCGTGCAGGATCCTCAACTGCCATCGCAAAAACCCTATCCTGGCGGGGTATATCCCGCTGCTGGTGGAGGGCGTGATGCGGTGCCATAGGTGGCCTACCCTGTGCTCCCTGAACTGCTACCGCTCCACGGGCTACCCTGCGAGGGTTCGCAGGACAATCTCTCAGATGATGTCTAGCCTTCCTGCAGTAGAGGCACAAACCCAGCCTTTTCCGGCAAACCTCCCAGACGTGACCAGGTCTCCTGCAGAAGTAGCAAGGAGCCCCATGCTGAGCCTGCCTCGGCTGAGTGTGCTGCACCTGCTGAACCGGTGCTCTGGTCTGATGCTGGAAAGGCTGATGCTGAAGCTGAGGGCGCTTAGCAGCCTCTGCGCTGCTACTGGCCCCCGAAAACAAATCTTGATCCCTCTTCGGCTTCAAGCCCCACTCCCTCTCCACCTTCCGAGCCTCCGCATAAGCCTCCGCATATGTCGCATAGAAGGAAGGGATCATGATCTTGATATCCCATGTTAATCCCTTCCGGAAGCGCTCTGCTCGGATCACCGGGTCACTCACCATGTACTCGGCGTATCGGCTCAGTCGGCCGAACTCCGCCGCATACTCCTCTACGGTCATACCGCCCTGCTGTATGTTCTGGAACTGCCGTACGAGGCCGATCTTGTCCGTGGGAGAAAAGAACTTCTCTCTGAACAGGGCCCGAAACTCAGCCCAAGTATGGCCCTCTCCTGCAAGAGCCGACTCGTCCTGGAACCACGTCCGGGCAATATCTAACAACTGCAACCCAACCGCCTCGACCTTCAGGTCGTCTGCCAGGCGGCAGGCCCTCATCTGGCGCTCGATATTCTCGAGCCAGTCATCAGCATAAATAATGCTCTCAGTCGCCTTGAAATCCCTCGGACCAAGCTTCTTGAAAGCCTGGATATCCCCTATCTTCGGCTGCTGCTGCTGCTGAACCTCCCTCTGTGGAGCCCCACGCTCCACTGCCGCCATAGCCAACCTGTGTGCATCCTCCATGCCTGGCGCATGGCCTCTGTCTGCCTCAACTGAGCCTCGTGCTGGGCCCGCTGGGACTCCAGCACCTGGTGAAAGAACGCTAGCATCTGTCCCATGTCTGTGGGCAGAGAAGGCAATGGAGGAATAGCTCCCATCATCACCGGAGGAGTCCCCTGCTGAGGAGGAAGAATACCCCCGGCAGCTCCCGCTGTAGCCCCTGGCACTACGGGAAGAGCACCCACAATGGCCCAAGGGACGGTCATCGAGGTAGCTGAAGGAGTACCTCCAAGAGCCCCAACAGAAGTCCCATCAGCCGGGGAAGTGACCGTAGCCTGTCCGTCAGAGGTGGCAGACCTCTCCGTCTCCCCGTGCTCCTCGCCAGAAGAATGAGTCATCAATATCCTGGAGACAAATTGAGAAGAAGATATCAATATGGCACATGAAGGCAATATCAAAGGAGGACAGCTAGAATACAGTAAATCGATATCAAAGACGGTAAGAAAGATAAGCAAGGAAAGATCCTACTGTGATTGAGTACTCTTAGCCTATAGCCTATCCTAGATACGTACCGCAGGCTCGTAATAGCACTCTAAGTCAAGCGCCACTACGACATCGCACTAATTGCGACTTCAGGACCTGCGTGGGCCACCACTAAAACGTGTCACGACCCGCACCCGCTAAAAGGGCACGTGACGCGACAACGCCCAGCCCTCACCGAAAAATCGGCGTAGAACGCTATAGATTTTTCTACTTCTAAACAGTTTATATATATAACAAAAACCTGTCGAGAATATGGTCAACTCCGAACGGAGGACAAGCAATGAATATATATACGAGTACTCAATCACGACTCTAAGATAACAAAGTAAAGAATGAAATAAAAAGACAACAAGACGATAAAATAATATATAACCTGTCAAGTCCAACACAAAGAATATATACAGTCCGAGCCTCTAATACAGACCATAATAATAAAAGTCTCAAAAGTAGCTGGAGACAATGTCCAATACAAAAGACCTACTCTAACTAAGCAATAGGTAGGGTCTCGTCAGGCGGAGCTAAGCCCAGCTGGACAAAAGTCTCCAAGTCTAGGCCCACTACGTCATCCGGACCGTAGTAGGTACTGTAGTCTCCTTCATCTGCATCTGTAATATTTTCAACATATCCTGTCAGGATGGAACAAGTACAATCCACTAACAATATTTCACAAGATATGACAAAAGCTATAATCTTTAAATAGAGAGTATATATAAGAAAATTATGGAATGTACATGTAAGAATCATGGCAAGGTAAGCTGTAAAACTAGAGCTAGAACAAGGCAAGTAAACTGATCATGGCATGTACAAGAATCAAGAATCATATATCTAGGTGTGTGAATACTAGCTACAATATGTGGCCGGCTTGGGTCTTGCACAAGGTCTACTGGCCTGATTAATCATATGTGGAGTGTATGATTAACACTCACAAGGTCTACAAGAGTAACAAGGTGGATAATGACCACATGTCTACACTAATACTCTCCATCCCCGACTGGTAGAGTGGATCCAAACAAGACACGTCACGACGCGAGATTCTACGAGAAGGGAGCAAGTCTCCTCGAGAATCGGCGTCCATGTACTGCACAAGAACTACAAGGGAGCTTGCACAAGACATACCAAGACAACAAGGAATAATACCTCATGTCGGGATCCATGAATACCAACCCGTGTGACCAATGTGTCGAGAACAAGCATATCTACACTAATTACATAGATTATATCAATCAGCATAAATTAGAAAAGTGTCAGAGAATGTACTCGCCTAAAATATGATATGGTACATCAACCGGAGCAAATGCAGCGTCTCGAGGACCTATAGAGAACAAGACGTATCAATACTATGTTTAGGAAGTAAAATCTAATCAATTTGAATCCTATTAAGTCATTCTAGGTCAAGACACATCAAACTAGGTTGTACAAGGTCAACCTAAGTCATATTAGGTCTAACTGGGTCAAACTGGGTCAATACAAGTCAAACGGAATCAATCGGGATCCATTTGAGTCAACAGTTGACTTTTTGGTCAACCGGTCAACTCTGGTCAACCGTGGTCAACTGTGGTCAACTGTGGTCAACCCTAGGTCAACTATAGGTCACTGGTGACTAACAGTTGACTTTCGGTCAACTGCACAAGTCTAATAGAATTTGGGACTAAATTGGGTAAAGTGTTGACCCATAGTTGACTTTTGGCCTAAAAAGTTAACCATGGTCAACCGGGGTCAAGACTAGGTCTAGACAGCTAATCCTACTCATTACCAACCTATACAACCCATATCCAAGTCCATCTTGGACTTGGGAACTCAAATCTTGGCCGTGGGCCAAATTCCTATTTTACCCTTTTTAAGGGTAAAATTCTACCCTCGACGATTATCTAGATAGCCTACCCACGCTAGTTATTTTGACCCAATCTCCCTAGGATAGTATGATACTAGCATATACATATAATATCTACCAAAATACCTAGGTAACGCGGATATTCGGTCCATGATACGGCCCGTTGTCAAAATCTTGAATATTTCAAGATACGCACCGATACGACGCGATACCGGTGCCCTACGACCCCGATTTCCACTCGAGAGCTTACCCGCAAAATCTAAATCACGTATTCTTGCCCCACGCCAAGTTTCAACTCAATCCGATACTCCGAGCTCCGTTTCGCCCTCTAACTCGGTTTTCCTCTTTTTCTATTCTAGCTTTCTTCCTATTCTTCTAACTTCTTCCAATCTTTCCTCTTAACCTCTAATTCTTTTCTAACTTCTCATTCCATAATCTTCTTCTACTCTTCTCTACGATTCTAACCATATATAATACATATATATATATATATATATATATATATATTTATATATATATATATATATATATATATATATATAAAAATATATATATATATATATATATATATATATATATATATATATATATATATATATATATATATATATATATATAGGTGAAAAGAGGGGTTAAATAGGCTTAAAGGCTAATGGGGGGGGGTTTGCTGCTGTCACAGCAGCTCCATAGCAGCTGCTGCTGCTGCTATGGCTGCTCTTCTTCCTCTTTTTCATCTCCTCCTCTCTTCTATATATATATATACTTCATATATATATATATCCCTATATATATATATATATCTCTCTCTCTCTCTCTCTCTATATATATATATATATATATATATATATATATATATATATATATATATATATATATATATATATATATATATATATATATATATCTCTATCTAGATACCTATCTAGATATCTATCTTCATATATATATACATATATCCATACATCTATCTATATATATAAACTCACTAACCCACACATATCTATACCTATATGTAAATACATACACACACACACTCATCAATATATATATATATATATATATATATATATATATATATATATATATATATATATATATATATATATATATATATATATATATATATATAAATACATACACACATATGTCTATATATATACATATACCTATATATACATATAGACACACACACCCTCTCACACAAACACACACACACACACTCACAAGCTCTCACCACCACTCTCATGACACACACACTCTCACAATACCACCACCACCACTCTCTACACACACACACAAATACATATATATATATAAATACATACACACATAGATATATATATATATATATATATAAATACACACACACACTCTCTCTACCACACTAACACACACAAGCACACTCTCACACAACACCTCCCTCATGACAACACCACCACCACTCTCATCCCTCTACACACACACAAATTCAAATATAAATATATAATACATCCACATATATATATATATATATATATATATATATATATATATATATATATATATATATATATATATATATATATATATATATACCATTTAATATATATATAACCCCTAATAATTTCCTTAACCTAGATTTCTAGGGAACCCTATGAAAATTAGGGGCAAATGGTGGAGAATCTCCCCCTCTACAATAATGGTGAAGACAATAAATGGAAAGGAGTAATAAATAAGGAATTAATAAGCTTAGGTTTCCTTGGAGGAAAGAAAGGAACTTGGGAAGAAGAAGAAGTTTGGTGAGAGAGAGAGTTTGACTTTGTGAAAAAGAAGGGGGGAAGCCTCTTGTGGCCGGCCAAGTGTGGGGGAGGGGGGTTAGTGGGTTTGGGTTGGGGATCCAATAAGCCTTAAACCCAATAGACTTAGTTTGGGTTCGGTTTGGTTCGGTTTGTTTCTAATGAACTAATTAAGCTCTAAAATGACTAATTAAGCCATGAAAAATAGGATTTAAGATTTCTAACCTAATTTGGATGATATGTGGGCTAAGCTCAGCTAGTATGTTGGTCCCACTAGGGTCCAGGTTACCCGGGTCTCCAATTTGAGTCCGAATTGGATAAAATCCAAACCAGCCCAAATAAATCCCAAAAAATCACATAAAATAAATAAAAAATTCCTAAAAATTATAAAACTTGAAAAATAACAAAAATACTCCTAATTTAAAAACTGGGGGTGACAAATCTACCCTCCTTAAAAAAAATTCGTCCTCGAAATTCAAACGGTCGTACTCTTCTCTAGGTCAAGCACCCAACAATCAAGGTCTACTAAATTTTATCCTAAGTTATATAACATGTAATCCAGGAAATCAGAACACATGGATGATTTTAAATCTCTACAGTATCGTGTTATTGCAGTCTTCATTGGGGTGTTCTATTTATCTAGCATGATCATCACATATGCAAACTAAAGGTACTAATAAAGCAATCATCAATCAATGGACGGAAAGAACAAGTAAAAGATAGAGCAAGACCCTACCTCCTAGTCCAATGCGTGCAGGATCCTCAACTGCCATCGCAAAAACCCTGTCCTGGCGGGGTATATCCCGCTGCTGGTGGAGGGCGTGATGCGGTGCCATAGGTGGCCTACCCTGTGCTCCCTGAGCTGCTACCGCTCCACGGGCTACCCTGCGAGGGTTCGCAGGACAATCTCTCAACTGATGTCCAGCCTCCCTGCAGTAGAGGCACAAACCCAGCCTCTTCCGGCAAACCTCACAGACGTGACCAGGTCTCCTGCAGAAGTGGCAAGGAGCCCCATGCTGAGCCTGCCTCGGCTGAGTGTGCTGCACCTGCTGAACCGGTGCTCTGGTCTGATGCTGGAAAGGCTGATGCTGAAGCTGAGGGCGCTTAGCAGCCTCTGCGCTGCTACTGGCCCCCGAAAACAAATCTCGATCCCTCTTCGACTTCAAGCCCCACTCCCTCTCCACCTTCCGAGCCTCCGCATAAACCTCTGCATATGTCGCATAGAAGGAAGGGATCAGGATCTTGATATCCCATGTCAATCCCTCCCGAAAGTGCTCCGCTCGGATCACCGGGTCACTCACCATGTACTCGACGTATCGGCTCAGTCGGCCGAACTCCGCTGCATACTCCTCTACGGTCATACCGCCCTGCTGCAGGTTCTGGAACTGCCGCACGAGGCCGATCATGTCCGTAGGAGAAAAGAACTTCTCTCTGAACAGGGCCCGAAACTCAGCCCAAGTATGGCCCTCTCCTGCAAGAGCCGACTCGTTCTGGAACCACGTCCGGGCAATATCTAACAACTGCAACCCAACCGCCTCGACCTTCAGGTCGTCTGCCAGGCGGCAGGACCTCATCTGGCGCTCGATATCCTCGAGCCAGTCATCAGCATAAATAATGCCCTCAGTCCCCTTGAAATCCCTCGGACCAAGCTTCTTGAAAGCCTGGATATCCCCTATCTTCGGCTGCTGCTGCTGCTGAACCTCCCTCTGTGGAGCCCCACGCTCCACTGCCGCCATAGCCAACCTGTGTGCATCCTCCATGCCCTGGCGCATGGCCTCTGTTTGCCTCAACTGAGCCTCGTGCTGGGCCCGCTGGGACTCCAGCACCTGGTGAAAGAACGCTAGCATCTGCCCCATGTCTGTGGGCAGAGAAGGCAATGGAGGAATAGCTCCCATCATCACCGGAGGAGTCCCCTGCTGAGGAGGAAGAATACCCTTGGCAGCTCCCGCTGTAGCCCCTAGCACTACGGGAAGAGCACCCGCAATGGCCCCAGGGACGGTCATCGAGGTAGCTGAAGGAGTACCTCCAAGAGCCCCAACAGAAGTCCCATCAGCTGGGGAAGTGACCGGAGCCTGTCCGCCAGAGGTGGCAGACCTCTCCGTCTTCCCGTGCTCCTCGCCAGGAGAATGAGTCATCAATATCCTGGAGACAAATTGAGAAGAAGATATCAATATGGCACATGAAGGCAATATCAAAGGAGGACAGCTAGAATGCAGTAAATCGATATCAAAGACGGTAAGCAAGATAAGCAAGGAAAGATCCTACTGTGATTGAGTACTCTTAGCCTATAGCCTATCCTAGATACGTACCGCAGGCTCGTAATAGCACTCTAAGTCGAGCGCCACTACGACATCGCACTAATTGCGACTTCAGGACCTGCGTGGGCCACCACTAAAATGTGTCACGACCCGCACCCGCTAAAAGGGCACGTGACGCGACAACGCCCAGCCCTCACCGAAAAATCGGCGTGGAACGCTGTGGATTTTTCTACTTCTAAACAGTTTATATATATAACAAAAACCTGTCGAGAATATGGTCAACTCCGAACGGAGGACAAGCAATGAATATATATACGAGTACTCAATCACGACTCTAAGATAACAAAGTAAAGAATGAAATAAAAAGACAACAAGACAATAAAATAATATATAACCTGTCAAGTCCAACACAAAGAATATATACAGTCCGAGTCTCTAATACAGACCATAATAATAAAAGTCTCAAAAGTAGCTGGAGACAATGTCCAGTACAAAAGACCTACTCTAACTAAGCAATAGGTAGGGTCTCGTCAGGCGGAGCTAAGCCCTGCTGGACCAAAGTCTCCAAGTCTAGGCCCACTACGTCATCTGTACCATAGTAGGTACTGTAGTCTCCCTCATCTGCATCTGTAATATTTTTAATATATCCTGTCAGGATGGAACGAGTACAATCCACTAACAACATTTCACAAGATATGACAAAAGCTATAATCTGTAAATAGAGAGTATATACAAGAAAATCATAGAATGTACATGTGAGAATCATGGCAAGGTAAGCTGTAAAACTAGAGCTAGAACAAGGCAAGTAAACTGATCATGGCATGTACAAGAATCAAGAATCATATATCTAGGTATGTGAATACTAGCTACAACATGTGGCCGGCTTGGGTCTTGCATAAGGTCTACTGGCCTGGTTAATCATACGTGGAGTGTATGATTAACACTCACAAGGTCTACAAGAGTAACAAGGTGGATAATGACCACATGTCTACACTAATACTCCCCATCCCCAACTGGTAGAGTGGATCCAAACAAGATACGTCACGACGCAGGATTCTACGAAAAGGGAGCAAGTCTCCTCGAGAATCGGCATCCATGTACTGCACAAGAACTACAAGGGGGCTTGCACAAGACATACCAAGACAACAAGGAATAACACCTCATGTCGGGATCCATGAATACCAACCCGTGTGACCAATGTGTCGAGAACAAGCATATCTACACTAATTACATAGATTATATCAATCAGCATAAATTGGAAAAGTATCAGAGAATGTACTCGCCTAAAATATGATATGGTACGTCAACCGGAGCAAATGCAGCGTCTCGAGGACCTATAGAGAACAAGACGTATCAATACTATGTTTAGGAAGTAAAATCTAATCAATTTGAATCCTATTAAGTCATTCTAGGTCAAGACACGTCAAACTAGGTTGTACGAGGTCAACCTAAGTCATATTAGGTCTAACTGGGTCAAACTGGGTCAATGCAAGTCAAACGGAATCAATCGGGATCCATTTGAGTCAACAATTGACTTTTTGGTCAACCGGTCAACTCTGGTCAACCGTGGTCAACTATGGTCAACTGTGGTCAACCCTAGGTCAACTATAGGTCACTGGTGACTAACAGTTGACTTTCGGTCAACTGCACAAGTCTAATGGAATTTGGGACTAAATTGGGTAAAGTGTTGACCCATAGTTGACTTTTGGCCTAAAAAGTCAACCGTGGTCAACCGGGGTCAAGACTAGGTCTAGACAGCTAATCCTACTCATTACCAACCTATACAACCCATATCCAAGTCCATCTTGGACTTGGGAACTCAAATCTTGGCCGTGGGCCAAATTCCTATTTTACTCTTTTTAAGGGTAAAATTCCACCCTCGGCGATTATCTAGATAGCCTACCCACGCTAGTTATTTTTACCCGATCTCCCTAGGGTAGTATGATACTAGCCTATACATATAATATCTACCAAAATACCTAGGTAACGCGGACATTCGGTCCATGATACGGCCCGTTGTCAAAATCTTGAATATTTCAAGATACGTACCGATATGGCACGATACCGGCGCCCTACGACCCCGATTTCCACTCGGGAGTTTACCCGCAAAATCTAAATCACGTATTCTTGCCCCACGTCAAGTTTCAACTCAATCCGATACTCCGAGCTCCGTTTCGCCCTCTAACTCGGTTTTCCTCTTTTTCTATTCTAGCTTTCTTCCTATTCTTCTAACTTCTTCCAATCTTTCCTCTTAACCTCTAATTCTTTTCTAAGTTCTCATTCCATAATCTTCTTCTACTCTTCTCTACGATTCTAACCATATATAATACATATAAATATATATCTATATATATACATATATGTATAGGTGAAAAGGGGGGTTAAATAGGCTTAAAGGCTAATGGGGGGGGTTTGCTGCTGTCACAGCAGCTCCATAGCAGCTGCTGCTGCTACTATGGCAGCTCTTCTTCCTCTTTTTCATCTCCTCCTCTCTTCTATATATATATATATACTTCATATATATATATATATCCCTATATATATCTCTCTCTCTCTCTATATATATATATATATATCTATCTATATATCTATCTAGATACCTATCTAGATATCTATCTTCATATATATATACATATATCCATACATCTATCTATATATATAAACTCACTAAACCACATATATCTATACCTATATGTAAATACATACACACACACACACACTCATCAATATATATATATATATATAAATACATACACACATATGTCTATATATATACATATACCTATATATACATATAGACACACACACACCCTCTCACACAAACACACACACACACTCACAAGCTCTCACCACCACTCTCATGACACACACACTCTCACAATACCACCACCACCACTCTCTACACACACACACACAAATACATATATATATATATATATATATATATATATATATATATATATATATATATATATATATATATATATATATATATAAATACACTCTCTCTACCACATTAACACACACAAGCACACTCTCACACAACACCTCCCTCATGACAACACCACCACCACTCTCATCCCTCTACACACACACAAATTTAAATATAAATATATAATACATTCACATATATATATATATATATATACATATATATATACCATTTAATATATATATATAACCCCTAATAATTTTCTTAACCTAGATTTCTAGGGAACCCTATGAAAATTAGGGGCAAATGGTGGAGAATCTCCCCCTCTACAATATTGGTGAAGCCAATAAATGGAAAGGAGTAATAAATAAGGAATTAATGACATACCTAAGCTTAGGTTTCCTTGGAGGAAAGAAATGAACTTGGGAAGAAGAAGAAGTTTGGAGAGAGAGAGAGTTTGACTTTGTGAAAAAGAAGGGGGGGAAGCCTCTTGTGGCCGGCCAAGTGTGGGGGAGGGGGGTTAGTGGGTTTGGGTTGGGGATCCAATAAGCCTTAAACCAAATAGACTTAGTTTGGGTTCGGTTTGGTTCGGTTTGCTTCTAATGAACTAATTAAGCTCTAAAATGACTAATTAAGCTATGAAAAATAGGATTTAAGATTTCTAACCTAATTTGGATGATATGTGGACTAAGCCCAGCTATTATGTGGGTCCCACTAGGGTCCAGGCTACCCGGGTCTCCAATTTGAGTCTGAATTGGATAAAATCCAAACCAACCCAAATAAATCCCAAAAAATCACATAAAATAAATAAAAAATTCCTAAAAATTATATAACTTGAAAAATGACAAAAATACCCCTAATTTAAAAACTGGGGGTGACAACCTCGACAGACCCAGTGTTTCGAGATGAGAAAATGAGAATGTCTTCTTCGTAGGCCAAATGTGTGATGATCGGACATCCGCTAGCAGTGTAAAAGTGCTGGAATCGAGTGGTGCCAACCATATGGTTCAGGTTTCTGCTCAAAGCTTCTGCGACAAAGAAGAATATAGTAAACGATAGAGGGTCTCCTTGTCTGACATCGCGGCTCGAAGTAAAAAATCCTTCAACTTGACCGTTGACAACAGTGGAGAACCACGAGTTGCTGATCGATCGCCAGACAATCACTGCCAAAATACAGTAAATTAGCGACGGCACATTAGCGACGAAAAATTTTCGTCGGCGTTAGCGACGGATTTGCGACAAATAAGCGACGGCGTACCGACGACAAGACGATACAATTTTTATTTTATTTTAAGGGGAAGAAAATGTCGCTCATTCGTCGCTAGGGCGTCGGAGATATAGTGACGAATAAGCAGTCGTCGCTATGCAGTCGATTATTTGGCAGAAATTGTTGAGGGAAATGGCGGGACAATTCTTCGACTACGTAGCGACGGATATTCCGTCGGCAAGTAGCAAAAATAGCAACGGCCTAGCGACGGCTTTTATCCGTCGCTAGTCCGTCGCTAAATAAAAGGCACAGACTTAAATTGAAACGACGGAAGGAATTTTTCATTCCCCCCAAATTTTATTCTCTCTTCTCTCTCTCTCTCTCTCTCCCGCGGCGGTCGGCGACCTCACTCTCCTCTCTCTCTCTCTCGCGACGGTAATCGGTGACCTCTCCTCTATCTCTCCCAAAGGTAATCTCTCTCTCTCTCTCGATGGTCGTAGGTGTCGTGGGATGCTGGAGATGTCATGGGCTGCAGGGGCGACGGAGACTGCGGGGGTGGCACGTGCGAGACAGTGCGGGGTTGCGACGGGCGCGCGCGGGGCTGAGGCGGGCGGCGAGGGGCAGCGCGCTCCGGGGCACCAGAGGGCGGCGGGGGTGGCATGCGCGGGGCAGTGCGGGGCTGGGGGGGCGGCGGGGGGTGGAAGGTGCGGCGGGGGGTGGGAGGGGTGCTGGCGCGCGCGGGGCAGCACGGGGTACAAATACAATGAGTAGTATCGGCGATATGACAAACCCTAGTTTAAAAAATAGGATATCGACGATATTGGTAGTATCGGCAGTTTCGGATCGGAGTATCAGATTTTTTGGTATTGGGAAACAAATAATTATCGGTAGTATCGGATTCTTTTACATGCTTTTACAACCTTATTATGTTTTCAACCTTGGTTCACAATATCGGTAACCCAATACCTTACCCTAATAAGGTAACCCAATACCTTACCCTAATAAGGTAAACCTAATACCTTAGCCTACAATAGGGTAAACCACTTTACCTTAATGGTGAAGGTAAAACCAATATCCTAAGCTACCAACATTTGAATCCTAAGATACAAACATACCACTCTAATATCTAACTTCTAACCATCTATCTAACTATCAATATAAATTCTAACATCTATCTATACACTAATTCTAACATCTACTAGCTAACTCACATCTCTAACTAACCAACATATTCTAATATACTACTTGGTATCTCAAGTTACCAAGTATCTTAACTCTAATATATGAATATCCAACTTAATCTCTAAAACTAAGATACTATACATATCCAATATATATATCTATCTAAACTCTAAGCTATCATATCAAAACACACACTCTAATACACTACCATCTAACATATAAGCTATCTAACTTATATCTACTAACCTCATTCTAGACACTAACTTATTACTAACCATCTAACCGACTATCTTATACTTCTAGTATCCTTATCCTAATATACTAACAAGTAGTAGGATACCAACATATATTTTCTAAATAACTCTAACATATGTCATATCTAACTAACAAAGACCCCCAATGTCGGCATCGGTCAATATTTGGTATCGGTCAAGGTTCAAAGTATCGGTATCGGAATCGGTATCGTACTTTTCCTATGAGTATTGGTATCGGCGATATCGGTAGTATCGGACTATCGGACTATCGGTATCGGTATCGAACTATCGGTATCGGTATCGAACTATCGAACTATCGGACTATCGGTATCGGTATCGAACTATCGGTATTGCACTATCGGTATCGGTATTGCACTATCGGTATCAGACTATCGGTATCGGTATCGGTATCGCATTATCGGTATCGGTATCGAACTATCGCTATCGGTATCGAACTATCGGTATCGGTATCGGTATCCGTATGTACTTAGTATCGATCGTAGCAGATTAGTATCGGTATATCGGTTTGGTATAGGTCATATCGGATGGTATTGACCCTAGCGAATTGGTATCGTCCTATCCGATATGTATCGACCGTATAGCTAGGATTCGTATCGGATCAATAAGGCCGGTATGAATCCTGGTCGATACATATCGGATAGGACGATACCAATTCGCTAAGGTCAATACAAATTTGATACGGCCTATACCAAACCTATAGACCGATACTAGTCTGATGCGGTCGATACTAAGTACATCCGACCTATATACTAGCGGATCCACCAGTTACATGATTATATACTAATTCTGTTTAGTTTGTCTTACGATACAGATTTTTACATCCAATCTATGATGGATCGTTATTTCGTTGATCGTACATGGATGTACAAACGACAACACGAGAGCAGAATAGGTATGAGTGACAATTTTCAGGCATGCGTGGAAGTGTTTCTTAAGTATGCCATGAGCAAAGCTCAGTATATGGACGGTAACAAAATCAAGTGTCCATGTCATAATTGTCGCAATAGACGTTACGAAGAAGTGGTGAGTGTAAGAGATCATTTGACCCATAAGGGTTTCGTACGTGATTACGGCCTGTGGTCATCGCAAGGTGAACAATATACGGAAAGACAGGTTGCGAATGCTGCTACATATGCTTTTGATGATAATGCTGCAACGGATTTTGTCGTCGAAGACAACGAATGCTCTGTTGATTATGGAGACCTGCAGAACCTTGCACGAGATATGGTGTACGACGCGGCAGAGCCTAATTTTGATCCGGAGGATCCTAATCCCGAGGCGAAGGAGTTCTATGATATATTTCAGGATGCTGAAACTTCTTTATATCCTAGTTGTGAGTCACATTCCGTACTGTCAGTGACGATGCGGTTGTTGAACATAAAGTCCGATTTTAACTTGCCACAAACTTGCTATGATCGGATTATACAACTAATCAAGGAGGTGTTACCGAAGGAATCAAAAGAGCTTCTAAAAAACTTCTACAAGTCAAAAATGATGGTCCGACAACTGGAACTGGGGTATAAGAAGATAGATTGTTGTCGTAACAGCTGCATGTTGTACTACAAGGAGAACGAGGATATAGAAAGTTGCAACTTTTGTAATGCGGATCGTTACAAGCCAGTCAGGGAAAAAGGAAAGTCAACTAGAAAATGATGTCCTTACAAGTATATGCATTACTTATCGATCACGTAGCGCTTGCAGAGGATATATATGTCTCAGAATACAGCATAACACATGACGTGGCACAACGAAGAACGCACAAAGGATGATAGAGAATTGTCACATCCTTCGGATGGAGAGGCGTAGAAATATTTCGATTTGCGTCATCCAGATTTTGCTGTAGAGCCTAGAAATGTACGTCTGGGGCTATGTTCTGATGGCTTCTCCCCTTTCGGGTAGTCGGAATCTCAATACTCCTGCTGGCCGGTCATTCTGACCCCTTACAATCTGCCACCATGGATGTGTATGAAGACTCCTTATATGTTCTTGACAGCTATCATACCGGGTCCCAAAAATCTGACGAAGAATATCGATATATATTTACAGCCGTTGGTGGATGAGCTGAAACAGCTGTGGGAGATCGGCGTCGCGACCTATAATATTTCCAGGAAACAGAACTTTTAGATGAGAGCTTCACTGATGTGGACAATTAATGATTTTTCCGCATACGATATGCTGTTGGGATGGAGTACTCACGGCACCATGTCTTGTCCGATATGCATGGGAAATAGTAAGGCGTTCCGCCTTAAGCATGGAGGAAAAACTTCTTTATTTGATTGTCATCGTCAATCTCTGTCCACGAGTCATCCTTGGAGAAAGAACAAGGACGCGTTCAGAGCTGAAAAACAAAAATTTTCTCATCCGCCTGCCAGATTGTCGGGATACGATATTTGGGAAGATATAAAGGACTTGTCCACTGTAATGGAAGATCCATCGAACAATCGTGTCGATGGGTTCGGACAAAGCCATAACTGGACCAAACGGAGTATCTTCTGGGACTTGCCTTATTGGAAAGATAATCTTATAAGGCATAATCTTGATGTTATGCATATCGAAAAGAATGTATTCAATAATGTCTTCAATACCGTCATGGATATTAAATGAAAGACGAAGGACAATCCAAAAGCAAGACTAGACATTGCCAAGATATGCAAGCGTCCTTATCTGAACTTGATACAAAGGAGAGCTGCTGGACAATTAAGTAAGCCGATAGCACAATACATATTGAGCAAGGAAGATAGATTAATAATCTGCAAGTGGGTATCTACTTTAAGATTTTCTGACGGCTATGTGTCGAATTTGTCTAGATGCGTTGATCTCAATGAACGCAAGCTAACGGGAATGAAGAGTCATGACTGCTACGTGTTTATGGAAAGATTACTGCCCATTGCTTTGAAAAAGTTGTTGCTTTCTGTTGTATGGGTTCCGTTGGCCGAACTATCTATATTCTTTAGGGATATTTGTTCAACTAAGTTGACTGTGCAACACATGGTTGAACTTGAGAAGAAGATTATCTTAACAATTTGTAAGTTGGAGAAAATATTTCCTCCTGGCTTCTTCGACAGCATGGAGCATCTACCGATTCATCTAGCATACGAAGCCCGTGTCGGTGCATCTGTTCATTATCGATGCATGTACCCATTTGAAAGGTACATAAAAATCGATATAATTTAAGTTGAATTTCAGTGGGTTTTAAAATTTATTCTTAATTCTCAAGATAATTTGACTCTCTAGATACCTACACCATCTAAAGAAGAAAGTTGGCAACAAGGCTCATATAGAGGCTTCGATATGCGAAGCCTATCTTATCGAAGAGGTGTCAAACTTCTGCTCCATTTATTTCGATACTCATGTTAAGACAAATCGAAATAGACCTCAAAGGAATGACGAGGACGTTGAGGATGGAGGTATATTCAATGTAAGGGGCAAGCCTATTGGGGCTAGTAAAAGATGGTGGTTGACAGACGACGAGTATGATGCCGCTCACCGATATGTCTTGTTAAACTGTGACATACAAGAAGTGAGAGATTTGGAGAAGTAAGCAGTACACTTGTACTCGTTATAATCTCTAATTTGATGAAGTAAGTGACTACACTTATATATTCTTATTTTCTCTAATAGTGTATTTAGAGATGAAGTCAAAATGAGGACACCGGATATTACCGATGAGGGACTTCAAAGAGAGATTGATTGTACATTTCCGTCATGGTTTCGCAAATACGTAAGTAACTGAGATTATAGTTGAGATTATAAATATATAATCTAAAACATTTAAATTATAAATATTTGTTTACAGGTTTTATTACCTGAAACAACACTTACTCATGAGAGTGTTCGTTATCTGGCATTGGGACCGAAGAAGCAAATAAAGACTTGGCCAGGCTATGTCTGTCACGACCCGCACCCTGAAGTAAGGGCACGAGACGTGGGTACGTCCAGCCTACGCCACAGTGTCGGCGGTAGAACGCTGTCCTAGGTCACAACATCTAGCAATATAAAGCTAAGCAGTTTATACTCCCCGAATGGTGGTGACATAGCAGAAAGTAAACTCAATCACAACTAAGGCATATGATGAGATAGAAGATAGATAGATAGATAGATAATACTGCTGAAAAGAAAGGAAATTCCAAGTACAACAGAGAATCTAAGTGTCTAAGATAAATACATATCCCCAGTATCAAATATATACAATCATCCATAGAGTACAGTAAATGAAAACATTCTAGTCTAGTGGTGTGTCATCCACTGCTAGTGGGGCCTGCTGCTGGTCCAGGTCCAACATCTCATCTAAGGTAGCACCGTAAAAGGTATCCACATCGGCCTCCTCCTCGTCCTCTGTAATATTTTCAACAGGTCCAGTCAGGACAGGAGTGAGCACAATACATCTCAACAGTTCATAGCAGGTTAGAAAATATAATCATGCAGTAAAGTAAGATACAGAAACTGAAAGAAAGTACATGATGTAAACAGAGAAAGCTATAATGGAAATATATATACTGTAAATAGAGAACTATCAGTGGCTAGTGAGTCAGAGTACAATATAAACATGTGAATGGCATAGGAGATTCTGATGAGACACTAAGGAGGTGATCAGGTGAGATACTACTTGGATATTATTCACATGTCTACTTCTACTCCCCCGTACCCCCAATCAATACACAAGGATCCAGCCAGGTTATGTTATGATTCCATGTAAAAGCCCACAAGGGGTGATACATGGATAGCCCAAAATGGGTGATTCTAGGAATGCCCATAAATGTGTGATTCAAGGAAGACTCTGTGATTGTGAGAGTACATGTCACAAGTGATCAATGAACCATGAAGCATAGTGATACACCATGTAAGTGAAACATACAGAACATGTAGTATACGATGCTCCCTGAGGGGATAACATCTCAAGAAAGGATCCATATAGTACTAATCCGTGTGACCAACGTGACAGTATCAAGTAAAGTAATTTAAAGCAGGAAAATAATTCTAAACAGGATATGAAATGATCAGAGAATGTACTCGCCTGGTATCTGAGTGTCCGGATGAAATGTACTGTCCGAGGAGAGGTGTCTAGCTCCTATTTAGAACAGCACAAGTCACAACAAGTCTAAAATGATAACAAGATGCAATTTAATGCATTCTACATGAATTTAGGTCAATCTAGGCCAAAGTCAACTCTTGGTCAACTCTGGTCAACCCTAGGAGTCAAACTAGGTCAACTAGGTCAAACCTAAGTCAAACAAGTCTATACTAGTCTAGCAAGTCTATTCTAGGTCTAACAAGACTAAACAAGTCTAATCTAGACTCACTTGGCAAACAGACACACTCATAGGCCATAGGCTATACCCTGCCTATGAACCAAACCATAACACATATACACATGCCAATATTTATCTCTAAAATATACTACACAATCTAATATAGAATGCACATATTAACATATAGGCTCCTATGTGAATACCATACATACATATATATCTAATATATATAATAGAACACACTCATATATATAGGATACCTATATATATGTATCTCAATACATACATATATATATATATATATATATATATATATATATATATTTTTTTTTTTTTTTTACATACATATATATATATATATATATATATATATATATATATATATATATATATAGAAAGGGGGGACACGTGTGCTCATGTGTCATGTGTTTGTGAGAGAGATAGACATGTGTGTGTGTGTTAGCATGAGGGTTCAATGTGTGGGACTAGTGAGACATAAAAGTGTGTGTACAGAAATTAGGAATAATGAGTGATACATGTGTGTTAGAGAGACAATGTGTGTGTGTCATGATATGCTGAAAACAGAACAGTATAGTGTTAGTGACCTATACTTGTGTGTGTGAGAGTGTCACAAGTGTCAATTGGAGTGTGTAGGAACCTGTGTATAGTGAGATATGAGAGTGTGAGGGTGAGACATGAGAGTGTGTGTCATGTGCGGATGTGTATGAGTGTGTGAGTGTACAGTCCAGTACTGGACAGTGAAGCAGTATGGAATGTGAGTGTAGAGTGAATAGCTAATGTGTGTGAGTGACTGTGAACAGGAAAGGTGAGAGAGTTCTCAGGAATTTAGATTAACAGTGTGTGTATAATATAGAGGACTGTGTGTGTGTTTTCAGGGTACAATATGGCAGGACACTATGTGTGTGTGCTATGAATGTGTACATATTTTACATGTATATTAGGGTGTACAGTGGTGCAACAGGAAAAGGAAAACCAACACATTCCTTATCAATTCAATTTCAATTCTCAGCCTTTTGACAGTTTTCACATACCCAAATTCGAATCAAAACACCACCAATCATCTCCAAATTTAGCATACATGTAGATAACTTATAGAAGAACCATATTAGGGATCTAAACATGCAATTTACAGTATTTAACTAATCAAAATGAATGCTAAAAATCAAATCAAAAACTGAAAAAAACTGAGAATAGGCATTTATCAGGAAATTTAGGGTAATACGAAATTGATGTATAAAAACTTGTAAAAATATAAAACAAACAGTTGGTCATGATTAACAATAATGTGTTCGTGTCCCAGAGAGTGTCCCGTGTCCACCACAATGTGACACGACGTGTCCACAAACAAACAACACAAATCGAGCACACAGACACTGCACAGTGCACTGTCTCGTGCACAAGTGCACGCGTGTCGTGCACCCGACACGACACGAATGAGGTCGTGTCCTCGTGCAGGGTGGTTCGCCTAGGGTCCAGCTAGGTGTGTATCACCTTGAATTAGGTCCTAGTGTGTCGTGTCCTGACTTAACAAGCCGTATCAGAACCCATAAACCGACTGTGCACGTGTAGTGGAAAATTGGTGCACGATCTCGTGCTCGCTCGACACGACACGGGGACACATGAGACTTGACACACATGGTGTCAGTCAATTCCCTAAGCCACGTGTCAAATGGTTTGTGTCGAGTCGCCGTGTCCACAGAGAAAATGCCCCCGAGTAGTAGGACACGCATCCTGCCCGCGCGCGCGTGTGCACCCGCGTGTGCACGTATCCCAAACCGATACGACACGACCTTAAAAACGACTCAGACACTTGGGATCATGTAAGCCACATCAAAACGATATTTTCTATTCAAAAACTTTCACAAAAACAAAACGAAATGCCCATTGGGGCATTTTATCAAACACTTGCGCATATCACTGATACGTGTCCGATACGGACACGTACAGGATACGAAAATTCACAAACCCTATTCCTACAGGACCAGGACACCTAGGGCTAGGTATTTATGCAAAGAAAACCTAGTTTTAATGGATGGATAGGAATATACCTATGTGTGTTCTTCAACACAAAAGCTCCTTCAATGTGGATCCCCAAAAGCCGCCCAACTCCTTCAAATTGATATGAAACTGAGATTAACAAATTCCAACAGCAAGAAAACACTAATTAGAACCTATTGTAATTTGTTTGGATTAAAAATGAGTTAAAATAGATTTTCTAGGAATTTATGAAGTTGGAAAAATACCTCTTTCTAAAACTTGTTCTTTCCTAAGGAGGCTTAACCTAATGGAAGAGGATATTTATAGGGTGGGGATCCCTAGGTTAGTGTATATGGCCGGCCACTATGGGTTTGGGTTAGGGTTTGCTAGTGGGTTGGGCTTTGGCTCCTATGTGTCAAGTTATTGATTAATGGTTCAACCATAAGTCATGGCTTATGACTTAACTACTCTAACTTGAGTCAAATGACTAAACCACAGGTTATCCCTAGTCTAACTAGGGTTGCATGACCTAACCAAGTCCAAACTCAACTAGGATTAGCTCCTTGGTTAGTCTACCAAGGTCATTGCTAGTCAAAGTCAACCTAGTCAACCCTCATTCAAATAATTCCAAAATAATTTCTAAAAATTCCCATAAATTCAAATAAATTATAATAAATTCAAATAACCCCAAAAATATCAAAAATACCCTCAAACTAGAAATATGGTAGTGACAAATCTACCCCCCTTAAAAGAATTTTGTCCTCAAAATTGAAAGGCGAAATGCAACTGACGAGAAGGATAAAAAGTATACCTCAAGGTCCAAAAAGATATAGGTATCGCTCGCGCATCTCATCCTCCTACTCCCAAGTAGACTCTCCTGGTGAATGATGCCCCCATGTAACGCGTACCAAGGGTATCACCTGGTTCCTCAGAACCTTCTCCCGTCGATCCAGTATCTCCACTGGCTGCTCTGGATAACTGAGAGAAGGCCATACCTCAATCTCTGAATGATCGAGCACATGGCTAGGGTCAGCCACGTGCCGTCTCAACTGTGATACATGGAATACATTGTGGACCCCCACTAGTGCAGGTGGCAAGTTTAGCCTGTATGCCACGTCATCGACTCTCCCGCTGATAACGAAAGGGCCGATGAAGCACGGGCTAAGCTTCCTGCCTCCACCAAAATGTATCGTACCACGAGTCGGAGATATCCTCAAGAAAACTTGGTCTCCAAAGTCCAGGATGCATGTCCGCAGTATATCCTCAAGTGTCTGAATAGTCCTCTCCGACTGTCCGTCTGTCTGGAGGTGGTATGCAGTACTAAACTTGAGCTGAGTGCCCAAGCTAGTCTGCAGACTCCTCCAGAAATAGGAAGTAAAGCGACTATCCCGATCTGAGATGATGCTGACCGGAACCCCATGAATCCTAACTATCTGCCGCATATACATCTCCGCAAGCCTCTCTGTAGATGTACCCACCTTGAATGGCAAGAAATAGGCCGATTTGGTCAACCTGTCAACGATGACCCAAATCGTGTCTTTCCCTCCTGGTGTACGCGGCAATCCTGATACGAAATCCATAGTGACAAGCTCCCACTTCCACTCGAGAATGGACAATGGCTGCAATAATCCACCGGGCCTCTGCCTCTCCGCCTTGACCTGCTAACAAACCAAGCACCTAGCTACGAAGCGAGCCATCTCCCGCTTCATCCCGGACCACCAAACATGCTCCCTCAGATCTCGGTACATCTTGTTAGCACCAGGGTATATAGAGTACTGAGATCTGTGGGCCTCGTGCAAAACCTGCTCTCTGAGCTCTCCGCTAGGCACACATAACCTGGAATCGTGCCTCAAGGCACCATCCTCTGCAAGAGAAAACTCGACATCCACCAATCCTGTTCGGACCTGCTCTCGGAGACACCGCAGAGCAACGTCCTCAAACTGTGTCGACTTGATCCTCTCCACCAAGTCCGACTGAATCTGCATGCCCCATATTTGCATCTGCACTCCGGGCACGATCACCTCAATCCCAAGGCTCTCCAAGTCTGCAAGCAAATACCGATCCATGGTCAAACACATGGCTGTCGGATACCTACTCAAGGCATCGGCAACCACGTTGGCCTTTTCTGGGTGATACTGAAGTAGGATGTCAAAGTCCTTCATCAACTTTAGCCATCTGCGCCGCCTCATGTTCAACTCCTTCTGAGTGAACACATACTTTAAGCTCTTGTGATCTGTGAAGATCTCCATCCTCTCCCCATACAGATAATGCTTCCACAACTTCAGAGCAAATATTACCACTGCCAGCTCCAGGTCTTGGGTAGGGTAGTTCTTCTCATGAGGACGTAATTGCCTGGAAGCATAGGCAATCACCTTCCCATGCTGCTGTAAGACACAACCCAGCCCCTTCCCTGAAGCGTCACTATAAATAGTGAATCCACCTGATCCTGAAGGCAATGTCAGAATCGGAGCTGTCGTAAGCCGCTTCTTCAACTCATCAAAAGTTGCCTGACACTCCTCTGACCAAACATACTCAGCATCCTTCCGGGTCAACCGAGTCAACGGCTCTGCAACCCGGGAGAAATCCTGCACAAATCTCTGATAATATCCTGCTAGTCCCAGGAAACTCCTGATCTCTGCAACTGAAGTCGGCGCTGCCCATGCCTCAACTGCTACAATCTTCTTGGGGTCAACTGAGATACCATCTCCAGTCACCACATGCCCCAAAAAGTCTACCCGGTCCAAGAAAAACTCACACTTGGAGAGTTTTCCATAAAGCTGCTCTCTCCTGAGAGTCTCCATCATTATCCGTAGATGCTCCTCGTGCTCCTCCTTAGTCTTGGAATATACCAAGATGTCGTCAATGAACACCACCATGAACTGATCCAGGTACAGGTGGAACACCTTGTTCATCATGTTCATAAATACTGCTGGCGCATTAGTTAGCCCAAACGGCATAACTAAAAACTCAAACTGCCCGTACCACGTCCTGAAAGCGGTCTTGGGAATATCCTCCCCCTTCACCTTCACCTGGTGATATCCTGACCTCAGATCAATCTTGGAAAATACCTGAGCTCCGCTCAACTGGTCAAAAAGATCGTCGATCTGCGGCAGTGGGTATCTGTTCTTGATCGTGAGGTTGTTGAGTGCCCTATAGTCAATACACATCCGTACTGACCCATCCTTCTTCGGCACAAACAACACTGGTGCACCCCATGGCGACGAACTCGAGCGGATGAAGCCCTTGTCCTGCAGCTCATCCACTTGCTTCTTCAGCTCCACCAACTCACTATTGTTCACCCGATAGACATGTTGAGAGATGGGCTCCGCTCCTGGAACCAAGTCTATCGAGAACTCTATGTCTCTGTCTGGTGGCAATCCCGGCAACTCCTCTGGGAAAACATCCATATACTCTGCTATCAAGGGGTGTGGAATCGCCTGCTCCTCAACCGAGACTCCGCAGAAAACTCTGCTGTTCTGCTCCGCCTGACGTCTGGAGTACTCAAACTCTGGCTCTCCAGGTGCTCTGAAGAGAACTCTACCCCCTCTGCAATCAATGCTGGCATGGTGCCTGCTCAACCAATCCAGACCGAGTACTATATCGTAGTTCGGCAATGGCATTACGAGCAGGCTCACCTCCAACTCACGGCCTCCCAAAACAACTCTCCGACCCTTATAAACATCACGTACGAGGATAATGCCACCCCCGGTCGTGATTTTGTAAGTCCTAGGCAACGATTCAGCTATGATACCGTATCTAATCGCAAAAGAAACTGATATAAAACTATGTGAAGCACCGGAATCGAATAATGCAAAAGCTGGACTGGAGTCGAAGAGAATCGAACCTGCGATCAGCTCTCCTACCACCTCTGCATCCTCAGCCGCCAAGGCGAAAGCTCACCCCGACTGGCCTCCCCTGGCCTGCTGCTGATGCTGAACAAATCTCTGCTGCTTGGTCGGCAGGGCTGGTCCCCTCTGCTGGCCTGCTGGAGCTCTGGCTCCTCCTTCCTGAGCTGCTCATGCTACGAGATACTCCCTTATCTGATGGTCCCCTGAACCACATACCAGGCACTTGCCCAGTCTCTTCCTACACTTGTTCCACCCGTGCCCTGGCTTCTTGCAATAAGCACAGGTGGTGGCCTGCTGCCTCGGTGCCTGCTGTTGTACCCTCTGCTGCTGATGCTGCACTGGCTGGTGCCTCTGCTGCTAAAACTGCTGCGGCTGGAACCTCTGCTGCTGGTGCTGCTGCTGAAAGTGCGTCCTCTTGGCCGGTTCTCCGCTACTGCTGCCTCCCTGGGAGTCTCGCCCCCTCTTGAGCCTAAGCTCAAGTTCATTCTCTGCAGCTAGTGTATTCACCAGGATCTCCTCAAAGGTAGCGTTGCGGGCGTTCTTAGTGTAGGACTTGACCTCCTTTACCAAGCCCTTCCGGAACCTCCGGGCCTTCGTCACCTCCGACAAGTCCTCTACAAATCTGTTCAGGCGGCAGAACTCTTCTGCGTACTCCTCCACAGACTGGCTCCCCTGGACTAGGGCCTCGAACTGAGTCTCGAGGGCTCCCAGCGCTGCATCCGGGAAGAACTTCTCCTTGAACAGCTTCTTGAATGCTGCCCAAGTCTGTCCTGCTGTACCAACCCTCAGATCGGTCTGGTACCATGCACGGGCCAGATCCTGCATCATGCTGGCCGCTGCCTCAATCTGGAGCCTCGTCGGGATCTCAGCCAACCTGAAAATCTCCTCCATGTGCTCAATCCACTCATCGGCATACAAGATCCCCTCTGTCCCTCGGAAGTCCCTCGGGTGCATCTTCTGGAAATCTTGGATGCCCTTCTTCCGTAGCTGGTGCGGCTGCAGGGCTGCCGCTGGCTGAGCTACAACTCTCTCTACTGCGGTCACTACCAGCTCAATGCCTCGTGTAAGCTCTATTGTGTGCCTCTGCTGCTGGATCTGCTGACCCTCCATGTACTGCCGGAAGAAAGCTAATAACTGAACGGCGTCAACTATCCCCGCAGGTGGCTGCTACTGCTGAAGTACATCCGGAATCACCGGACTCGGCTCATGCCTCACAGGTGGTGGGGCTCCTCCGAAAATAGCTGAAACGCCTACTCCAGCTGGCATGGCTGGGGCTACGGTACCAGGGCCTGGCTGCTGAGTATGAGAGGTGGCAGATCTCTCATCGGTGTCTCCCTGGCCCTGGCGATGCGATCTCGTCTCAACCATCCTGGAAACAGATCAAAAGAAAACAATTGCTGAGAACGAGTCGAAATATCAAAGGAGGATAGTTTAAATTCAAAGGAAGACAATAAGCAGCAAAATTAGATATACGGAGAGTTTTTCCTAATACGATTGAGTACCTTAAAAAATTTCCTAATTCTACTGCAGGCTGTAGTAATATTCTAGTTCGAATACCACTACACTTCTAATCTAGACCTGCATGGGCCACCACTAAAAACGTGTCACGACCCGCACCCTGAAGTAAGGGCACGAGACGTGGGTATGTCCAGCCTACGCCACAGTGTCGACGATAGAACGCTGTCCTAGGTCACAACATCTAGCAATATAAAGCTAAGCAGTTTATACTCCCCGAATGGGGGTGACATAGCAGAAAGTAAACTCAATCACAACTAAGGCAGATGATGAGATAAAAGATAGATAGATAGATAATACTGCTGAAAAGAAAGGAAATCCCAAGTACAACAGAGAGTCTAAGTGTCTAAGATAAATACATATCCCCAGTATCAAATATATACAATCATCCATAGAGTACTGTAAATGAAAACATCCTAGTCTAGTGGTGTATCATCCACTGCTAGTGGGGCCTGCTGCTGGTCCAGGTCCAACATCTCATCTAAGGTAGCACCGTAAAAGGTATCCACACCGGCCTCCTTCTCGTCCTCTGTAATATTTTTAACAGGTCCAGTCAGGACAGGAGCGAGCACAATACATCTCAATAGTTTATAGCAGGTTAGAAAATATAATTATGCAGTAAAGTAAGATACAGAAACTGAAAGAAAATGCAGAATATAAACAGAGAAAGCTGTAATGAAAATATATATACTGTAAATAAAGAACTATCAGTGGCTATTGAGTCAGAGTATAATATAAACATGTGAATGGCATAGGAGATTCTGATGAGACACTAAGGAGGTGATCAGGTGATACTACTTGGATATTATTCACATGTCTACTTCTACTCTCCCGTACCCCCAATCAATACATAAGGATCCAGCCAGGTTATGTTATGATTCCATGCAAAGGCCCACAAGGGGTGATACATGGATAGCCCAAAATGGGTGATTCTAGGAATACCCATAAATGGGTGATTCAAGGAAGACTCTGTGATCATGAGAGTACATGTCACAAGTGATCAATGAACCGTGAAGCATAGTGATACACCATATAAGTGAAACACACAGAACATGTAGTATTCGATGCTCCCTGAGGGGATAACATCTCAAGAAAGGATCCATATAGTACTAATCCGTGTGACCAACGTGACAGTATCAAGTAAAGTAATTTAAAGCAGGAAAATAATTCTAAGCAGGATATGAAATGATCAGAGAATGTACTCGCCTGGTATCTGAGTGTCCGGATGAAATGTACTGTCCGAGAAGAGGTGTTTGACTCCTATTTAGAACAGCACAAGTCACAACAAGTCTAAAATGATAACAAGATGCAATTTAATGCATTCTACATGAATTTAGGTCAATCTAGGCCAAAGTCAACTCTTGGTCAACTCTGGTCAACCCTAGGAGTCAAACTAGGTCAACTAGGTCAAACCTAAGTCAAACAAGTCTATACTAGTCTAGCAAGTCTATTCTAGGTCTAACAAGACAAAACAAGTCTAATCTAGACTCACTTGGCAAACAGACACACTCATAGGCCATAGGCTATACCCTGCCTATGAACCAAACCATAACACATATACACATGATAATATTTATCTCTAAAATATACTACACAATCTAATATAGAATACACATATTAACATATAGGCTCCTATGTGAAAACCATACATACATATATATCTAATATAAATAATAGAACACACTCATATATATAGGATACCTAAATATATGTATCTCAATACATATATATATATATATATATATATATATATATATATATAAAATATATATATATATATATATATATATATATATATATATATTATATATATATACATATGTATAGAGAAAGGGGGGCACATGTGCTCATGTGTCATGTGTGTGTGTGAGAGATAGACATGTGTGTGTGTTAGCATGAGGGTTCAATGTGTGGGGCTAGTGAGACATGAAAGTGTGTGTACAGAAATTAGAAATAATAAGTGATACATGTGTGTTAGAGAGACAATGTGTGTGTGTCATGATATGCTGAAAATAGAACAGTATAGTGTTAATGACCTATGTGAGAGTGTCACAAGTATCAATAGGAGTGTGTAGGAACCTGTGTACAGTGAGATATGAGAGTGTGAGGGTGAGACATGAGAGTGTGTGTCATGTGAGGATGTGTGTGAGTGTGTGAGTGTACAGTCCAGTACTGGACAGTGAAGCAGTGTGGAATGTGAGTGTAGAGTGAATAGCTAATATGTGTGAGTGACTGTGAACAGGAAAGGTAAAAGAGTTCTCAGGAATTTAGATTAACAGTGTGTGTATAATATAGAGGACTGTGTGTGTGTTTTCAGGGTACAATATGGCAGGACACTAATGTGTGTGTGCTATGAATGTGTACAGATTTTACATATATATTAGGGTGTACAGTGGTGCAACAGGGAAAGGAAAACCAACACATTCCTTATCAATTCAGTTTCAGTTCTCAGCCTTTTGACAGTTTTCACATACCCAAATTCAAATCAAAATACCACCAATCATCTCCAAATTTAGCATACATGTAGATAACTTATAGGAGAACCATATTAGGGATCTAAACATGCAATTTACAGTATTTAACTAATCAAAATGAATGCTAAAAATAAAATCAAAAACTGGAAAAAACTGAGAATAGACATGTCTCAGGAAATTTAGGGTAATGCGAAATTGATGTATAAAACCTTGTAAAAATGTAAAACAAACAGTTGGTAATGATTAACAATAATGTGTTCGTATCCCAGAGAGTGTCCCATGTCTACCACAATGTGACACGACGTGTCCACAAATAAACAACACAAATCGAGCACACAGACACTGCACAGTGCACTGTCTCGTGCACAAGTGCACGCATGTCGTGCACCCGACACGACACGAATGGGGTCGTGTCCTCGTGCAGGGTGGTTCGCCTAGGGTCCAGCTAGGTGTGTGTCACTCTGAATTAGGTCCTAGTGTGTCGTGTCCTGACTTAACAAGCCGTGTCAGAACCCATAAACCGACTGTGCACGTGTAGTAGAAAATCGGTGCACGAGCTCGTGCTCGCTCGACATGACACGAGGACACATAAGACTTGACACACGTGGTGTCAGTCAATGCCTAAGCCACATGTCAAATGGTTTGTGTCGAGTCGCCGTGTCCACAGAGAAAATGCCCCCGAGTAGCAGGACACGCACGCTGCCCGCGCGCGCGTGTGCACCCGCGTGTGCACGTGTCCCAAACCGACACGACCTTAATAACGACTCAGACACTTGGGATCATATAAGCCACAGCAAAATGACATTTTCTATTCAAAAACTTTCACAAAAACAAAACGAAATGCCCATTCGGGGCATTTCATCAAACACTTGTGCACATCACTGATACGTGTCCGATACGGACACGTACAGGACACAAAAATTCATAAACCCTATTTCTACAGGACCAGGACACCTAGGGCTAGGTATTTATGCAAAGAAAACCTAGTTTTAAGGGGTGGATAGGAGTATACCTATGTGTGTTCTTCAACACAAAAGCTCTTTCAATGTGGATCCCCAAAAGCCACCCAACTCCTTCAAATTGATATGAAACTGAGATTAACAGATTCTAATAGCAAGAAAACACTAATTACAACCTATTGCAATTTGTTTGGATTAAAAAGGAGTTAAAATAGATTTTCTAGGAATTTATGAAGTTGGGAAAATACCTCTTTCTAAAACTTGTTCTTTCCTAAGGAGGCTTAACCTAATGGAAGAGGATATTTATAGGGTGGGGATCCCTAGGTTAGTGTATGTGGACGGCCACTATAGGTTTGGGTTAGGGTTTGCTAGTGGGTTGGGCTTTGGCTCCTATGTGTCAAGTTATTGATTAATGGTTCAACCATAAGTCATGGCTTATGACTTAACTACTCTAACTTGAGTCAAATGACTAAACCATAGGTTATCCCTAGTCTAACTAGGGTTGCATGACCTAACCAAGTCCAAACTCAACTAGGGTTAGCTCCTAGGTTAGTCTACCAAGGTCATTGCTAGTCAAAGTCAACCTAGTCAACCCTCATTCAAATAATTCCAAAATAATTTCTAAAAATTCCCATAAATTCAAATAAATTATAATAAAGTCAAATAACCCCAAAAATGACAAAAATACCCTCAAACTAGAAATGTGGTAGTGACAATGTCGTTAATGGCTTCAGGTTTAAGTCAACTCAGAATGCTATAAATGTCGAATTTATCAATGACGGCATCAGTACCAAGGATTCCAATGTTTGCATAAGAGGCACAATCTATGACGACGAGCCGGACTTTGACTATTATGGAGTGCTTCGGGATATTGTAGATTTACAATATACTGGCCCATATGATATGCATATTGTGATGTTCAAATGTGAGTGGTTCGATACGACACCAAATATCGGTTGGAGAATCGATAAACAATTTGGATTTGTTGATATAAATCATCGCATGAGGTATAGAGGGTCCGATACATTTACGATAACAAATTAGGCTGTTCAAGTCTACTATACAAGCTACCCAAGGCATCGTAGAGATCGATTTGACTGGTGGACAGTATGCAAGATTAAATCTAGAAATACATTCAATGTTGGAGACCCAACATACCAAGAGGACCATGTAGGAGCGTAAAAAGTGCTTCAAAGAAAGAGTCATCTCATTCGTAAGTGGCCTGCTTTACGCCTAACAGAACGGGTAATTTCTTTACGCCCAAGATAAGGCTAATTGTATTACGCCTAAGCAGATTGATCACTTTACGCTTGGGTCTGCACCGGTGATTTTACGCCAAGGATTGAGCAGCCTCTTTCACACTGGACAAAGGCTATCAAATCTCGCATTTAATGCAGACTTTGACATGAAGATATCAATAATGGCATTTACCACAGAGTTCAATGGAATTTGTCTCATACAAAGACCATTGTTGTCGTTTATAGAGATCGAGCTACTTTACGCTCACTGAATGGTTTCTTTTACGCACGGAGGTATACATGAGTCCTTACGCTCATAAAAAACAATTTGTGCGTGAAGTCTATTTGAGCAATTTTACGCTCAAGGTTATTCAATAACCACTTTACGCTGGAAACCTATGACAGAGCTAGTTTACGCTCATCCTTTCACGCCCTATTCGTTCTGGCCAGTTTGGAATGTGGTGTGCCTACGTGGTCTTCATGCCACATATTTCGAAGAACGTGTGTACATGTATCATATTCTTACTGAAATGATGGGACACGTGTCAGCATATACAGAGGATGATTCTGATCGTGGAGGGCAGTTGTTAGCGTAAAGACAGATGTTGATGCTCTTTTACGCACGAAAGCCCCAGTCTATAAATAGACTCATTTTTCTCATACAACACACACAGACAGACAGAGAGAGACAGGAGAGAATACAGAGATCAGAGCTTCGAGATTTTGATTCTCTAGAGCATCCTTCTTCAACTTTTCTTCCAGAACAAAGTGAAGCAAAGCAGGAAAGCATTCGGCCTCGCCATCAATGCCCAAGTGCGTCGATACCTTTCTGGTGCATTAGTTCTTCCAAATTGTTCTACTTCAAGCAGTGATCTTCATCATCATCATATGGTCCAAGGAACAAAGTGATCATTTACGAATCAGACTTCCATAGCAATACTTTTCCAGAATCGAATTTGTACTTCTTGTACTTTTTCTTCTTGTTTTTGTTTTCAAAAGCCAATTCCTCCAAGGCATTTTGTTAATCGAAACAAAAATGGTGACTCTGCTGGGGACGACCTTCTCCTCTGACGAGGAGGTGATTGCTCAATATGATGATGTTTCGGTCGGTTCGACCATGAAGACTCTGGTGGTACACTTCGACCAGACTGCCTATGAAGAAATGCTCCGAACTGGGGGTGGTTCTCGCCATTCCAATGTTCAAAAGTCTCGCAAAGCACGAAAAGTTTGGATTCCCAAATCCAAAGTGATTTCTGATCTCTCTGCTGCTTCTGATGACAAAGGGATTCTTCCCACTCCTGTCGTAGGGGCTCCCGTTCATAACGAGGCAGTCCCTACTTCAAAGTTGCACTCAAAGTGTGACGATTTGTCTCCCGTTTGTAACGGTGAAGATAACCAGGTTTCACGCCCACTGCGTAAAAATCAAGTTTCACGCTCAGTAGGTAAGAACCAAATTTTACGCTCAGTTCATAAGAATGAGACTCCCATTCGTAATGGGGCAGACTCTAAAGCTTGTGCTTCTAGGTGTAAGAATCAGTCTCCCGTCGGTGACGTGGTAGGCCCAAATAAATTACGCTCCTCGCGTAAAACAAAATCTCCCGTTGGTAACGTGGTAGATAACAAGATTTTACGTTCCATACGTAAAGATAAATCTCCTGTCTATGACAGTGTAGATGAAATCTACAATGATGCTCACATGTCGAATGTGAATGTATCTAAACGTGTGCAGCGTAAAAATATTGTTGGTACAACTTCTGTTCTACACCAACAACCTTCTTATACTGCTTTACGCAAGGTACCAAATTTACAAATCACACGCCAAGAAAATAAAGTCCTGCGTGCTAAATCTCAAGATTTACGCACACAATTCCAAACGCGTAGAAATGTACAATTTGGTTCTGCGAATGCAGCCAGTAATCTTCTTTATACACAAGGGACTAAACGTTTTTCTACCCCCAATGTAATAAAGAAGAATACTTCATCCACTCCTTCTGACTTGCGCGAATTGCTAATGCAAAAGCGTAAGAATAGACAATCTCCGGTGACATTCCCCCAAGAAAAACATCTTTGTGAATACCACCAGGTTGTAATTAACTATTGTTGTTCAGCTTCAAGACGATCGGTTTTTGATCGATTGAGTTTCAATACACCTCCATATCAAGCTGAAGACCAAGAACATGAGCTGCCATATGTGTCAGTCAACATGGCATCTCATACTAACAGAGGACGACGTCCAAGACGGAATACGTCCCAAACTCCAAGTCAACAACAGTTCAACAAGCTTCTTGATTCCTTTGAAGGAGTATATCAGAATACTCGATCAAGAAGACAAAGACAATTGCAGACTTCTGATTCAGAGGCTGGGGGTACTCAATCTCTTGAGTCTGACACCGATAGCGTGGATTCGTACTTCTATACAAACCCTTCTGTATCTTCAAGAGAGGTTGAATCCTACGCTGTTGGAGATGAACCAGAGACGTCATCTGCTAATACAAAACAACGTCTCACTGCTGTTGAACATTCACTGAAGGATATGCTTAATATGGTGCAAAGCATGCATCAAATAATTTTGAATCGGCAAACTGCTCAACCGACAGTAGTAACACCGGCACCAGTAGCAGCACAAACTCAAGATAGTCAAGGGGCTGAAATACCTTTGAACATTCAAGAGCCTGCTGCTAATCAAAATTCTGCATCTCCGGATCCCATCATTCCAGAAGATGTACCACCTCCAGTGGGGGTCATGGTGCATCCAACGACTACTCAGTTGAATGTGCTTCCTCAAACTAGCGAAGCCATTCAAGCAGTGCGTGAACTTAAAGCACAGTTTAAAGTTTTAAGGCACAAAGATCAACTCCAGAGGCTAGGGATTAAGCAACCTTATCCTTTTCATTGGAATGATGTACCCTTTCCACCGAAGTTCAAACCACAATCCATGGTTTTGTTTGATGGAAAAGCATCTCCCAGTCAATATATCAACTACTTTGATATTATGATTGTACACTTGCAGAAAAATAATGCTCTTCTCACTCGAGTGTTCATCGGGTGTCTGTCGGGTTCAGCTTACGACTGGTATCGTAGCTTACCCGATAACTCTATTTTGTCTTTTGACGAATTCAAAGCAATGTTCCTCTCCCGCTTCTATGAAGGAGGTATGGACATGAACATGTCCTCCTTGATAGAAATCAAACAAAAGGAGAAAGAAGATACTCGGACATTCATTGAACGTTTCCGACATGCTACTCTAAAGATGCCTCCTGCTATGCCAGATTCGGCGTTGATTGACACATGCAAGATGAATCTGCGACCATCCATTGCTGTCTTCACAGGTTCCCAATTCTCAGATTGGGCTTCATTTATCATAGCAGCAGTTTCTGCCGAGACCAATGGTAGGTTGGCTCGCGAACATAGGATGATTTTTGCTTCAGAAGATAAAGGGAAGAAAAATAATCCTGGTAATAATCCTGGCAATCGTAATGTGAATGGAAAAGATACTCTTATGGTTAATCTTTCCAAGAACAAAACGACGTCAAGTAATCAGGAATCCTCCAGGTCAAAGAAAGAATACTCTTTTGACGAAAGTGATATTCCAGGGATATTCCAATGTCTGGTGAAAAGTGGTAAACTTCAGATTCTAGAACCAAAAAGGCCTAATGAGGTGAATCTGACCGACAATCCCAAGTATTGTATCTATCATAGATACATTAATCATCTTACCAGTGCTTGCTATGTCTTGAAAAAGAAGATCCAAGAGCTGATAAATGGTGGCGCCATTGCTTTAACCAATGATGACCATACGGTGACAACCAATATGGTTTCTCTTCAGTTTAGAGATTTTCCTCCACAGCAAGTCCCAAATGGAATTATACCAATTTCGAAGGCGACGATGAAGATTGTGAATATCCCGCCTGCCAGGGAAGAAAATACAGGATTGCTGTCTCTCACATTGAAGAATGATGAAATCATGTGGGTACATCCTGACTTAGTGCCTGAACTGGAAAATGAAGGTAAAACTTTAAAATCCAAGAAAGGCAAGAAAGTCAAAACTTGCAACATGATTTCTCATATTATTCCAGATCCTGATGACTTGGATCATCTATGGGACGGCCTCCCTCTGGAAGATAGACTGAAAGGACTAAACATCTGTCCTCCAAGTCTAGCTCCTCCTACCAAGCTCAAGCTTACTCATCAGCAGTGGCTAGCTATGAATAGTATTCCTTTATATCGGGCACAACAAGTCTTTGTTGCTTATAAAAAAGCTCCAACAAGGATTTCTCCTCGTATCCCGAATCCTTCTTCTCCCTTAACTACAGAGACGTCTGTACTTCATTCTCCTGTAGTTGCAGAGATTCATTCCTCTTCCTATGCTGAAACGCCTGTTCAAAGTCTACTGCCTATCCATTTGTATAGTCAGCAATCTGTTATTCTCATGAAGAAGATGGGTTACGACTTTCAAAAGGCAGAAGATTTGAACCATGATAAAGGAATCCGTCTTCCTTTACAAATTCAAAATCAAAATTCTACCACTGGATTGGGTTCTGAAATTCCTCGTAACAGTCCTCACAAGAAGAAGGCTAAAGGAAGAAAGACTAAATCCTGTAATATGGTACTTTCTTCTCCTGAGTCTGAGGAAGAAACTTTTGCTGGTACAAGATCTGGAAAAAAGTACCACAAAGACTATGAGGGATCCTCCAAAGAAGCAGAAGATGTAGTGGAAACGCTATCGGTTCAACCTTCTCCTGTTCCTGCTAAACCATCTGTGGTTGAAAAGGGGAAACAGAAGGCAGTACGCTTTGATATCCCATTGAAGTCTGCATCCAGTCAGGGGGTGACAATGAAGCCTTATAAGTTCGATATTCTAGCTCAGTTAGCCAATACTCCGGCTAGATTGTCTATATTTGAACTGCTTCGCCTCTCCATAGAAAGCAGAGAGACTTTGAGCGAAGCTTTACTTCAAGCAGATTCATGCTTAGCTCAACTCAAGACTCCCGATAATATGCCAGTGTCATGTCCACAATGTCATAGCGTGATAGAAGTAATTCCCAATATCATCTTCACACAAGAGGATATGCTATTGAAACACAATAAGCATGATAGGCCTCTGTGCTACACTGGATATATCGGATCCACTGAAATTGACAGGATCTACATTGATCCCGGGTCCTCAATCAGCATAATTCTTCAGAGTATGCTAAGACCCCTGAGGATTCCTACTAGTGAGCTCACTTACACTAGTACCACTATTGTTGGTTTTAACTCTGGCAAGAGTAAGCCACTGGGGAAGATTCGGTTGCAGATTCAGATCGGCGATCTTCGAACCATGGTAACTTTCTATGTTATCAACTCGGATGTATCCTACAATATTTTTCTTGAAAGACCGTGGATTCATGAGCACAATATTGTGCCTTCAACTCTCCACCAATGCTTCAAATATGTGGATTCCTAAGGAGTTGTGAAAACTGAATTTGCTGATATTAATCCTTTCAAGGGTGTCGAAGCCTACTTCTCTGATTCAAAGCTTTATAAACAAGAGCATATGAAAGAGATATCAGACATGGCTGAAGAATCATCATCTGAGGATCAGTCTATCAATGAAGATCCACCAGAAGAACAACCCTTGAAGATCATGGTCAAGGGACGAATCTAACCTCAACTTGTCAATGATCAACCTTTGATAATCAAAGTTAAAGGAAGAACTCAAGCTTCATCTGAGGAATCAATAAAAATTCCTGCTAAGTGTCAAGTTCAACCTTTTATGATCAAAGTCAAAGGGCGTACTTCTGGTACGAATGATCCAGAATCACCATTGATCGTCAATATTGGCAATTCTATGCAGAAGACGGATGATGGTCCACCGTCGACTAATCCGAAGCGTAGCAATCAGACTGTAAATGATGTAAATATGGCTCATCTCTTTGATATCAATAAAGATTTCCTTTTCGAGTATATGGCTGTCAAATTTATTGAGAGAATGACTTTATCTTCTGATAATCAAAGTCATCAATATAAAGACAACATAGAGCCGGAAGAAATTTTATATATTGATCATAAAGAGAATTCTTTCCCTCCTCATATCGATGTCGGACCTTATGCTCAAAAGTTCTTGACATCTTCTCCCTATCTGCTTCCTGCAGCCGCTTCATCACAAGCTTGTGTAACTTTCAGACGATATGAAGAATCTTGTTTCGTGGTCCCGTCTGATAAGAAAAACAAGCGCCAAATCGTATTTGGTCTGGCCAGAAATATCCCTGTTACTCAGACAGATGATCTGAAGGATAAAGATAAAGGAAGAATCCGAATTGACAAATATAGTCAACAGTCTATCAAGATCATCCAAAATATGGGATACGATTTAAAGACTATGCAAGGTCTTAATCAAGGAAAGGGTAGACGACTACCATTATGCGGTGATCCATTTTACCAGAAGACTCGTCATGGGCTGGGATATGATCCGTCTCACATTTTTTATGATGACATACAAGAAGAATTCTCTTCTAGCTCATCAGATTCGGAAGAAATTCAATGACATCTGTCTTATTATCCCCCAGCTACCAAAGTTTAGTCAAGCTGACTACTCATCTCTTTTCTTATATCTTGCCGGTTGGCATGTAAAATGGGATTCGTTATTTATCACGATCTTAAGTCCTCTGAATGAATATCAAATCTTCCTACCTATCATTTTGACCTCTATGTAGATATTTATCTACTTCTTATATACTGTCATGTTCATATTACCTCTGACGAATATTTTTTTTATCTATCATATTTATTTGACCTCTGCATAGATATTAATCTACTCTTCTTTGAGTTCTTACATACCATCACGTCCATATTACCTCTGATGGCGTTATATATTCTCGAGAAGAGATTAATCTTCTGTCTCATCAGATGATTAATTGAATTTATTATTTCATCATGTTCTCATGATCATTGGATGAATATTAAATTTACTTATCTATCATGTCCATATTACCTCTGGATAGATATAATGCATTTAAAAGACTTGTCATGCTCCTATAATCTCTGACAAGTATCTCCTATCTCATACCTATTGTTTCAAATAAGCGATAGGATCATAAAAATATATATTTCATTCATCTTGGAAACATTACAAAATGGATTACAAGAAATTCTTTCAAAATGGAGTAGAAATATCTAGAAGTAACTGCCGTAGTTCTTCTAGCCGTTTGCCAAGAGAATTCATAACTTTCTTTGTAGCCTCGGCACATCGAGCCTCAGGGGTGCAAATGCAAGAAAGCTTAGCGAAGGTAGTTATTAAACCCTCTTTAGCTTCATCGAGGGTCCTGATAGTTGATTCAGCCCCATAAGCTTTCTCTTCTAAAACCGAGCTCTGGGTAAGGTGCAGATTTTGAGCTTCGATCATCCTTTCTCTTTCAGCCTTAAGGCGAGCCAACCCTGCCTCGAACTCATGGATTTCATGATTTTTGTTCTGAATATCTATGTTTAGAGCATCATAAGCTACCCTGTGACTGTGAAGTGAGGGCTTTATCCCAGCCAAGAATGCTTTCTCTTTGGCAACCTTCAGACTATGTTCACGAAGAGATTCATTGTATGTAGCTTCCCGAGCAAGGAAATCGGCTGTTAAGGCTTCATATTCCTCCTCAATAAGACTTTCTACAGTTCTATTTGACAGCCTGAGATATTCTCTGATTGGTTGTTCAAGGTCCTCCACAATTTTCTCCAACTGGGCACGCTCTCTCTTGAAGACAATTCTACCCGGGCGTCCATGACTGTTGGGAGTCAAATTCCACAACATCTGTCGAGGATGAGTGGCATGGACGAATGCCGATAAAGGATAATCTCTGTCCATGTCTGGAAGATACATAGCTCTATTTCCAAATTTAAAAACCCAAGACTCTTTCTTAGGGTGTGTCTGGGATTTACAATCAACGGCATCTCCAAACAGAAAGGTTGGTTTTGCGAAGTATTGTCCGTCCAGTGAATCCAACAACTCCCCATTTATTATGGATAGCAACAATCTATCCCCTTGAGCTGCTATCAACTGTGCCCTCTCTGTCGGATACTCGGGGTTCGACTGGGGAAATTGGACATGAGACAAATCTTCCAAATAGTTCGAACCTACCATGCCAACTGATGATCCGAAAACTTCAGCGAGGGGGTGAACTTGCAGATCCACTGATCGAATAACAAAAGAGATCAAGTTAGTTCGAAGTTTTTTTTAAGAGTTGAGGAAAAACTCATGCAGTATTGGTTCGACAAAACCTCTTAGAAAAGATTGATTAACTTCACGCTACCATACAGTGACATGAGCGTAATACAACTTTTTACGCTGGCATGTACGAACATGAGCGTATTTAAGTTTTACGCTAGCATATTAGCTGTGGGCACAAAAATAGATTTATGCTGACACGTGTAACGTGGGCGTATTCTTGTTAAACTTTACGCTAACACGTACAACGTGGGCGTACAATGTCATTTTAAATTTACGCTAACACGTACAACGTGGGCGTACAATCTTATTTCAACTTTACGCTAACACGTACAACGTGGGCGTAAAGAGCTGAAAGATTGGTCTATCTTCTTCTTCCCCGACGAATTTATTTTCTCTCAACTGAAGATTAGGGTTTTTACCTATCATAGACGGAGCCACGGTCGGGTTAGGGTTTCATTGTGGGGATGATGACTGAGTAGAGGTCTTCATATGATCGGTCGACGAGGAATCAATGGCTGGTTTCTTCTCCTTGCTGCCGGCGGTGGATGATTTCTTAGGAGCCATCAGATCAGAGTTTCGAAGAAAGAAAAGGCAAAGAGATTCAAGAAAATGAGTAAAAGTGTTTTCTCTCTCTGAAAAGGTCTATTTATAGAGAGATTCAAAACTGACTGTTGGATATCCCTATATTCACGCTGACTGCTGGATATCCCCGCTCTTACGCGGATGACTGTTGCATATCCCGAATTTTGCGCTCATCAAATTCCAACTTTTACACTGCTGTTCAAAGTGTTTCAAATTTTGGAGACATTTGAAAACTTTGAAGGGGGTCTTGTAGGAGCGTAAAAAGTGCTTCAAAGAAAGAGTCATCTCATTCGTAAGTGGCCTGCTTTACGCCTAACAGAACGGGTAATTTCTTTACGCCCAAGACAAGGCTAATTGTATTACGTCTAAGCAGATTGATCACTTTACGCTTGGGTCTGCACCGGTGATTTTATGCCAAGGATTGAGCAGCCTCTTTCACACTGGACAAAGGCTATCAAAGCTCGCATTTAATGCAGACATGGAATTTGTCTCATACAAAGACCATTGTTGTCGTTTATAGAGATCGAGCTACTTTACGCTCACTGAATGGTTTCTTTTACGCACGGAGGTTTACATGAGTCCTTACGCTCATAAAAAACAATGTGTGCGTGAAGTCTATTTGAGCCATTTTACGCTCAAGGTTATTCAATAACCACTTTACGCTGGAAACCTATGACAGAGCTAGTTTACGCTCATCCTTTTACGCCCTATTCGTTCTGGCCAGTTTGGAACGTGGTGTGCCTACGTGGTCTTCATGCCACATATTTCGAAGAACGTGTGTACATGTATCCTATTCTTACTGAAATGATGGGACACGTGCCAGCATATACAGAGGATGATTCTGATCGTGGAGGGCAGTTGTTAGCGTAAAGACAGATGTTGATGCTCTTTTACGCATGAAAGCCCCAGTCTATAAATAGACTCATTTTTCTCATACAACACACACAGACAAACATAGAGAGACAGGAGAGAATACAGAGACCAGAGCTTCGAGATTTTGATTCTCTAGAGCATCCTTCTTCAACTTTTCTTCCAGAACAAAGTGAAGCAAAGCAGGAAAGCATTCGGCCTCGCCATCAGTGCCCAAGTGCGTCGATACCTTTCTAGTGCATTAGTTCTTCCAAATTGTTCTACTTCAAGCAGTGATCTTCATCATCATCATATGGTCCAAGGAACAAAGTGATCATTTACGAATCAGACTTCCATAGCAATACTTTCCCAGAATCGAATTTGTACTTCTTGTACTTTTTCTTCTTGTTTTTGTTTTCAAAAGCCAATTCCTCCAAGGCATTTTGTTAATCGAAACAGACCAGATCGAAAAGTCCCATTACTTGGGACAATACTCGGATACAATGGATGTTGAAGATATTGTTGAGGAAAATAGAGGGGAAGAAGTGGTTGATACACAAGACTTAGCTGTTAACCATGGGAGAAAGAGGCATCTTGTCCCAAATATTGAGGCAGAAGAAGAAGAAGAAGAAGAAGAAGAAGAAAAAGAAGAAGAAAAAGAAGACGAAGAAGATGAAGAAGAAGAAGAAGAAGATGAAGACGAATTTGATGGGGATTTGTAAGCCCACTTCCCAAATTTTTTATTTTTTTATTTTATTTGTTTATGATTAATTTTATGGTCATTATGAGTCATGCCAAAGCTTGCAGGTGAGCTATGACCATATTAAGGTCATATGATCTCTAGATAGCTTATATATGTATTATTTAGCTATTTTATATTTTTCTACAATTTTTGGATATTTGTAGGTATTTAATATTTAAGGTTTTATTAATTTTTAAGGACTTTCAGGACTGTAAGGTCATACGGGGGTATTTCTGGACCAAATATTTTTAGTTGGCCTTTAAATGACTAAAAATATTTTCTAGAATATTTTAGAATTTTTCTGGTTTTTTTAGAATTTTTGGGAATTTTTATATAATTAAAACCTATAGAAATAATATTTTATAGGCTTTGGAAATTTACTGTGAAGTCCCATGATGATATTTTGTCTTAAAAATATTTTATTTAGATTCTAGACACTTAGAAATATTTTCTAGATTTTTCTAGATTTTTTCTGGATTTGTCTACAATTTATTTTGATTTATTTGGACTTAAAATATTTTTTAAATAATTTTCTGAATTAAATAATTAATTACCCAATAATCCACCCGGGGGGGCCCACCTGTCGGCGCCTGCTACAATAACCGCCTCTCTCTCCTATATATTGCATTGTATATTCACAAACCCTAATTAATTATAGCCTCCTCCTTTTGGAGTTTGATCCCGGTGATTCCCCGACTTCCCGAGGCGATTGCCGTCAACTCGGACCTCATTTTCATGCGTCTTTTTTTTTATTAGAAGCATATTGAGGTATAATTTCAGAATATCTAATTTATTTTCATAATTTATGAACCTAAATTTCTGGAAAATTCGTAGAGTGTCGGTTGTCCGAAACTTGACACGTTTCAGTGTTTTCAAGATTTCGGAAGAAGCAGAAATCAAAATCTTGAACCGTTTAAAGTTTCGGAAAGCTAACACAGATCTCTACAACATATATTTTTCCCAAAAATTATTTCGTTCATCTAGTAATTTATTTATTCTGTTTAACTCAGAACTGATTGGTTGATCCCCATTTTGGTCACGATTAACCATAACGGCAATATCTTTTGACCAAAGCGTGATTTTGCAGCACGATTGATTCTAGCACACTTATGGCGCTGAAATCTACCAAGGTGCACTTTCAAAATCTAGAGTTCAAAGCGTTTGACTAAAAAGTCAATGGTACGTCTCGATTTGCATGCCATAGTTTCCAAAATTGAGAAACATGACTTTTGATGGCCAAACTTACATGTTTAGATTATATTTAGATTATTATTAGGTTAAATTAGATTTTTTAAGTAAATTATTCTAGAATTAATTATTATTAGATTAGTAACCCAACTAGCCACTATTCCATGAATTTAGAATTAGAACATTAGAATTAATTTATGGTTTTCGTGCACGGTTCGTGGTGCGATATGTGTTATAGGTTGACAGCTTCTAGATTAGCATCCCCTCATCCTCTACTTGTGGCTACGGTTTTTGTAAGGATTCAGGCAAGTACAGTATTGCATTTATGTTTTAGTTCATTATAATGTTTACTCTATAGTTTTCTTGTTTGATATCCCGTTGAGTCATTGCTTGATATTCCATTAAGACACGATTGTGACACTATAGTTATCGTATCCTTCTTAGTATATCATTGACCGTTATTGATTATTAGAGAGTCGGAAGGGGAAATACTCGGTAAATACGTGAATAAACCCAATTACCGTTATCGAATGATAGCTAAGTCATACACACCTACGTATGAGTTAGCCGTACCAATTACTGAATGATAGCCATCGTATGATGTGCCGTATTAGCCCAGCCGTTCACGTATTAGAAGGTATTTCATACACACATAGTGGTTCCTATCTTTTCCTTTACCTAGTCTATTATTTTGTTAAGTTCACATCTTGCCAGTTCATATCTTGCTAGTGCTAGTTCATATCCTGATAGTTCTTGTCTTGCTAGTTCTTTATATATTTTTTTTACCTTTATGGCTTCTCGCTTGTTCTAACTTATTTTGGACTAACAACATTAATTGCAATATGGTTGTACTATGCTCCTTTCCTGACTGGATCATTGTTATAGGTGAGGTTGACGTGCCTACTCTTGCGCTATAGACCATACGAGGGGGAGATAGAGACTCGAAGGCTAAACCATAGAAGACTAGTTAGTTGTGTAGTAGTTTTCTATAAATGTAAGAGCTTACATTCTTCTTTAAATATAAAACTTCTATATTTGTAAAGTTGATTTAGTTGTTGTGAATGAGCAATTAGTATTTATGAGCACTTTATTTATTGCGGGCTAGACAGCGTACTACCGTCGATACCGTAACGTAGGCTGGGCTTGGACACGCACTCGTATCCTGAAAAGCGGGTGCGGGTCGTGACAAGTTTTTATGGTGGCCCATGCAGGTCTGATTTCGCAAAAGATTGCGAACTTGTGGTAGTACTTAAGTTAGCAGTACTACTGCAAGCCTGCGACTAGTATGCTCATTCACAATTAAGATTGATTTAATTTTAGGAGAATAAATAGGACTAGGAGTCCCTTATACAATTTGACCCTTGGATAGTTAAGATATTTAAATAGGCCATGTGATTTAGCTAATGATTTATTGATGTCTCGGTATAGATAAATCGAAGAATTTTTCTAAGAGAATATGTTATTTTATTTTGACATGTTGGTAGGATCCAAGGTGGGTAGAATATACGTATGGTAAGTTAGGACTTCATAGAATTCAATTCCTAATTTTGATCATTTTTGTGCCATTTTATCTTCTGTCTTCTCTAAACCTCGTTTTATTTTCAAAACTATTTTACGATCGTTTTATTTTTTAATTCCTAATCTTGGTTCAATTATCTATATATTAATTCAAGTCGTCATCGTTCATTTTGTGATCGTTTTGTTTTCAAAACTGATACTTTTACTCAAGGACAGATACTTATATTTTCTTATCATGATCGACTTATTTGAATTTATTGAAGTTTTTTTGAAATTCTTATGGATATAGTTAAAATAATTTTTGGTGACATACAATGGTAAAGCAGATGTGCACTGTCCCTATTTATTTGAATTATGGAGACTGCGGGTTTACTGCAGTCAGCAGCGCACTGGCGTGGCATGACCCCTAAGTTGAAATAATTTTAAGTGTAGGTTGTCAAATATTACTAAAGCTATATCCTAGTTGCATTATTTGATCCTTTGATTTATTATGTCAACATTGGATAGAGTTGATAAAGTGGTCGATAACATATTATACTTGAGTCACGAAACCAAGGGTTCACGGCAGCCAGACGTACACTGACGAGGCATGGATTCTCGGTTAAATGACTTTGGATATACTTATGAATTTAGAATATCATAGCGACTATATCTTTTATTGGCATACGACTATTAAAATTTTTTTCTTTAAAATTTATTTGAGGTCTTATTTTTTGTTACCACCTTCTCTATAACTAGTAGTTCTTTATTTCTTTCATATTTTTCTATTTTCTAATTGTCATCTTTAAAACCTATTTTGATTTCCTTCCACTATATTTCTAAAATATATTTAGATTTTGATTCTATATGCCTGATCAATTTTGATCATTCATCACATTATTTTTTGATTATATTCTTTGTCGTGCTTATTCATATCGATTGGTCTTGTCATATTTTGATGATATTCTTGGTTGTGCCTATTTTTATCTTTTGAAATTTCGAGGATGAAATTTTTCTAAGGTGGGTAGATTTGTAAGCCCACTTCCCAATTTTTTTTTTATTTATTTGTTTATGATTAATTTTATGGTCATTATGAGTCATTCCAAAGTTTGCAGGTGGGCTATGACCATATTAAGGTCATATGATCTCTAGATAGCTTATATATGTATTATTTAGCTATTTTATATTTTTCTACAATTTTTGGATATTTGTAGGTATTTAATATTTAAGGTTTTTATTAATTTTTAAGGACTTTCAGGACTGTAAGGTCATACGGGGGTATTTCTGGACCAAGTATTTTTATTTGGCCTTTAAATGACTAAAAATATTTTCTAGAATATTTTAGAATTTTTCTGATTTTTTTAGAATTTTTGGGAATTTTTATATAATTAAAACCTATAGAAATAATATTTTATAGGCTTTGGAAATTTACTGCGAGGTCCCATGATGATATTTTGTCTTAAAAATATTTTATTTAGATTCTAGACACTTAGAAATATTTTCTAGAATTTTCTATATTTTTTCTGGATTTGTCTGCAATTTATTTTGATTTATTTGGACTTAAAATATTTTTTAAATAATTTTCTGAATTAAACAATTAATTACCCAATAATCCACCCGGGGGGCCCACCTGTCGACGCCCACTACAATAACCGCCTCTCTCTCTCTCTCCTATATATTGTATTGTATATTCACAAACCCTAATTAATTATAGCCTCCTCCTTTTGGAGTTTGATCCCGGTGATACCCCGATTTCCCGAGGCGATTGTCGTCAACTCGGACCTTATTTTCGCGTGCCTTTTTTTATTAGAAGCGTATTGAGGTATAATTTCTGAATATCTAATTTATTTTCGTAATTATGAACCTAAATTTCTGGAAAATTCGTAGAGTGTCGGTTGTCCGAAACTTGACACGTTTCGGTGTTTTCGAGATTTCGGAAGAAGCAGAAATCGAAATCATGAACCGTTTGAAGTTTCGGAAAGCTAACACAGAGCTCTACTACATATATTTTTCCCAGAAATTATTTCGGTCATCTAATATTTTATTTATTCTGTTGAACTTAGAACTGATCGGTTGATCCCCGTTTTGGTCACGATTAACCATAACGGCAATATCTTTTGACCAAAGCGTGATTTTGTGGCACGGTTGATTCTAGCACACTCGTGGCACTAAAATCTTCCAAGGTACACTTTCAAAATCTAGAGTTCATAGTGTTTGACTAAAAAGTCAACGGTATGTCTCGATTTGCATGCCATGGTTTCCAAAATTGAGAAACATGACTTTTGATGGCCAAACTTACATGTTTAGATTATATTCAGATTATTATTAGGTTAAATTAGGTTTTTTAAGTGAATTATTCTAGAATTAATTATTATTAGATTAGTAACCCAACTAGCCACTATTCCATGAATTTAGAATTAGAACATTAGAATTGATTTATGGTTTTCGTGCACGGTTCGTGGTGCGATATGTGTTATAGGTTGACAGATTCTAGATTAGCATCCCCTCATCCTCTACTTGTGGCTACGGTTTGTGCAAGGATTCAAGCAAGTACAGTATTGTATTTATGTTTTAGTTTATTATAATGTTTACTCTATAGTTTTTTTGTTTGATATCCCGTTTAGTCATTACTTAATATTCCATTGAGACACGATTGTGACACTGTAGTTATCGTATCCTTCTTAGTATATCATTGACCATTATTGATTATTAGAGAGTCGGAAGGGGAAATACTCGGTAAATACGTGAACAAACCCAATTACCGTTACCGAATGATAGCTAAGTCATACACACCCACGTATGAGTTAGCCGTACCAATTACTGAATGATAGCCATCGTATGATGTGCCGTATTAGCCCAGCCATTCACGTATTAGAAGGTATTTCATACACACATAGTGGTTCCTATCTTTTCTTTTTCCTAGTCTATTATTTTGTTAAGTTCACATCTTGCCAGTTTATATCTTGCTAGTGCTAGTTCATGTCCTGATAGTTCTTGTCTTGCTAGTTCTTTATATATTCTTTACCTTTATGGCTTCTCGCTTGTTCTAACTTATTTTGGACTAACAACATTAATTACAATATGGTTGTACCCTGCTCCTTTCCTCACTGGATCATTGTTATAGGTGAGGTTGACGTGCCTACTCTTGCGCTATAGACCATACGAGGGGGAGATAGAGACTCGAAGGCTAAACCATAGAAGACTAGTTAGTTGTGTGGTAGTTTTCTATAAATGTAAGAGCTTATATTCTTCTTTAAATATAAAACTTCTATATTTGTAAAGTTGATTTAGTTGTTGTGAATGAGAGTTAGTATTTATGAGCACTTTATTTATTGCGGGCTAGACAGCGTACTACCGTCGATACCACGACGTAGGCTGGGCTTGGACACGCACTCGTATCCTGAAAAGCGGGTGCGGGTCGTGACAGTCTTCCTACTAGTGGTATGTATATTTTTGTTTAAAATTTTATATTCATTTACACTTTTATATTGTTAATTATGTTTATGTGTTCTATTTACAGGTCAAGATGGCTGGCCATGGTCGTGGTGCTGGTGGTGGTCGTAGTGGTGGTGGTGGTGGTCGTGGACGTGGTCGTAGTGGTGCTGGTGGTCGTGGTCGCATTCAATCTTCCTGGAATGTGACCCCATCCAGCGATCCCGACCCGGAGAGTACCCCGAGCACAGACGCATCCCGCCGTCGATCGACCACTTCATCGAGGCATGAGTCCGGATCTGCTAGCGGATCCGTTCCGCTATCGGATCCACCAGCAGCGGATCTACCAGTGGATCTCCCAGTTACTGCATAGTGGGCCACGGAGTACCCCCATACTCGTTTCCATCCGGTTATTGGGGAGTACATGCATGGACCCGCGGATCCTCCGACGGCACCAGAGAGGCCGAGAGGCGAGTTCCGACGAGAGCTATGGCCCGCGGGGACCTCGTAAGTAAATTTAAGATAATTTATTAAATTTCTTTCATTTATTCAAGTTAATAATCCATTTGTTTCTTCTTTATATGTTTTTTTCGTTTAATGTTGCCAGGGCTCTTGGAAAAATTATCAGGGCTAACTTCCTTGGTCCCTACCTCAACTTTTCGTCGGTGCCCCCAAACTTGAAGTACGCCTGGCTCGACGAGTTGAAGGTATATATCTATATCTTCTGATTAATTATTAGTTACTCTTTAATCAACCATTTTTTAAATTACGTGATAATTGAATTTCTATGTTAGACGACGTACTGGTGGCCCCCCATCGCGAGGACGCGATCCGCAGGACCTACAGAAGCGCTGCCTCGAAGAAGATACGAAATATGATTCATGACCTGAAAATGGGGCATACGAGGCTGAATTGGATCCGGCAGGAGTACTATGAGGACCTCTTAGGTATGATAGATACTTTTGCGTAGAAGGAAAAATCGGAGAAGGCGAAGGCAAACCGACAGGCCGTGGGGCTTCATACGGGGGGATCAAGGCCCCACGCAGCGACGCTTGCAGATCTGGTGAGATACCATAAATTCATTTCACTATCGAATTAGGTATTATTAATATACGGAGTTAATTAAGTCCTACGGAAATTTCATATACAGGCCCAACGGGCGGTGAAGGAGGGAAGGGCGCCAGAATCGGTCACCATGCACGACGTATTCCAGCATACGCACAAAAGACGAAAGGACGGAAGCTTCGTCGACGAGAGGGCCAAGGAGACTGATGTAAGTACTTATGTTTATAAGATTTACGTTAGAATTAAAAGTATTCGGACTATAACTTAGGTAAACTTAGGATTCACACTTAACTTAGTGAAACATAGGATTTAGATTACAACTTAGGTAAATCTTATAATATAAACACATTCATTTGATAGGCTGCATATCGTGAGGCCCTTAGTCGGGCTCAGTTAACTGGCACCGAGGATGTCGGTGAAACGACGCCCGCCCGGATGCCCTCTTCTTTGGCCGCTCGTAACGACTTGTTCGTAGATACCGTCGGTGGCTTTAAGAAAGGACTCCTGTACGGAGTTGGCTCCCTAGGGCCGTTGCACATGGCGATACAGAGAATTTTACCGACACCGCCTCCTCCCGCGGCCCCGGCAGACGATGATGTTAGGTCGCAGCTTACGCAGCTGCACGAGGCGGTGTCATCCTTGCGGGAGCAATTTGTAATGTACTTTCCGCTTCCGTCTGCTGCTGTCGGTCCATCTACAGCTGGTGTCGGTCCGTCTTCTACTGGTGCTGGTCCGTCAACTGCTAGTGTCGGTCCTTCTTCCGTGGGTCATCTTTCTTTCAACCCTGCTGCCCCTCTGGTACCGCCTCCGACTGTGACGGCACACCTGGATCTCATGTTGCCAGAGCAGCTACGCCGACTTCCGAGCAGTGTCTACGACGACTTGCCGCCGTACCTAGTGGAGGAGTATATTCGTCGGTCGCAGCAGGAATTACCACCACAGGGCAATCGAACTCCTCCTTCTCCTTAAAATATTATAATTAAGAAAATTTAGAATATTTGTGAGAATTTTGGATTACTTGTGCTATGATCGGATTATAACGACGGATATTAGGTTACTCTTCAAGATAATTAATGTCTATTTTATATTAATTTGGTTTGGTCTATGTGATTCTTGGATAATTAGTGTACATTAAATTCGTATATGCATATTTGGTCTATGTGATTCTTAGATAACTGGTGTGCATTATATATTTGGTCTATGTGATTGTTGGATAATTGGTGTGCATTATATATTGGTTTGGTTTATGCATATTTTTGTGAACAGGGAAAGTGCTGCAATTTTTTTCAAAAAAATCTCAGTTAGCGACGGACTAGTGACCGGTTAGCGACGGATATTTCCAGATTTCGACTACTTTTCGACGGAATGTCCGTCGCTAACTGAAGATTTGAAACTGTTTCCAGGTAGCGACGAGTGGTCGACTGAATATCCATCGACAAGGTACTGGTGGTATATAATTCGACGGAATAGCGATAGAAAATACGTCGCCCAGGCGACAGATAATCAGCCACTAATCAGTCGCTCTCTCGACGGTGTAGCGACAGAAAATCCGTCGACAAGGTTCTGGAAATGCTTGACATTTCCAGAACCATGGCGACGGATAATCAGCCACTAATCAGTCGCTCTGTCGACGGCGTAGCGACGGAGTAGCGACGAATTATCTGTCACCAATGTTCTGGAAATGTCAAGCATTTCCAGAACATGGTCGACGGATAATCCGTTAGTATTCCGTCGCTAATCCGTCCTTTGTTAGCGACGACGATCGACGGACTAACGACGAAACGATACCCTCTGATACACTGTTACGACGGTTTATCGACGGACTATCCGTCGCTAGAGTCTACACAGTTAAGTATATAATACTTGAAATGGACGAAATCCCGTCGGAAAGTCGTCGCTAATGCATCATATTGTGAAGACGAAAAGCTGTCGCTATTCCGTTGCTCTTCGACTACTTAGCGACGGATCGTTATTAGCGTCGAGCTGATTGCCGAAGGATTATTTTGGCCAAGATCCGTCAGTGATCGGTCGCTAATATTGATTGCCGACGGATGGGTGACGGATGTGGCCGTCGCTAAATGGACATATTTTGGTAGTGAATGTCAATCCAGGTTTCCGAGAACCCGAAAGCTCTAAATACCCATATCATGAATTGCCAATCAAGCCTATCGTACGCCTTTTCCAGGTCCAGCTTTATGGTAATATTTCTTTCCATCGTTGGGAATTTCATTCAGCTGATCATCTCTTGTGCGAACAAAATGTTGTCTAAAATGTTGCGTCCTCGGACGAAACTACTTTGCTCTGTAAAGATGATTTTAGGGAGCAATCCAGTCATATGATTTACGATGATCTTAGATATGATTTTGTTAGTGAAGGTGCACAAGCTAACAGGCAGAAATCTTTGAATTTCTTCGGGTTATCTTTCTTGGGGATCAGAATCAGGTTGGCACTGGATATAGATTTTGGGTACTGGCTCCTTGGAAGAAAGCTATTACCGCCTCATGGATGTCCGTCTTGATGATGTCCCAATAGGATCTAAAGAAGACTCCGGTAAAATTGTATGGTCCGAAAGTGTTGTGTTCGTTGAGCACCCACACCTCATCTCTCACCTCAGTCTCAGTAGGCTGAAGCAGCAGCAAGGTGTTGTCTTCGTCTTCAATCAAGCGAGAAATCACGGCAAGAAGGTCCTCGTCCTTATGGATGGCATCTTTAGTGAACAACCAGGAATAAAAAGTCGCCACAGCAAACTGAATGTCCTGTTGGTTGTTGAGGGTATTACCATTCTCGTTAGTGATTTGATGAAGGTTGTGCTAATGCTTGTGACCCTTGACGTAAGAGTGGAAGTAGCTCGTGTTCTTGTCTCCCTCCAAATCCCAAGTTAGCCTAGCTTTCTGTTTTCAGAATTCTGTCTCGACTTTAAGTCGAAACTTCAACAGGGCTCTAGTGAGGTTGAGGGAAGCACGAGCTACAAGGGAACCATCATGAGCAAACAGAATCTTAATGCGACTGACGTCATCCTCGGCGGTGTGGACAGCTTGGAAGATATCACCGTGTAACATCTAGTTTTCCAAATGAGGATAATTTTGAACTTTTGTATTTTTAATTTAATTATGATATTTAAATAATAATATAATTTTTGGTGATTTTTAATCATATTAAAACTATTTAAAATCATGACTTGTGATTTTGGTGTTTTGCTAGTGAAACCGTAAAGACTGTCTACCCTAGAGCCTAGCCATCTGATTAGGGTATTTAATTTATCATTTTTAGATTGAGGGTATTTTTGTCAATTTTGAATTATTTGAATTTAATATATTTTATTAGGAATTTTAAATAATTTATTTGAATGGTGTGATTTAAATATGATTTAATTAATTTCCATGTGGTTTAGATTAGCCTAACCTAGATTGGACCTAACCTAAATTAGTCATAGCTAGTCTAGTGAGCCACATTGATTTTAGTTAGTATTGGTTAAATGGGTTTAAGTCATGATTAGCTAGGTTGAGTGGGTTGCAACTTGACTAGGAAGGAGCCCTAAATTCTAGGCCATTCAAATAGACTTGATGCATTGCTAGCCTTAGATGCACCTCTAGAAACCCTAACCCTAGCTAAGTGACCAGCCAAGGACCCCCCTTGCCTATATAATATCTCTTTAGAAATTAGTGCCTCCTTCCATTATTCTATCATTTTTCCCTAAGAACAAGGTGAGCCTACACTTCTTTTCTCCATAGTTTAATCAATAGAGGTCTATTTTCATTGGAATTTCTTCCATAACACTCTAATTACTATTCTACTACTGTTTGTGGAGTCACATCACAGGTTTGGGACAATTTGAAGGATTTGGGTGGCTTTTGGAGATCCCCTTTGAAGAAGTTTTTTTGTTGAAGAACACCCATAGGTAAATTCCTATCCATCCATTAAAACTAGGGTTTTTTTTGCATAAACACCTAGCCCTAGGTGTCCTGGTTCTGTAGGAATAGAGTTTGTCCAATTTTGTGTCCTATACGTGTCCGTATCGGACACGTATCAGTGTGGTGCGCAGGTGTTTGACGAAATGCCACAAAGGGTATTTCGATCGAGTTTTTGATAAGTGTTTGAATAGAAAGTTGAGTTTTGATGTCGGTTACATGTTTTTGGTGGACTGAGGTGTTTTCTGTGTCGTGTCGTGTCGATTTGGACACGTACACACGCGGGATGCACCACACGCGCGCAGGTAGCCTTCCCCTGCTACCCGCGTGCTCGTGCTCAGTGCACAGAGCACGTGGACACGTGTGGTTGGACGTGAAGCGAGGGACAGTGACTGTCGTGTCATCCCCAAGGTTTCGTGTCCTAAGAATGCGTATCGGGTGCGTGCGGACACGTGCACTGGTCACGCGAGCTCGTGCCAGGCTCGTGCGTGCGTGTGAGATGGTTTGGACACTCGTGTGTCCTACTTTAGGACACCAATTTGTGTTGTTTGTTACCTACTAATAACCATAATTATTATCTACTTGTGTTCTTCTTGAATTGCTAAATTTAATTGGGAAATCGAATGTGGGTTGGAAATGTATTCGACTGATACATTAGTGTATCAGTGAATACACTGTTCATATTTTTCCTGTGTTTGAAATCCTGCTAATTAGTGATTAATTGTATACTAAATTATTCCTAACATTTCCTGATCACTGTTAGTTTAAATTACATATTAGAATAGGCTTTGTTTTAGATGGGAAATCGAATATGGATTGGGAGTGTTCAGTCAACTGATACACAAAGTATCAGTGACTGTACAATGTATGATTCCTGAGATTTTCTTATGGTTTAGTTATGTTTAAATGTTAAATCATGTCCTAACACATTCCCTAATCTCTGTTAGCTAATCATACATGCTAGGATAGGTCTTGATTAATGAGAAATGAAATATTGTTGAGTTGGGTACGAATGTAGCTGATACTTCACTGATACGATATTCTGAAATGATTTTTCCTGAATTTAATTTGTTGTTTACCTGTTTAATGATGATTGAATGTTAATCTAGACTTACCTACATGTTTAAGGAATAGTGTACATGCTAAATTGTGACTGGTTTGAGCATTGGGTTGTCAGAATCGGTTTTGGGTTGTTTATTGATTCATGGTATATTAAACTGTCAAGTTGTTTGTTAATCATGAGTTACACTCTCTGTTTTCCTGTGGTGATTCACACACACCTGTAGATTACTCACACATGTCCTAAATTACACACATATGTGATTCACTGTACACACAGTCACAAACTGAACTGTCCAAGGCAATTTTGAAATACTGGAACACTGTACACACACAACCTGGGACTGATTTCCAGATACCTCACATCACTCACTGCTTTGTTTTTCCTGTCACACACACAGGCCACCCTCTATTTTCCTGTCATTGATTACACTCTCACACACACACACACACTACTCACACACTAACCACCATATCACACACAAACTAAAAACTGATGTGCTTATACACACTCATTCACTAAACACACAGCCACACATGGTTATACACTGATTTTCACTCACATTGCACTGGTTTTCACTCACACTATAGTCTAGTATTCCGGTCACATGACACTACACACATGAACACCAAATAGCTAATTTCCTATCTCTCACACTCTCATATATACATTCCACATACATGACACCTTATACACACACACATATGCCTAGTCCCCCCCCCCTCCCCTCTATCTAAATGTGTATGTATATTACATATATACTTTATATGGGTATATAAATAATGGTATGTGAGTGAATGTATGTATAGTATGTGAGTGAACACCAAATAATGGTATGTGAGTGTATATTACATATATACTTTGACCTAGTTTGACCTAATTAGACTAGAATTGACCTAGTTTGACTGCTAGGGTTGACTATAGTTGACCAAAGGTTGACTTTAGCCTAGATTGACCCCAAACATCATGTAGATGCATTGTAGTAGTCTATTTTATTATTTTAGACTTGTTGTGACTTGTGCTGTTTTGATTAGGAGCCAGACACCTCTCCTCGGACAGTACATTTACTTCAGACATTCAGATACGAGGCGAGTACATTCTCTGATTATTTCATATCCTGCTTAGAATTATTTTCCTGCTTTAAATTACTTTACTTGATACTGTCACGTTGGTCACACGGATTAGTACTATATGAATCCCTTCTTGAGATGTTATCCCCTCAGGAGCATCAGATACTTCATGTTCTGTGCGTTTCACTTACATGGCGTACCACTATGCTTCATTGGTTCATTGAATCACTTATGACATATACTCTCATGACCACGGAGTCTTCCTTGAATCCTTCCATTTATTGGGCTTCCTAGAATCCCTATTTATGGGACTATTATGTACCACCCTTCGGGGGCCGTTGCATGAATCATAACATAATGTAAAACTCCTAAATTTCTACTGATTTTTTTTTAATTTTGGTACTGATTTAAATTTGGTATTGTACGCCGTGTAGTCGTATTGTACGTCGTGCGTGAAATTTCCATCTTTTCGAATTTGCTCGATGAGTGCGAATATGTGCGAGCGTACATATTTTTGAAAAATATGTTTTCTATATTTTATGGTTTCAAAATAATATACAATAATTTTGTTATCGTTCCAAAATTTTTAGGTTGTTATTTTGTTTATAAAAATTTCATTTACACAGTTATAAATAGTAAATAAATTTTCCTATAAAATGGTATATTAGAAAAGTATATTTATATTATTTGGGCATACATATATAATTAGTAATTATTTATTAGTTTATTTTTAAAATAATAATGAATTTTCGAAATTAATAATATTAGTATTTTAGAAAATATATTTTGAAATTATTGTGGCATTTAAATCTTGATTTGAATTTATGGAATTATTTAAATAATTAAATATTTGCAATTTGATTTATCCCATTTGATTTTTAAACTAAAATTTAATTTGATTTAAATTGGATTTAATTTGAATTTGGATTTGATTATGGATTTAAATAAATAGATGAATTATCTAAATTGGGTTTTAAATAAATCATAATCCTATCTAATTGGGAATTCCTACCTCCTATAAAAAGAGAGGTACTCCTCCATATTTCTCAACCACAATTTCTACCCCAATGTGCATCGTGTCCGTGCCTCCCATCCACTAAAATCCCCACCAATACAAATACATATTTTCGGGTCCGACAGCCCCAGACCCCAAACCGTACCGTGTCTCGTAGGACACGGTTACGGACTCCGTCAACATCCTGCCAACCCGACTCAATCTCCTCGGCCTCCCACGCCGTTTCGAATCATCACCAGCACCACTGTGCAGCTCATGCCTTCTCCATCGTTCCCCCGCAATCACCACCGCCACCATAGATGTATCCACCATCGCCGGACCACCACCCCGCTATGGCCATCTCCGGCCAGCGGACGCCCCAAAACCCATAACACCACTAGCGGACACCGTAACCACCACCAGATGAAAGGAAAATGGGGAGGACGTAAATTTGCTTACCTCCGTCGCCCTCCGCACCGACGACGCTCCTCCGCCCAAGCAAATACCCGATCTGTGCGCTACTCCCGGAGGCGCCACCCTCTCATCGGCCGTCCACACGAACTCGCCGCCAGCGTGTCCCACCCCGCGTCCGCCGCGGTGAGCGCCTCCGCGCTCGAGTAACGTGCGTCGGCCGACCACGCCGACCATGGCACTGGGAGCTCCGGAGCAGTGCCAAGCGAACGCCCATACGATCGGACCCCGCTCGTCCACGTCTTCCTGCCACCTTGACTTCTGTGTCGACGATGGACACCCCACCGGAAGCTCCGCCCTCCGGCTTCTCCACTTCCTCCGCGGCCGACCGCCGCCACCCTCCGCAGGTGGTCGGACCGAGCGCCGCCCGCCTCTTCGTCGAGACTTCCCCGGCCGTCTCTTCCTCCGCGGCGCCTCTCCGCCGCGGCAAGCAGCCGCTCCGTCGAAACACTAGGGTGAGCCGCCCCTTTTTTCGTGGACCTCGCCGCCCGAGCACGACTTCCGCCGCCTGGCCGTCCTCCGATCCGAGGTGTCCGCCGTCACAACGGCCGCGTCACTCGCCGGCAGCAGCCGCCTCAGCGCCGTCGAACCCTGGCCTCCCATCCGCCTGCAGCGCCATCCACCCGCCGGAGCCCGCCGGTGAGTCACTTCCTCACGATTTCCTTTTCTTCACTCCTCTCTTTCTCTCACTCTCTGAACATTGGGAGGAAGTGGGTTATAAGGGATAACATATTATTATTATTATTATTATTATTATTATTATTATTAACATTATTATTTCTTATAATTATCATTATTATTATTATTAACATTATTAATTCTGATATTTTCATTATTATTATTATTACTATTATTATTATTATTATTATTATCAATTTTATTTAATAAAGAAACTTTACTATGCTTACGATATGGGATTAGTATTTTAGTGAAAATAATATAAATAACATTTTGTCATTAATATATGTAATATTGTGGGAATTGCCAAAAATATACTATTATAGTAATTTTTACCTAATTTCAAGAATATTTTCCACCTCAAAACTTTATTTTGAGAAACGAATAATTTCAGTCCAAAAACCATTTTTTTTTATTAAAATAAATTATTTCCTCAAAAATTAGTTTAGCTAATGAAATGGTAGTTTCTAAATTAAAAACTCATTTTTAATTTATGTATTTATCTAAAATATTTTGGACTAATGAAATATAGTTTTCAAAGTATTATAAATATTCTTACAAAATAATATATGTATTATTTACACAAAATCCATCGGTTATCAATTCTCGATAATGACTAAATCGTGCCTCCCTATTTTCTCATGGACTTCGGACCCTTGTACATCAATCATGGCTAATGGACTACTCGGACTTGTTGGATCATTGTAGCACACCAGACGACACACCAGGCAAGACACCTTGCCTTTACTGTTTAAATTTCCTGCTCAATATCATGCATGTTTTAGTTGTTTTTTTTAAATTATATGTAAATGCAAATTACTATATTTTATGCAATTGGCTTAGAGTTAAGGGACTACCGTCAAACTTAGTGTGTCTCATTGACTTATCACGATTGTACACGAGTTGTGTGTGAGAGTTGTGAGAATCATATAGAGGTCACCTGCGTGTGTGGGCTGATCCCCCGTGCGCATGCGTTAGAATATAACTGCTAATAGATTTGTGTAGAAGACTTGGCAGTTATTAAGGATTAAACAGTGTCGTGGAGTCGACACATGTATGGTATCATTGGGGGGAGGGGGGAGGGGACAGTTATTAGCGTAGGGGCTACATTTTATTTTTACACACATTCTGGACCGAGGGTGACTCTCATGAGTACTACCTTCTGCCCAGGCCGATAGCGTCTCGGATGAGCGCTACTTGCTGGCCACTCTCTATTACTTGCTTGCGTGAATCCGTTACAGCCCCTGCGTAGAACGTTGTCCTCAAAGTGCATATCACCTAGAATGGGTAGGAACATTTACTCATGCATACTTTTCTGTTGAGCTTATTTATTCAGTTTATCGGCATGATATTATGTGTCTTGTTACGTCCCTCTGAGGACCTGGTGATCTCTCCAGGTGTGTGTATTCATGGTTTCTTGCAGGTGCTTTAGCTAAGGCCATTCCTTCCTCCGTGATGATTGCGCTTGGACTCGTCACTTGCTCTCGCTTGCTAAATTCTTTCCTTGTATATTTTTTTTCATATTTAATTTAGTTGGTAGTGGACTTTGTCTCCGCCCAACTATTGTGTACTTGACAAACTCAAAGTTGCTTTATATCATTATTTATCTTTGTGGATGAGATTTAGTGTCTTGGCTTTCTACATTTACAGCTTATGTATATATACGAGTCGTATATTTACTCGTATGTATACAGCTGGCATGATACGTATCTAGTCCCAAGTATTTTGGGACTGGGGCATTACACATAACCTGGCTGGATCCTTGTGTATTGATTGGGGGTACGGGGGAGTAGAAGTGGACATGTGAATAATATCCAAGTAGTATCTCATCAGAATCATTCCGTAGTGTCTCATCAGAATCATCCTATGCCATTTACATGTCTATATTGTACTCTGACTCACTAGCCACTATTAGTTCTCTATTATAGTAGATATTTCTATTACAGTTCTCTCTCCGTTTACATACTGTATTTCTTTCAGTACCTGTATCTTACTTTACTACATGATTTTATTTTCTAACCTGCTATGAACTGCTGAGATGTATTGTGCTCGCTCCTGTCCTGACTGGACCTGTTAAAAATATTACAGAGGACGAGGAGGAGGCCTGTGTGGATACCTTCTACGGGACAGCCCTAGACGACACTTGTGAGCTGGACTCTTAAGAGGACCCAGCTCTAGCTGAGGACATTACCCCCATTGCCTAGACTAGCTTAGTTAGGTTTTATCTTACTTATGTTGTCTTGAGACTAGTTAGTTAGACTTTATTTCTGTCTTGAGATCTGGGTTGTATATATTCTTTCATATTCAGTAGCTGAGACTTGTATTTCTGGATATTGCTGAGATGTTATCTTAGACTCTTCTGATCATCTGTATTTCTTTTGAGTTCTATTTCATATCGTGCTTCTTCTTCCTTAGTTGTGATTGAGTTTATTTTCTGCTATGTTACCCCCATTCGGGGAGTATAAACTGCTTAGAATTATATTGTTAGATGTTGTGACCTAGGACAGCGTTCTACCGCCGACACTACGGCGTAGGCTGGACGTACCCACTTCTCGTGCCCTTACTCTAGGGTGCGGGTCGTGACACATTTTTAGTGGTGGCCCATGCAGGTCGAGTTTATGTAGTGGTATTCGAACTAGAGTATCACTACATCCTGCAGTAGGATTAGGATATTTTTGAGGGTACTCAATCACACTAGGAAAAACTCTTAATCGGATTCATTTTATCTAAATTTGTTGTTTATTGTCTTCCCTTGAGTATAAATTGTCCTCCTTTGAATTTTTGCTTCATTCTCAGAAATTGCTTCTTGTTTTGATCTGTCTTCATGATTGTTATTGAGACGCGATCTCATCGCTCCGGTTCGGGGGATATTATCGAGAGGCTGGCCACCTCTTGTCCTGTTCATCAGGGCCTCGAGACCGCAGTTTCTGTTATGCCGACTCAGGTTGGCATTTCTGCTACATAGGAGGTGCACCTCTGTCTGTACAGAGACTTTCTCCCGTCATTTTTGACTTCTCTCAGTAGCAGACTAGGGGAAACCAGCATGGGCGAGCTATCGTCAGGACAGTCAATGATGCATAGACCATTGGAGATCTTGCTGCAAGTTCCGTTCTTCTCGATTCCATTCCCGCAATTATCTTTTATAACTACCTTGAAATCTGATTCCATCTGTTCCTTGCTGATTGATTAATTTTGTCATGTTGTTCTTTTGTTATGTTTGTTTTTCTTCAAAAAAAAATCATATGGGCTAGGTCACCTAAATCATGAGATCTAGAATCTTTGATAGTCGTGTTAGTTGGCATAGTGAGGACACGTAGTCAGATTTTGGATGTATTTCTCGGGTATGGGAATTTAAGGTTTTCGTCGTCGCATGCGACAATGAGAAAATTTTAAATACCATGAACCTAGAGGTACGTACCTTAGTCAAGGACTCTGTGATTATCGTAGCCTTGCTCACTAGCATGATGAAGACTCTGGACAACATGATTTTGGACAGACGCATATGATTAACAGATTGTATCTTGAGAAGGTTTTAAATATCATACACTTCTATTGTTGTAAATAACTTAGGCGTAGGGATATTTAGTTTTGTAGAGCTTGTTCATAGGTAGTTCCTTTATAGTATAATGATATGACGACTTGTAGAGTGTCTGTACCTGTAGAAGCATGGAAAATAATAAAGAAAGATCCATACGGCCGGAAAACCCCATGCAGCTCAGAAAGCCCATGCGGCTCAGAGATTCATGCGGCACAAGGGACTATGCGGCTCTGTGATCTCCATGAGGTTCAAAGAGAAGTGCCACGTAGCATACAAACAACTCTTCCCTTGCTGCATTAATTGCCTTGACGGCTGACAGCTCCGACAGGACGACAGCCCTGACACAAGGATGTAATTATGACTCTGTTATAATGACAGACTCCTAGGGAAACGAAGGAGATCCCTGACACAATCCCCCGAGATCCAGAAAATGTCACATAGCCTTGACACGTGGACATTCGTATGCGGCTCGAGCGAAGACTCCTCATGCGGCTCAGGCCGAAGTTGCCCTATGCGGCCCAGATCGAAACAGCCCTTTGCGGCTCAAGCAGACGCTTACCCATGCGGCTCAAGAGGACCATCTCCATGCAGCTCAAGCAGAGACCTCCCCATGCGGCTCGCAAGGATCATCTCCATGCGGCTCACTACCCATTATGTGGTCCAGATTATCATGTGGTTCGAAGGTTCGGGGACCACTCCCCAAACAGCCCTGACACATGGCCAGTCTTATGCGGCTCAATCCTTATGCGGCTCAATCCTCATGCGGCTCAGATCCCCTCAGTGGCTCCTAGGACACGTGTTATAAAGCCAATCAATTTTCCAGATTTATTGCAATCAAAGATTGGGTCAAATCCCAATAATCTGGGACACGTGGCAGGAGAATGAATTAAACTTATTCATTCAGATTCGCCGACATCAGCAGATCATCATAAGGGAGATTTATTCCAATCAGCATTAAATACTGAGAGGATTTGGCACAATCTACATTAATGGCCCAGATTCATCACACCCAAGATTAATGGCCCAGATTGATCAATCAACAGGCCGCCGCCACTCTAAGGGGCAGTTATTGCAAACCCTAATGATTGCATTCCCTACTTATAAATAGTAAGGTGCCATTCCCTTGTAAGAGGACCTTTTTGGAGATCAGAGAGCACCAGAATACTTGGAGAGAAAGAGCCGAGAGAGAGCAAAGAGAGTATTTCTTCAACGCCAAGCAATCTTCTGGAGCCAAGGCTGCATACCGATCGTCCAAGGAGTAAGGCAGAGCGGCCGTCGCTTTTCCGAGCCTCTATCGTCACCCTCCAGAATCTAAAATAAATAATTGTACTTAGATTGTTGTACCTAGGTTTTCGTCCCTAGGCTTTCTTTGTACAAGCGAGTTTGTAACGTAAAGTAAAAGTCCAGTCCTCCGATAATTATTCTGTCCTTTTATATTTTACGGCAAACACGATGGCGACTCTGCTGCGGACAAACTTCTCCACGGCTGAGGAGTTGGTGATGCAATCGGATGCAGCCAAACTTGACTCTACGCAACAGAAGATGGTCGTCCGCTTCGACCAACAAGCGTTTGAAGAAAGGCTCTCTGAAGGAAGCGCTGGCCCGGTCCAGAAGCGAACCCGCACAAAGAAAGCTCGCTGCGAGTGGAGGCCAAAATCATTTGCTCCTCCACAAGCTCTGGATGTGGTACTCTCTGCTACCCAAGACGGCGAAGACGACTCTCATACGGCTCTACTTCGAGCCGTAGAGAACTCTGCTGTCCCCAAGTTCGGCAGAGGAAAGCACTACGATGCTGGACTTGCAGGGACAAAGAGTGATTCTACACGCCCCAAGAAGAAGCCGAACGCCCATGCGGCCAAATCTGCCAACAGCATACAAGATGCTCATGCGGTTGAGTCTGCCAGCCGCATGAAGGAGGTCTATGCGGCCAGATCATCCAGCCGCATGAAGAAAACTCATGCGGTCGAAGCTCCCAGCCGCATGAAGAAAACGTATGCGGCTACGACTACCAGCCGCATGAAGGTTATTGATGACAGTCGCGTGACGCCTACTCCACGTAGCTCTGTCATCGACCGCCTCTCCTATGGTCCTGATCTCTTGTGCTCTCAAAAAGACATGTCTGATTCTCTCCAGCACCACTTAGACTCTTCCTACTATGTGCCCTCACGCACTAGAGTGAAGAAGTCTAGGACAGCACGAGCTTGGCAAGCTCGGTCCGCTGATCCGACCTCTGACCATCCGAGCGTCCCACAAACTGTTATGCGGGCCTCTGATGGAAAGTTGTACAGAACCACTCGAGTTCAGCTCCCGGCGGCAAACGGACAGAGAGGTTCCCAAAATCCAGGGAGCAAACATGGTCGATCCGGACCCGTCTGACTTGCGTGAGGCCATCCTCCATAAACGCAAGGAAAGAGAAGGTGCAACGATCAAGTTCAGAAGACGAGGCGCCTCCCGTCGTCTCCTGCAACTCTGCTCAGAAAGTCCCCGCCGATGGGAGAGGGAAGAAGACAAATGTTTCCAGTCCGAAGATTTTAGCCACTTTGACCAAAAGACTGTCGTCTAAGCGGGTGCCCTCTACCGGAGTTTTCCAAGGTACCCGTTCTAAGACAAAATCTGCTACAGTGGGAGATTCATCGTCCACAACACTGGGGGTTGCTGGGACTTGGGGTAGCACTCCTCCGAACCTCCATGACAATCCGATGTTCCAAGAAGACGAGCCAGGGGAAACAACTCTCCCATCAGATGCAACAAACCCTGACGTCCCCGACGACATCCACAACTCCCAAGACGAGCCGAACTCGGAGATTGGGGGTACTGTTCCTTCCGAGTCTGAACCAGAGGAGAACATTCCCACATATCCCGATGACTTCTCACTACAGGGGTATGATTCGGAGGGCGCTTCCTCCGTCGCTTCGTCTATCTCTCCTCACGTAAGGATGGTATTCATGACGGACAGTAACCAAGGTGGTTCCAGTGATCGCCAACGCATCGACACTCTGGAGGCCATACTGCTTGCCTTGGTCAAGTTTGTAGACGAGATCAAAGCGGCTCTTCCAACTCTGCAAGGAGGAACGCCTAGCCAAACAAGCACGGGTCCTGCGGTCAATGCGGACTCGAATTCAGCGGCACCGAACCCGGACAACAATCCTCCTGAAGGAACGGCCCCCACCGCCGTGGATGAAGCCCGCAAAGCGAGAAGAGAGGTCCAGGAGCTCCGAGCCATGTTTCACGCTCGCGAAAATTCTCAAGACCTCAGAATACGGCAACCGTACCCTGCTTCCTGGAGGGATGTTCCATTTCCACCAAGATATAAGCCGTGCAATATCAATCCTTATGATGGCAAGACCTCGGCAAGTCGGTACATCACCTACTTCGAGGTTACCACCGACCATCTGCCCCATGATGATGCCATCCTCACACGATTATTTATCGGGGCATTGGAAGGAGTCGCCTTCGACTGGTATCGCAACCTGCCAGACAACTGCATCCAATCCTTCGCCGGCTTCAAGTGTATGTTCTTGGAAAGATTCTACGAAGTAGGGTAGGACATCACAATGTCCACCCTCATGGACGTCGTCCAAGGGGAGAAAGAGCTGACAAGGAACTACATTGAGCGGTTTCGCCAAACCGCGATGAAGCTGCGGTCTGGAAATCCAGATTCCTTCCTAATTGAAATTTGCCAAAAGAGATTGCTCCCAACCATCAGTCTCTGGATGGGCGAAAGTCAATTCAAGGACTGGAAGACGTTTATCATCAGTGCCACAAGTGCCGAAGAACGATTGAAGAAAGCTCGCCAATTGGGATTGCACATCTCGGATGGAAAGAACAAGGGCAAGCGTCCCAACACCAACAACGATAATGGGGGTAGTCTCTCCAACAATCGGGACAGCAGGGGTAAACAGGCTATGGTGGCCGATACAGCCCAGAAACCCGAATCAAAGCCGACAGACAAACAATGGCCGCAAATTGCATACTCCTTCGAAGACGGTCACGTTAAGCCCATCTTGGACATGCTCATACAAGGAGACAGAATTCAGCTTCCTCCACCAAGACGAAAACCTCGGCCGGCAGATATAGAGAATCCAAAGTACTGTCATTACCACCGCTACATCCACCATGCCACACACGACTGCTACCAACTGAAACGGTACATCCAAAATCTCATCGATTCGAACGCTCTGGCCATCGACTTCGAAGAGGTAAATATAGCAGCCAATATGGTGTCAGTACAATTTGGCAACTTTCCTCCAACCGAAGCTCAAGACGGTGTGGTACCCATCCCTCTGGCGACAATGGAGATTGCTAATCTTCCACCTCCCCGAGATCAGGCTGCTGGTCTAGTGCCCTTCACCACATCACGAGGGAAGATTATGTGGGTCCATCCAGACTTGGTATCTGAAGTGACTCAGTCTACGCCATCCTCCACTCGCATGAAGAAGGGTGGAAAAGTCAGATCCTGTCGCACAATCTCGGCAGATATCGAAGAAGCTACAGCCGTCGTCACTCGGTCTGGGGCACAATCCCAACCTGTGGCTGATAACTCGGCTGAAGATCATCAGCCCGCTAAAATTGACGCTCCGGGACCGGTTCAGCCTCCGACGACCGATAAGCCTAGGCCGAAGGAGACTCGCTTTGACAAATCCCTCCGAAAAGAGGCACCGCAGGGGCTGAAGAAGCCCTACAACTTCAACATCTTGGCGCAATTGGCCAACACACCGGCCAAGTTGTCATTATACGAGCTTCTGAGACTCTCAAAAGATGATCGTGCAGCTTTGAGCGATGCACTCCAAAATGCCGACGCATACTTGGCTCAGGTCAACCTCACGGGAGAGAACCCGCCTGCAGATCTCCAAGACAGCGCTTACACGGGAGCGATATCCAACATTGTCTTCACTCTGCAGGACATGCTCATCAAAACCAACCTGCACGATCGCCCGTTATATTACACTGGATACATCGGCGACGTAAAGGTGGATCGGATGCACATTGATCCTGGGTCTTCCATAAGCATCATTCCGAAGGGTCTGCTACATCATCTTCGTATTCCGATGCATCGCCTGATGCCTACAAGTACCGCTATCAGCAGTTTTAATTCGGGCAGGAGCTACCCGATTGGAAAGATTCGTCTGAAGTGTCAGATTGGCGATCTCCAATCAGAAGTCACCTGCTACGTCATAGATGCAGACACTTCTTACAACATCCTCTTGGGGCGCCCTTGGATACACGATTATATGATCGTGCCTTCCACGCTGTACCAGTGCTTCAAATATGTCGACAAATACGGCTTCGTGAGGACATAATTTGCTGATATCGATCCCTTCAAAGGGGTCGAATCCTACTACTCAGACTCCTGCCTGTACAAAAAGTCGAAGAAGCACCTTGGTAAAGGAGATGTGCAAGCTCGTACCGAGACAGCCACAGGATCAGAAGAACCTCTGACGATCCACCTCCAAGCTCGCAAACTTGGCAAGTTTGCACCCCTTACAGCCACTCTGCGTAAGGACGCAATCAGCCTCTCGACGCAAGAAGAGCAGATGATAATTCGGCTGCCAAGTTCTGGCCAAGTGCCAAAACCCACAACGGAGCCACTAACAATCAGGTTGCTGAGAGTCGGCCAGCCGCAAACGGAGAAGCTCAATCCCTCCGACAAGCCAATGACGATACGTCTTCCCAAGAAGAGTCATCACCCCGATGCAAGGTCTGGGACTTCTAGCGAACCAACCACTCCCCGCCCAGCATCAAGTACCAAGCTGGGGGCCGCTAGTCTGCCAACAACTCTACGCTCTGCTCCACCAGCTGAACCTCTGACGATCAAGCTGCCCAGGTCGTCCTCTCAGTTTTCGTTTATACAGGGGGTAGCCGAAGAGGAACCGGAGCTAGCCAAGTATGTGGCTACCCACACAGATGTTCCCTCCGCAGATGATGTAATCTCTCTAGAAAAGATATCTTACTTCATCAATAAAGGGCTACCTCGAGCTCGATAAGCTGTGTATAATGTATGCTGTGGAACATGGTATAGGCACTCACCTACACACACAGGTGACAAATATGTACACCGCAATCCAGCTTACTCCAGTGGAAGACGCTTACCGCATAATCGAGGGAGGGGATCATCCAATCATCTTTGGTCGGAAGGACGATCCGCATCCCTTCACCATAGAAGAAGTCGACCTTGGGTCAGATGCCGGGAGACTGCCTCTGTATCTTTATAGCCCCCAATCCAAATATCTCATGCAAAAACAGGGATATGATCTGGAGACTACGCCAGGCTTGAACTACGGCACCGGGCGACGATTACCTTTGAAGCCACCAGTCCCGGCTGACAAGCCACGGGACTACTATAGCAAAACTCGATATGGATTAGGGTATGTAACACCCATGACGACCCCTGAGAGTTCAGATAAAGAATGTGACTGGCAGTCACATTCAATCGGGTCACCAACTTCTGACTCGGATACCAGCATTGGAGATATATTCAGACAAGTCTTGTCAGTCAACATGGCATTCGCCGACGCTTATGAAGAAGATGAAAACATTCCTGAAATCCTCGAGCTAGAGCCGTAGGCCCAACAGTTAGATGTACAATGGGAAAAGCGGTTTGAACTGAGAGAACCCCATACTGAAGATGAGGTTATACAAGTGGATCTCGGTAGCGAATCTTCTCCAAAACCAATCTTCGTCAGTAAAAGCCTAACAGACGACGAGCGAGAATCACTGCTGAAACTTGTCAAAGAATATATTGATGTGTTCGCGTGGTGCTATGAAGACATACCGGGGTTAGATCCCGATATTGCTCTCCACAAACTCAACATTCGGCCAGATGCAAAGCCGGTCAAGCAACAACAGCGACGCTTCCGCCCAGGCATCATGGATGCGATCGAAGCCGAAGTCAACAAACTAATAGCCAGCGGCTTCATTCGTGAAGAGCAACACCCGGATTGGGTCGCCAACATAGTACCCGTCCTCAAGAAGAACAAAAAGATCCGAATTTATATCGACTTCCGTAATTTGAATGAGGTATGTCCAAAAGATGAATTCCTCCTCCCTATCACAGACATCATGATCGACAACACATGCGGCTTCGAACGTATGTCATTCATGGATGGATTCTCGGGGTACAACCAAATCAAGATGTCTCCTGACGATGAAAAGCACACATCATTCCGAACACCGATTGGCACGTACTGCTACACAGTCATGCCTTTCGGTTTAAAGAATACTGGCACCACATATCAAAGAGCCATGAGCATCATCTTCAGAGACCACTTACACAAGACTGTAGAGTGCTATGTTGATGACATCGCCGTCAAGAGTCGCCATAAGGAAGACCATCTGCAGGATCTGAGGACGGTATTCGACCTAATACGAGCACACAACCTGAAGATGAATCCCACAAAATCCTTCTTGGGCGTATCCAGCAGAAAATTCCTGGGTTTTATTATTACAGCCCAGGGAATTCATGTCGATCCAGAGAAGACGAAGGCAATTATGGAGATGGGTCCCCCGAGAAATCTCCGCGAACTCAGAGGCCTTCAAAGGAGGCTAACTTACATCCGGAGGTTCATCTCTAACATCTCCGGACGATGTCGGCCATTCACCCATCTCATGAAGAAAGGTGTCTCGTTCGTATGGGATGAAGAGTGCCAACGTGCCTTCGACAGCATCAAAGAATATTTGTCAAACCCTCCAGTCTTGGTGGCCCCGGTTGCTGGGAAACCATTCTTTCTATATGTACGAGCAATGGAACATTCCCTCGGGGCTCTGCTGGCACAAAACAACGATGCAGGCCATGAACAAGCCATATATTATCTCAGTCGAATGATGGTTGGGCCAGAGCACCGATACACCGTTGTGGAGAAAGAATGCCTCGCCCTGGTGTTCGCCATTCAAAAGACGCGGCACTATGTCGCAAGACAAACCATACATGTGATCTCATAAGTCAACCCTCTCAGGATCCTCATGACTAAACGAGGGGCACTCAGCTCCCGCCTCGCTACATGGGCAATATTGCTGTCCCCCTATCATATGATCTTCGTCCCCCAAAAGGCTGTTAAGGGTCAAGCTCTGGCAGACTTTTTAGCAGCCCACCCAGGCTCAGAGTCATCCAGAATATATAAAGAGATCCCAGATGAGGTCATCGACTTGCATACAACCTCTCACGATGATATATGGCGAATGTTCTTCGACGGTGCTTCGAGAACTGGATCCAAGGGCAACATCATCGTCGGAGTCGGGGTGGTGCTGGTTTCTCCTTCCGGATTGGTGATCAATCGTGCTTACTCTCTCACAGAACTCGGCTCTAACAATGTGGCCGAGTACAATGCTTTGGTCATTGGCCTCCAACTTGCAAGAGAGCTGGGGGTAGAATATCTCGAAGCATATGGCGATTCTCAGTTAATCGTCAATCAGATCCAGGGCTCATACGAGGTTCGCCATGAAGACATGATCCCCTATCACCAAATAGCGATCGACATCATCTCATCGTTCGAAGGGTTCTTCATTGAGCATATCCCTAGACTCCAAAATATCGAAGCCGATGCCCTATCGGGCCTTGCTGCATTCCTAGCGGTTCCAAACTATGCTCATCAATCGGTCGATGTTATAGGCCACGAACTGGTCTGTCCCAAGAACAACGTTCAAGTCATGGCGAGTTATTCTGCTCAGACGATCGACGAAGCACCGGACTGGAGACAACCATTCATAGACTTCGTAGTCTACGACATCCTGCCCGAGAACCCACGGAAGCCACTTCCATCAGAAGGTGTTCTCTCAGATTCTTCTACGATACAGAGACGAAAATGCTGTATCGGCGATCTTATGATGGATTATTACTTCGATGTCTGTCAAACGCAGAAGCCAAAGAAGTCGTACGCGAAGCTCATGACGGTGTCTGTGGGGCCCATCAGCCTGGCCCTAAATTACAAGACCGTCTTCGCCGAATGGGCTACTACTGGCCCACAATGGTAGCAGATGCGATAGATTATGCAAAGAAGTGCAAGGCTTGCCAAGCCTATGCGGACTTCATCCACCAACCATCCGAATTTCTACATCCAACAGTGGCATCCTGGCTATTTGAAGCATAGGGAATGGATATCATCGGTCCGATAGCTCCACCTTCCTCTCGAGGACATCGCTTCATACTCGCGATCACGGATTACTTCTCCAAATGGGCGGAAGCTGTCCCACTTGCAGAAGTGAAGACTTCAAACGTAATCAGCTTCCTCAAGCATCACGTCATCTATCGCTTTGGACTGCCCCGAAGGATCATCTACGATAATGGTCCGCAGTTTGCAAGCCACGCCTTCTATCGGTTTTGCGACAAGCACCGCATCCAGAATATTGCTTCGACACCATACAATCCAGCAGCGAATGGGTTGGCAGAATCATTCAACAAAACCATTCTCAAGTTACTTAGGAAGTTCGTGTCATCCAACAAACGCGACTGGAACGAGAAGCTTGGTGAATGCCTATGGGCGTATCGTACCACGGTCCGAACGGCCACAGGGAATACGCCATTCTCCCTGGTGTACGGGAGTGAGGCAGTTCTCCCATTGGAGACTCAAATACCCTCACTCCGCGTCGCCCTTACTTACCAATTGACGACGGATGATAACTACCGTCGCCGGCTGCAAGAGTTGGAGGTCTTAGATGAAAAGCGCCTCTTAGCTCAGCAACGGATCGAGCTATACCAAGCACGCATCTCTGGAGCCTTCAACAAGAAGGTTAAAATTAGAACATTCCAAGTGGGCGATCTCGTTCTGGCAGTTCGGAGGCCGATGGTCATGACTCACAAGACCGCCGGCAAATTCCAGCCGAAGTAGGAAGGCCCATTCATCATTGAGGCTGTATTTTCCAACGGAGCTTACCGCCTCGCAAAACAAAATGAAGACTTGCTCATGTTGCCCGTCAACGGCAAGTTCCTGAAGAAATATTATGTCTAAACGATAATTTTCCAGATTGTCGAGTCACGTACCCGCTGGTACCGCTGAACTCACCCTCACAACTTTCCAGATTTTCGAGTCACGTACCCGCTGGTACCGCTGAACTCATACTCACCATTTTCCAGATTATCGAGTCATGTACCCGCTGGTACCTCTGAACTCACATCCCCAACATTCCAGATTATCGAGTCATGTACCCGCTGGTGCCACTGAACTCACATCCACAACATTCCAGATCATCGAGTCATGTACCCGCTGGTGCCGCTGAACTCACACTTTCACAATATTTCAAATTATCCAGTCATGTACCCGCTGGTGCCTCTGAACTCACATTTCGGTCACTCTTTTAGATAGTAAGTCATGTATGATCATACCTCTGAACTTTCTTCCTGGAAGAGATCCTCCCTCATGATCCACTACCCACACTCCCAGTGCACAAAAAGGGTAATCGATCCACAAATTTCCAAAATGGCCATGTCCTCATTACCTCTGAGTCGTTTTACTTCCGCCAAAAACAAATCATCCCTTACATAGAACTTCCATGTCCTCATTACCTCTGAGTCGTTCTATGTACCCTCCTTTATTGAGCCTACTCCTGCCATGTCCTCATTACCTCTGAGTGGGAAGGCCCCGTCGAAGAAACCTTCATGTTTGTCATGTCCTCATTACCTCTGAGTAAGTTTGAAGATTCCCTTTCGACTTATTATTTGTACCCACAATCGGAGTACGCCAAGGATAATAGGTCCACAAATATTCTCCGCTGAGTCCACTCCTGCCATGTCCTCATTACCTCTGAATAGAAAGACTCTACGGTAAAACCTTCGTACTTACCATGTCCTCATTACCTCTGAGTAAGTATGTCGTTCCTCTCTCATCTTATTACCCGCACCCTGAACCAGGGTACGCCAAGGGTAATAGGCCCACAAATGTCCTCTGTTGACCACAAAAATCCTCCGTTGGATCCACTCCTACCATGTCCTCATTACCTCTGAGTAGGAAGATTTCGCGGTGAACAAAGCCTTCATACTTGCCATGTCCTCATTACCTCTGAGTAAGTATGTTGGTTCCCCTTTCATCCTATTATCCGTATCCTAAACCAGGGTACGCCAAGGATAATAGGCATACAAATATCCTTTACTAAGTTTTTCAGCACAGGCCCACCATTCCTCATCATGCCCCAGGAGCCCAGCTGCTCCATGGCATTCTTTCTCCCGATACCCGGAACGTCGGCAACCACGTTACCGTGGAACCGTTCTAGATATCCCCAATCAAACTTGTTACCCGTACCTAAAACCAAGGTATGCCATGGGTAGCAGGTCCACAAACAAGTCCCCCATGCGGGACAAATACTACCACAATACCATAGGCACAACAAGCAATACAAATGAAGGGTAGAATCGAAAGTACTCTTTATTTGAAGGAAGAAAAAAGCATTACATCTTTTGGGACCACGTCCCTCTCAAAAAAAAAGAAAAAAAAGGAAAGGAGAAACAAAAGAAGAAAAGACCGACTATAGTTCGGCATTACACAACTCCAAGAGGCGGTTTTTCACCAAGGTAGTCCCCCGCTCAAGCCTCTGTTTAGCTCGACGCTCGGCCTCTTGGGACAACTGCTCTACGTCATTCAAATACATATACGCCTGCCAGTCGTTCTCCATCTTCTTCAGGGCAAGTTCTAGATTGGCAGAAGCCCTACTAAACTTGTCAGCCTCCTGAATGGCAATCCCTTTCTCAGTACAAGCAGCTTCGAGCTCGGACTCCAAGAAGACCAGCTTTCTCTGGAGCTCGAGGATCTGCTCCCGGGTGTCGGTTACCCCGCGGGAGGCAGTCGCTTCCCGAGCCGCACAATCTTCAGTTCGACGGCTCCATTGATCGTACAACCGAGTCAAATCCCGGCGGTCCTTCAATATAGCCGGCTTGAGCGATTCCCGGGCAACCATCACCTTCTCCACCGCGGTAACGAGAAAATTGTGCTCTCAATTTATTGCTGTGGGTAAATCAGCTTGTTACAACATACGAAACTAGGCCACAAGACGATCAGCCTCTAACAGCTTAGGCTCCAGAAGCGCGGCCAGTTCCCCTCCACCAGGGAGTGTACTAAGGATATTGATCTGGCCACCGTCGCATTGACGGGCCAGAGCAAAGGGAGTCCCCCTTTCGACAGCTGCCTCGATCCCCCTCTTCAGGTGGCGGTAGAAACTGTCGACCACATCCTGGGACACCTCATCCAAAACCTCTGTAGAGGACGGCGTCAAATGGAGGGTGGCAGGCAGTACCGAAGGAGTAGCCTCAGAACTTGCTGTCCCTGCCACCAAGAAGACAAATTCTGTACGGAAAGATGCATGAATTGCAGCTAGCTCCTCTTCCGCCGCCCGAAGAGCCTGGATGCTGGACAGGGCGGAAAGGTTAACCCCCGAAACTATATTTGTAGAGGAGGGTGCAGGAGGCATCGTCCCTTGCCCCAGCCGTATTGCCACTTGGGCTCCCGAACTCGACCCGGCAGGAGGCTCCTCAATATCGGTTGGAAAAGAATGAGGCACACGTGCTTCCGTCAGATCCCCTCCGATAGAGTCCGCCCCGGCGATGACTGTCACCGACAATAAAGGGGTGGGACCTGTACGTCCAAAGCAGCCATTAATCGATATAACCCGAAGGATTGGATGATGGAGTAAACATGCTTCCTCACAAGTTAAGGTTTGACTTATCTTACCAGGGGAAGAGCATAGAGGCTGCGGCTCACTCACAGCTGGCGTAGTTTCCCCACCCGCGGCTTCCGATCCGAATTCAACTGGTTTCTCTGTCACGACCATCCCTGAAAGGGAGCCAGCCTGGACAGTGTCATCCTGTAGAAGTTCAGATGTCTCAGGAACGGGCGCAGTAGAACCCCCATCCCCCTGGGTTGAGGTCCCAGTAAGGTGAGACTCCTCGACCGCCTCCGGAAGAACCCCAGCAGCAATGATAGCAGTGCACACATCACTGACCAAATAGGACAAGACCGGATCGACCTCGGCAATCGGGTCCTGAGAAGCAAACTCATCTGACGCCTACAAAGAGCAAAAGAAAATGATTGGGCCATAGTTTAGGAAAAAAAGAAGAAGGTAGCTGCAATTCAAATCACCTCAGAAACAGCGTCAGCATCATCAATAAACAGCCTGCGGCGTCTTACCGCAGCGCGCTTCGTGGAGTGGGATCTGCCATCATCAGTATACATATGCCTGCTCCGTTTATGCGAAGGACCGCGCACAGCAGGTGGTTGATCCTCCACCACCTCGTCTGGTCCAGTAGGCGGCTGACCCGCCACCCTTTCATCCGACATAATAGGGGGGTGATTCCCTACTTCCTCGTCTGAAGAATGCGACGAGTCATCGGCGTCTTGCTCATCATCCTCTTCGTCCACCGCAGTGGACTCTGAGTCCGGCACAGGAACCCTGTTCGCCCCTCTCTTCCTCTTCTTAGATCCTTCGGGCTTCTCGGCCAGGCCAGTGCCAGCAATGAAGCTAGTACTCATGTCAAAGTTAACAGGAAGCTTGCTCACTGTAACATGATAAAGGACCGCCATGTACAAAATATCCCCTGCCGTCTTAGCATCAGGGACCGAGAAGCTAGCCCGGGTATGGACCGCGTTGTAATAATGCCAAGCCCGGATGCCATCGAGTACGCTGCCCTCAAAGCCCAGGCAAGCGCTGGGGCAATCAAGGAACAGCTGACTATACCCGAATTGACGGGAAAATCTACTGGGCAGATAAGGCTCCAGGTATATGTTATTTCGATAACGATATACTAGGTGTGCAGGGCAAATATTGCACAGCCAAAGAAGCATCTTCTCAGATAAGAGTTGGGGAGGATCAACGCCGTCAACGTGTACTCCCCTCATTTCTCTAGTGGTAAATTGAGGAAGAGAGACAAAAAAGTTGGGCCCGTCAACTCTCGCCAACGCCCTCCGACAGGCCGACATGGTGTCGTGCTCCCAAGGCTGATGATGGTATCAGAAAAGGAAGGCGTCATCAGCAGTAACATCTTCTTCAGTTCCTGGCCTCATCAACGACCGATAGTGCATCAATAACCACCCCATGAGGTAATGGTATGGAAGTTCTATCCGCTCAAAATCCAGCACCGTCTTGCGAGCAATAACCTTAGACGAAAATGCGCGAAGGTCGTGGTGTATGCTACACACCATGGCCGAAAGAAGGGCCAATCTGAGTTTGAAGACCAGCTTCACAGCCGGGAGAATGAAGTAGTGGCTGATCCTTTCAGTAGAACCTGCTCCTCCTGAGACTACGCAATTCCGTGGCCACACCATCAAGAACCCGGCCAAAAGTACCTTTTCAGACATCTCCCGGGTACCATAGTGGAAATAACTGAAGGAGTCAGTACGACTCCCAAATCTATCGCGCTTGGACCTCGACCTCTTTGCCTTCAACTTCAGGTCCTCTACCTCCGCCCGGGTTTGAGAACTTCGAGAAGAAACTCGGCCGGAAGGACGTAATTTGAAAAGATACGCGACCCAAGCCGTGGTATGAGGGGCGTTCCCCTCTGAACTATTATTCTTCTTGATAGCAGTCTGGTGACAGATGCTATGGTGGCACAGCAGTTCCCGGTACACAGCGACGAAACCTGGGAATCGTCGATCCAGATCGTCGAATTCCTCGTTCGTCGGAGTATATACTTCAAAAGCCTCGCCTCCCCACGGAAGCTTAGAAACAGCATGCATTTCATGGAGGGCAAGTCCCAACTCTTCTCTGGGCGCGAAGAAAGTCCCCGTACGCCGGTTATACAGCTTTAAAAGGGCCATGAACAGAGGCTTGTTAATGGGCAACCCGTAATAGGTGCCCCGGATAGCGTAGTAAAGGTCAATCTCCCGAAGGGACTCCCCGTAGTTCCTCAGGATCCATGAGGTAAGATTGGCCCATATAGGAATGGGGTTTACCCAATTCAGCAGCGACAACCTGCCCACAGGATAAGACCCCTTGCGAGTGAGTTGATTCAGAAAGGTATCAGCTCGAGTAAAAGTGAAGTTGGGACCAGTCACATTTATAAAAGTACCAGAAAGCAGTCCCATCACACTCCAACTGACTGATTCCTTGCCTGCACATGGTGACCCCGTACGCCTATTATAGTGGATGTTGCCCACGAACATCCCCGATTGGGTGGGAGTCAGGGAGCCCGCCATTGTCCTGCTCGATGGTACCATGTTAAACCATAAGAGGGGAAAATGCCGCTCCATCTCGGGAATGTGGATCTCCACCCCATCCACAGTAAAGTTCCAGTTCTCAGAAACGTCCAGCAATCGGGAGTTCTTTATGGAAAAGGCATCTCCAAAGAGAAAAGCCGGTTTCAGATATTCTCCGTCCAGTTTTCCCGAATTTATCATAGTACAAAGGAAGTGAAAAGGCTGGTTGTTGATGACAGCCACCCTCTTTCTAGGCTCATTAGCAGGAAGCTGATCCGTTATATGTCGAATTAAGCCATTGAGCCGCACATCCACGGCAAATTGAGCTGAACCCACAAGAAGCTCTCCTGCTGGGTTGGTTGGGAGGTTCACTAGAAAAGGATAAAAAGAAACAGGATTAAAAGATGGTTAAAGCGAAATTACTGAACAAATCTCAAAAAGAGGTCCCTACGAGCCTATGCGGCTCAGATCAACGAAGCCTTATGCGGCTCACTTTTCAACTGGGCTTCAGGTGGCACGGCTTCAAGGGAGTCTATGCGGTTCGGGTCAACACAGCCTCATGCGGCCCAAATCAGACGGGAGTTCCATGTGACACTGGTTCGATAGCTTATGCGAATCAGTTGAACATATGCGGTTCTAGCAGAAAAGCTTATGCGGCGCAAAATGCTATGCGGTCAGTCTGTCAGAAACATATACGGCTCCGTTCAAGGGAGACTTCATGCGATTCATATCCAGAGACTCAAATCCTTCTCATGCGGCTCAAACATGCTCCTATACGGCTCGGATATGAGAGGGTCATGCAGCCCATACAGCATATGCGGCTTCATCATGGTCTAACTTGGGTGGTTCAGACGAAGGATGAAGGCTTGTGCATAAATATGCAACAGAGCCATGGGTTCTTAGGATTCAAAGTATTCAAATGCAACCCTTACCATTGAGAGCAGGGCGGACATCATGGTGCACTTCGGGTATGACAGCTGTCGAGGAAGCCACCTGCTTGTCCTTCGCAGCAGCAGAGGCGACCTTGGAAGATTTGGGGGCCATGTCCGACGATCAGAGAAGGGAAATGAGGAAAGAAAGGCGAGACAGCAATAGTTGGAACGAAGGAGAAAGTAAAGGAATCCCCCAGACCAAACTCATCTATATTTATAAACGAAAGTGAGGCATTTTGATTCCCGTGCATACACGAAGACCGACTCTTCGGTTATCGAGGTGAGCCACCTAAAATGAAGGCCAAACTCCTGGGATCCTGCGCCGAAAAGTGGCCTCTAAAACTGACAGCAAATAAACAGCATTTAAAGCAAAAGATTGCCATATGTGGCAACGATGACGTGGCAGAAAGCTCATGCGGCTGAAACACCCATGCGGCTGAAACATCCATGTGGCCAGGACTTCATATGCGGTCAGAAGAATTTACACACAGCCATGCTTCTTATTCAAAGTATTTCAATTTTGCAAATTAAAAACTTTGAAGGGGGTCTTGTAGAAGCATGGAAAATAATAAAGAAAGATCCATACGACCGGGAAACCCCATGCGGCTCAGAAAGCCCATACGGCTCAGAGATTCATGCGGCATAAGGGACTATACGGCTCTGTGATCTCCATGCGGTTCAAAGAGAAGTGCCACGTAGCATACAAACGACTCTTCCCTTGCTGCATTAATTGCCTTGATGGCTGACAGCTCTGACAGGACGACAGCCCTGACACAAGGATGTAATTATGACTCTGTCATAATGACAGACTCCTAGGGAAACGAAGGAGATCTCTGACATAATCCCCCGAGATCCAGAAAATGCCACATAGCCTTGACACGTGGACATTCGTATGCGGCTCGAGCGAAGACTCCTCATACGGCTCAGGCCAAAGTTATCCTATGTGGCCCAGATCGAAACAGCCCTATACGGCTCAAGCAGACGCTTCCCCATGCGGCTCAAGAGGACCATCTCCATGCGGCTCAAGCAGAGGCCTCCCTATGCGGATCGCAAGGATCATCTCCATGCGGCTCACTACCCATTATGTGGTCCAGATTATCATATGGTTCGAAGGTTCGGGGGCCACTCCCTAAACAGCCCTGACACGTGGCCAGTCTTATACGGCTCAATCCTTATGCGGCTCAATTCTCATGCGGCTCGGATCCCCTCAGTGGCTCCCAGGACACGTGTCATAAAGCCAATCAATTTCCCAGATTTATTGCAATCAAAGATTGGGTCAAATCCCAATAATCTGGGACACGTGGCAGGAGAATAAATAAAACTTATTCATTTAGATTCGCAGACATCAGCAGATCATCATAAGGGAGATTTATTCCAATCAGCATTAAATACTGAGAGAATTTGGCACAATCTACATTAATGGCCCAGATTCATCACACCCAAGATTAATGGCCCAGATTGATCAATCAACAGGCCGCCGCCACTCTAAGGGGCAGTCATTGCAAACCCTAATGATTGCATTCCCTTCTTATAAATAGCAAGGTGTCATTCCCTTGCAAGAGGACCTTTTTGAAGATCAAAGAGCACCAGAATACTTGGAGAGAAAGAGTCGAGAGAGAGCAAAGAGAGCATTTCTTCAACGCCAAGCAATCTTCTGGAGCCAAGGCTGCATACCGATCGTCCAAGGAGTAAGGCAGAGCGGCCGTCGCTTTTCCGAGCCTCTATCGTCATCCTCTAGAATCTAAAATAAACAATTGTACTTAGATTGTTGTACCTAGGTTTTCGTCCCTAGGCTTTCTTTGTACAAGCGAGTTTGTAATGTGAAGTAAAAGTCCAGTCCTCCGATAATTGTTCTATCCTTTTATATTTCACGGCAAACAGTACCCTAGAGAGGATAGTTAGTATTGGTATTAGAATAGTAACCCATTGTAGATGTTTTCTTGTTATTTATAATACCAACCAGTTTACACATAGGATGTTAGTATGCCTTACAGCCTTCATGATTGTTATTACTTTCCTTACCTTTTCCAGTGAGACACCCACGACCAGAGCCTGTCCTTGAGTATAGTTGCAGTTCACCTAAGACTGAGAGGTATATATATATATATATATAGATAGGTGGCAGATGATATTGGCATATGGGATATGGGCTGGTTGGTACCTATAGATCATTGTTGTATAGGATTATTGACATGTTGTTAGCCTATGTTGGTCTACTTCCTATTTTAGTAAGTTCTCCTTGTGTTGAGTTCAGTCTTGTTGATCAACCTTTATAGGCAGTGTGCAGACCCTTCACTAGATACCCTGTTTCCATGGTTCAGACTTGTACAAGTTGTTCCCTTCACTCAACTTTCAATACCTACCATGTTGCATCATAGATTTCACTGGACCATTGTTCAGACCCCAAATTATTGACTCACCAATATAACCATCAACCACTTATCATATCATGCACATTTGGAGAGTCAGTATCATGCATATTAGAGGTCTGCACTCATTCTCACTTCTGTGCATGGTGACATACTTCATCTCTTAGCATATTACTTATTGATGGCCTTGCAATACTCTTTATTAACCTGCAGTACCTGCCCTATAGTGGAGTTTAAACTTTTTCTTGGGCATGGTTGTTCAGTCCACTTGGACAGTTGTATACATTAGAGTATAATGTGGGTTGTTAATAAGAGTTTTCCCTTGATCATTATTCTGTCCCCTTCATTCTTAGAAACATATGATACCTGGTTATACCATCTGTCCAGATACATGTCCAAACCCTTTCTTTCATTGTTGGTTCAGTCTTCTAAGCCTCTACCTGAGCATTAGTTCATCTTCCATGTGTAGGTTCCTTTCACTTGACCTTACAAGTGGACCCAAATGTCCTGTCCTTTAGCTCATAATTTCAATCCCATTGGCATCATTCCTTTTTGCCTATATTGATGTTTTAGACCATTCATCCTTAGCCTAAATTCTAAGCATCTGTTCAGTCACGTATAAGTTTAGTCTACTTTAACCCTTGGTTGATCAGTCATATACATATATAGATGATATACTTAGGATATATGTGATGGGTTGTTGTTCTTGAGCATATATATGTGGTATTTGGGATTGGTGTGCTTAGCTTGTAGGTATTTAGTTATGGGCGACTTGATAGGATTGGGAAGTTAAGAGCTAGCCTATTATAGAGTTTTCTTTTGCTAATCTCTAGTTGCCAACACTAGGTAGCTAGCATAGGTAAAATCCTAAGAAGTTGACCAGCTGATGACCAAGTACTAGGGTATTGAGAAAATTGACTAGTGATTGACCTTTGACTATGTTTGACCTAGAAGGAGGTGCGATTATCTTAATTTCGAGGACGAAATTTTTCTAAGGTGGGTAGGATTGTAACACCCAGTTTTCCAAATAAGGATAATTTTGAAATTTTGTATTTTAAATTTAATTATGATATTTAAATAATAATATGATTTTTGGTAATTTTTAATCATATTAAAACTATTTAAAATCATGACTTATGATTTTGGTGTTTTGCTAGTGTAACCGTAGAGACTGTCTACCCTAGAGCCTAGCCATGTGATTGGGGTATTTTATTTATCATTTTTAGTTTGAGGGTATTTTTGTTATTTTTGAATTATTTGAATTTAATATATTTTATTAGGAATTTTAAATGATTTATTTGAATGGTGTGATTTAAATATTATTTAATTAATTTCCATGTGGTTTAGATTAGCCTAACCTAGATTGGACCTAACCTAGATTAGTCATAGCTAGTCTAGTGAGCCACATAGAGTTTAGTTAGTATTGGTTAAATGGGTTTAAGTCATGATTAGCTCGGTTGAGTGGGTTGCAACTTGACTAGGAAGGAGCCCTAGATTCTAGGCCATTCAAATAGACTTGATGCATTGCTAGCCTTAGATGCACCTCTAGAAACCCTAACCCTAGCTAAGTGACCAGCCAAGGACCCCCCTTGCCTATATAATATCTCTTTCGAAATTAGTGCCTCCTTCCATTATTCTATCATTTTTCCCTAAGAACAAGGTGAGCCTACACTTCTTTTCTCTATAGTTTAATCAATAGAGGTCTATTTTCATTGGGATTTCTTCCATAGAACTCTAATTACTGTTCTACTACTGTTTTTGAAGTCACATCACAGGTTTGGGACAATTTGAAGGATTTGGGTGGCTTTTGGAGATCCCCTTTGAAGAAGTTTTTGTGTTGAAGAACACCCATAGTTAAATTCCTATCCACCCATTAAAACTAGGGTTTCTTTGCATAAACACCTAGCCCTAGGTGTCCTGGTTCTGTAGGAATAGAGTTTGTCCAATTTTGTGTCCTATACGTGTCTGTATCGGACACGTATCAGTGTGGTGCGCAAGTGTTCGACGAAATACCACAAAGGGCATTTCGATCGATTTTTCGATAAGTGTTTGAATAGAAAGTTGAGTTTTGATGTCGCTTACACGTTTTTGGTGGACTGAGGTGTTTTCTGTGTCATGTAGTGTCGAATTGGACACGTGCACACGTGGGGTGCACCACGCGCGCGCGGGTAGCCTTTCACTGCTACCAGTGTGCTCGTGCTCAGTGCACAGAGCACGTGGACACGTATGGTTGGACGTGAAGCAAGGGACAGTGACTGTCGTGTCATCCCCGAGGTTTTGTGTCCTAAGAATGCGTGTCGGGTGCGTGCGGACACGTGCACTGGTCACGCGAGCTCGTGCCAGGCTTGTACGGGCGTGTGAGATGGTTTGGACAATCGTGTGTCCTGTTTTAGGACACCAATTTGGGTTGTTTGTTACCTACTAATAACCACAATTATTATCTACTTGTGTTCTTCTTGAATTGCTAAATTTAATTGGGAAATCAAATGTGGGTTGGAAATGTATTCGACTGATATATTAGTGTATCAGTGAATACACTGTTCATATTTTTTCTGTGTTTGAAATCCTGCTAATTAGTGATTAATTGTATACTAAATTATATCCTAACATTTCCTGATCACTGTTAGTTTAAATTACATATTAGAATAGGCTTTGTTTTAGATGGAAAATCGAATATGGATTGGGAGTGTTCAGTCAACTGATACACAAAGTATCAGTGACTGTACACTGTATGATTCCTGAGATTTCCTTATGGTTTAGTTATGTTTAAATGTTAAATCATGTCCTAACACGTTCCCTAATCTCTGTTAGCTAATCATACATGCTAGGATAGGTCTTGATTAATGAGAAATAAAATATTATTGAGTTGGGTTCGAATGTGGCTGATACTTCACTGATACGATATTCTGAAATGATTTTTTCTTAATTTAATTTGTTGTTTACTTGTTTAATGATGATTGAATGTTAATCTAGACTTACCTACATGTTTAAGGAATAGTGTACATGCTAAATTGTGACTGGTTTGAGCATTGGGTTGTTGGAATCGGTTTTGGGTTGTTTATTGATTCATGGTATATTAAATTGTCAAGTTGGTTGTTAATCCTGAGTTACACTCTCTGTTTTCCTGTGGTGATTCACACACACCTGTAGATTACTCAAGCATGTCCTAAATTACACACATATGTGATTCACTGTACACACAGTCACAAACTGAACTGTACAAGGCAATTTTGAAATACTGGAACACTATACACACACAACCTGGGACTGATTTCCAAATTCCTCACATCACTCACTGCTTTGTTTTTCCTGTCACACACACAGGCCACCCTCTATTTTCCTGTCATTGATTACACTCTCACACACACACACACTACTCACACACTAACCACCATATCACACACAAACTGAAAACTGATGTCCTTATACACACTCATTCACTAAACACACAACCACACATGGTTATACACTGATTTTCACTCACATTACACTGGTTTTCACTCACACTATAGTCCAGTATTCCTGTCACATGACACTACACACATGAACACTAAATAGCTAATTTCCTATCTCTCATACTCTCATATATACATTCCACATACATGACACCTTACACACACACACATATGCCTAGTTCCCCCCCCCCCCCCCCCCTCTATCTAAATGTGTATGTATATTACATATATACTTTATGTGGGTATATAAATAATGGTATGTGAGTGAATATATATATATATATATATATATATATATATATATATATATATATATATATATATATATATATATATATATATATATATATATATATATATAGCCTAATGTGAAATATGCATGTGATTGGGTAATGTGAATTGGATATGGCATTTGCCTATAGATAATGTGGTAGTGTAATGCCAATATTTCAATTGCTTATGTGTAATGTGAAATAGAGATTGTATTGGCCTATATGTGATATGGCTCATTGCCTATGTAGTTGGCCTATGGCATGTGGTGTGATACACTTGTGTATCACTAGGCTAGGGTGACTTGTATGGTATTTGGTTAGTTGACCTAGATTGACTTGTTAAGCCTAGGTTTGACCAACCTAGACTAGTTTGACCAAGTTTGACCTAATTAGACTAGAATTGACCTAGTTTGACTGCTAGGGTTGACTAAAGTTGACCAAAGGTTGACTTTAGCCTAGATTGACCCCAAACATCATGTAGATGCATTGTAGTAGTCTATTTCATTATTTTAGACTTGTTGTGACTTGTGCTGTTCTGATTAGGAGCCAGACACCTCTCCTCGGACAGTACATTTACTTCAGACATTCAGATACGAGGCGAGTACATTCTCTTATCATTTCATATCCTGCTTAGAATTATTTTCCTGCTTTAAATTACTTTACTTGATACTGTCACGTTAGTCACACGGATTAGTACTATATGGATCCCTTCTTGAGATGTTATCCCCTCAGGAGCATCGGATACTTCATGTTCTGTGCATTTTACTTACATGGCGTATCATTATGCTTCATTGGTTCATTGAATCACTTGTGACATGTACTCTCATGATCACAGAGTTTTCCTTCAATCCTCACATTTATTGGGCTTCCTAGAATTCCTATTTATGGGACTATCATGTACCACCCTTCGGGGGTCGTTGCATGAATCATAACATAACCTGGCTAGATCCTTGTGTATTGATTGGGGGTACGGGGGAGTAGAAGTGGACATGTGAATAATATCCAAATAGTATCTCATCAGAATCATTCCATAGTGTCTCATCATAATCATCCTATGCCATTTATATGGCTATATTATACTCTGACTCACTAGCCACTGTTAGTTCTCTATTATAGTAGATATTTCTATTACAGTTCTCTCTCTGTTTATATACTGTATTTCTTTCAGTACCTGTATCTTACTTTACTGCATGATTTTATTTTCTAACCTGCTATGAACTGTTGAGATGTATTATGCTCACTCCTGTCCTGACTCGACCTGTTGAAAATATTACAGAGGACGAGGAGGAGGCCTGTGTGGATACCTTCTACGGGGCAGCCCTAGACGACACTTGTGAGCTGGACTCTCAGGAGGACCCGGCTCTAGCTGAGGACATTACCCCCATTGCCTAGACTAGCTTAGTTAGGTTTTATCTTACTTATGTTGTCTTGAGACTAGTTAGTTAGACTTTATTTCTGTCTTGAGATCTGGGTTGTATATATTCTTTCATATTCAGTAGCTGAGACTTGTATTTCTGGATATTGCTGAGATGTTATCTTAGACTCTTCTGATCATCTGTATTTCCTTTGAGTTCTATTTCATATCGTGCTTCTTCTTCCTTAGTTGTGATTGAGTTTATTTTCGGCTATGTCACCCCCATTCGGGGAGTATAAAGTACTTAGAATTATATTGTTAGATGTTGTGACCTAGGACAACGTTCTACCGCCGACACTGTGGCGTAGGCTGGATGTACCCACTTCTCGTGCTCTTACTCTAGGGTGCGGATCGTGACACACCGAAAGCTTCCTTACTCCCTAGAGTGAGAGCTTTTCTGGTGGCTTTGAGTTTTGCAGCCACACGAATGAGGGGGTCGAGGGCATCTGGGCCTCTCCAGGCGTCTGCCATGGTATTCCTGAACTGAGGGTGATGGCTCAAAAAATCAAAGAAATAGAAACTTTTCTTTATATGGTTCACGTTCCTGCTGACTTCTATGAGAAGGGGGAGTGGTCTAATTCGGTCGTATTAAGGTGTGTAAGTCTAGAAGAGAGTTCCATGTTGGACCATTGGGAGTTAATGAGAGCGCGATCGATGCGAGAGTATTACCGCCACGTGCCTTCCTGTATATTACACCACGTAAAAGAGCTGCCGGAGAACTAAATCGGAGACAGGTGGACGTTAAAAATGAAGTTGGTAAAGTCAGACATAGCAGACGTAGGAGGTAGGACTCGCTCCCGACTTCTCCTCTCTATAAGTAATGGCATTGAAGTCTCCTACGTAGAGCCAAGAGAGGTCGATATGGTTGTGGTGAATGTCTATCAGAGAGTCCCAAAGCTATTTGCGGTCTGTGAAGTCGTAGCTGCCGTGAATGGCAGACAAGATGGACCAGGAATGGAGCATAGGATGATCCACCTAACACGTGAGCGTGCCTATCTTGAGTCAAGGATGATACCGAGCATCATGTCAACCGCGAAGAAGATCCAGATGTCGTGGTAGCCGACAATGGCAGAGGGGAAACCTAACTACAACTGGATAGACTTGAGTTTCTTATGGGGGATTTTAGGTTCGATAATTACTAGGATATCAATATTGTCGATTCTCTTGAGACTACTTATTCTTCTCAAGATGGGTTTGTTTGTAATGCCCCGAACATTCTAAAAGAGGATGTTAAACATTAGGGGTGCTGGGGAGGGGATTTGGTGAGATTCGTTGCCGATCAGGTGGTCATTGTCGGGGCTTCTTTGGCGCTTCTGTTGTTAGATTTTTTACCGGTGGCTACAGCCTTTTCGTTCGCTTTGAGGTGTTTGTTCTTATTGTCCTTGCTTAGATCGGCTGGATCCTCATCGGGATGAATGTAAACTTCTCCTACTATTTCGGCTAAGGCTCCGAAGTAGTTGTTCGAGCTGGTGAGCCAGCATCGATGGCCTATTGCATCCTGGCCATGGGAGCTAGGCCGATGTTGGCCAGGATATCCGCATGTATGACCACCTCGTTGAGAAGGATTTTCGATACAGAGTGTGGGAAGTCCGTACCCTCCCTTTCAAATGAGTGTCCATGAGACTCCAGATGGGCCTCTACCTCTTCTATCTGACTGCTCGGTTCTGATAGGTTCTCCATAGCCTGGGACTCCGCTTCTTTGGTGGGATTAGCCTCCCTGTCAGGGACGCCTCCGGTCTCAGAAGCCTCATCGGAACTGTGGGCCCCAAGGATGTCTGCGGTGATGATAGTCTCATGTAATTCATCTAGAGGTTCAGAGGCGAGGGTGTGAAATTTGTTGGTGAGATTTAGGGCAGGTGTTCTGAGGGGCACGCTTTTACTACTCCGGGGTGCTAGTTCTGGGGCCTGAGAGATCCCGACGCTAGCTTCGAACCAGATGTGGGAGTTAGGTAGCGGGAGGAGTGGGGATTGATGGTCGTTCCCTGTCAGAGGGGTGTAAGCGGCCTTTCAGGTCACTTTCTTCTTCGGTTCTGGATGCACGCGAAAGCCGTGCTCGGTGGTGTGGCCTCTCATATGTTGCGATAGATGATATTATTGTCGTATGTGATTTGTTGGGTGTGTATCTTATTGCCAAGAGCAATTTGTATGTGGTTAGGGAGGTCCTTCGTTAAGTCGAGCTCCATGCAGATTTTGGCGTAGTTCGCTTTAGTAAGGTTACGAGTTTCCTCTGCCATGGCCACAAACGTCCCAAAGGAGTTGGCGATCCTCTTCAGTGCTGCAGGAACAAAGCAAATAAGGGGAAGGTTGGGGAACGTGACCCAGGCCGAAACTATCATTGAGTGTACTTTATTCATGAGGTGAGAATCAACCCTATCGTTGCCCCTGGTCCAGACTTTTTTGTGGTCTATTTCTGACGATAGGTGTAGAAGGCTGTGTTTGGGGTCCATGGGGGCCACCGTATATGCAGATGTGAGCCCCCAGCTAGCGATCGCTTCTTGGACCTGCGTCTATATATATATATATATATATATATATATATATATATATATATATATATATATATAATTTTTTTTTGTGAGCCCCCAGCTGGCGATCGCTTCTTGGACCTGCGTCTATATATATATATATATATATATATATATATATATATATATATATATATATACAGTGAAATGGTAATTGTGTTGAACGCTCCCACTAGAAATCGATTTCCTGACCACTCGTACGACATTCTTTATCGTTAGCACTAGGCTAGTGTTCATTGGCATTATATATATATATATATATATATATATATATATATATATATATATATATATATATATAAAACTTGTGTTGCACGTACTTATTATTCATAGAGTATAATTAGAAATATTAAAAGACACTCAGAGTGGATGATATTGATGAGTTGGTTTAACTTTTTTGTTTTTTAATTTTATATATAGGCTATGGGTTCAACACTTCAAATTATGTTGTAATAATTTAGAAGACTTAGCAAGTAGAATGAACTTCGATTTCCATAAAACATTAATTCTTCTAGAATGCATCTTTTAAATGATTTCGATGGGATTATTGCATTAATTTAAAAAGACTATATGACTTAGGTTTTCTATAACCCAGCTAAACAATCAAACACTACATTAATGATACCTCATTAATTTTCCAATTGAACACCCTATTTGCCTTTTTTTCCAACGAGAGCTCACCCGAACTCTAATCGATTTCCTTATTTTTCTTATTACGAACACTTGGATTTGTCTCCACCTATTATTGCATGAGGCACAATAAGTTTTCATTCTCCATTGTCAATTCATCAGCAGTATCATGTATATGTTATTCCTCAGATATAAAGGATTCATAGCGTCCAAGCTCACAAATCTTATCAAACTTTTCATGCCACCTCCATCCCCCAAGGAAGCCTTTGTCTCTTGAGATCGAGACACAGAAGAAGGATATGCTCTCCTTGAGGATAAGGAGGGAACACTTGGAGAGGATAAGGAGGGAACACTTGGAGTGAGCGCCTCGCTCAGGTCCACATCCATGATTCAACCCTTTGGTGGATGGACTATCTAAATCCCCGAAATGGACCCGCAAAGCTCTCGATCCATCTTCACTTGGATTGTCACTGCCACTAGAACCACCAAGGCAATCAACACCCAGTGAGGTGGTCTTAGGCAAATGAACCATCTGAAATCTTTCGTCTAATCCACTATCTTGCCCCTGTCATTACCTGTAGTACCTCTTGCAGCTCTGCTTGATGATTCTCACCAAAGGCATCAAGACAACCTTTCTCTGTATGTCCTATACAATGACAACATAGGGGGAGTCCACTCATTTGTGATTGGTTAATAAAATATTGAGTCGTATGTGCCACATTAATCAAATCTAATTTAAATTAAATCCCCAACCACTTTCTTAATTTAGATTCAAAATTAAACCTTTTTGGACATATCTTTGTGTATCTTTCAAATTAGGCCACAAAATCTCACCAAACCAAATCCTAATCAATTCTAGCCCTTAATACTTGGATTGCTTATATTTTAAATCTCCAAAACCATCCACCCTTTTCTCTTTCTCACATAAAATCGAGCATACCCCCCTCAGAAACCCGCGTGCACATCTTAGAAACCCGAACAAAACCCATTAAATATGATCTTTCTCCCTTTCCACCTCCTCTACATCAATCCTAAGACCTCTACCCTTCATCCTAGCAAGCCCACATGGTACCACAACACTTTTGGTGGTCGACACGAGGCTACAAAGTCGGCACAACTCGATTAGATCAAATATGAACCAAACATCAGGTTCGTCCTCTTCGTGCGTGTGTCTTTTCAACTCTTGATTATCCGCTTCTCGTGAAACCAAAACTAATGAGTTCCTATACATGTCCCCTACTCCCACAAAATTTTAGGGCACGGTTTGCTTCTGTTTGGCCGAGGCACGCATTCTACGAAAATGTGTCCAAGTGTGTGTGTGTTAGAGTGTGAGAGTGCAAAACAGTGTGAGTGACAGTGAGGTGCACAGTGTCACAACAATTGTGATAGGGAGTGAACAGTGAGGGGTGTACTGTGATGTGCACATGAAAACAGTAGATAGAAGCCCCTATCCAGTTTCAGGTTTCTCAGAAAAAGGAAACCAATTAATGCAGCCTATTGACAGTTCAGTTTTAGCCTACTTGATTCAAACCCCATTCCCAACTCAATATACAACCAAATCAACCAAAAATCAAACCATGGTTAGATTATATATAAGAGAACCAAATTAGAGACTTAAACCAATAATTAACAGTATTTAATTAGGTGAAATAGATTGCCAAAAGTCAATTTTAAAAACTGGAAATAACTGAATATACTAGGTATCAGAATTCGGGTAAATAGGAATTAACACATAAAAACAAACCAAAATACGAAATTATAGGTTGGTAATTAAAATATATTATCTAAGTGTGTCCCAAGGTCCAACACGTGTCCACCATTATGACACAATCGTGTCCAAACACAGAAAAACCAAATATCAGAAACTGGACACTGCACAGCAGTGCAGTCTCGTGCACAGGTGCACGCGTGTCGTGCACCCGACACAATGCAAACCAACCCTTGTGCTCGTGCACAAGGATACGCCTAGTGTAGGTCCTCGTGTCCATCACCCTGATTCGTATCCTAGTGCGTCGTGTCCAGAGTTATCAACCCGTGTCAGTGGCCGAATGTGCGCGTGTGCGTGTGTGTGTAAAACCAATGCAATGGCGATTCCTCTCTCGACACGCCATGTGGGCATCTAAAACTTGACACGTGGCGTGTCAGTCAGTGTCCCATGGTGTGTGTCGAGTTTCGTGTCCGCTAGTCGCGTGTCGTGTCCAGTACAGCCCCCGAACAGCAGGACAATACAGTCCGTGCGCACACGGCGTGTCCAAGTGTCAAAACCGACACGACACAAGGCCAAATCCACCTCACTCGACAAGAAACATGTAAGCAACACTAAAACATGATTTCCTATTCAATTACTTTCACAAAAACAGATCGAAATGCCCATTGGGGCATTTCATCAAACACTAAGAAACAATGACTGATAAGTGTCCATTTAGGACACGAAACCTAGGTCTAGGCATACCTACAGTTAGGGTAGACCTAGGGCTTTCCAAATATGCAAAGAAACTAGAATTTTAATGGTGTTTATAATAATTTACCTATTGGTGCCAAAATGCAAGAAAAGCTTCCAATAGAGGGGTTCCTCCTTGCTAGCAAACTTTTTCAAATTGCCCCAAAGCTGAGGTTGAACACTACAAACAGCAAGTACACTAAAATTAGGATCTAATGCAAATGATTTGAGGGAAAAAGGAGATAAAATGGAATTTCTATGAATTATTGAAGTTGAGAAAATACCACTTTCTAAAACTTGTTCTTTCCTAAGGAGGCTAGCCCTAAATGGAGGAGAATATTTATAGGGGGGATTCCCAATGCTAGGTTAAGTGGCCGGCCACATTAAGTTAGGGTTAGGGTTTGGCTCATGGCTAGTGGGTTGGGCTTAGTCATTAATCAATGGTTCAAATCACAAGTCATGACTTGTGTCTAAATGCCTTCTATTCTAACTTGGGTTTAAATGACTAAACCATAGGTTAACTCTAGTCTAACTAGGGTTACATGACCTAACCAAGTCCATACCCAACTAGGGTTAGCTTCTAGGTTAGCCTACCAAGTCAAAGCTAGTCAAAGTCAACCTAGTCAACCTTCATTCAAATAATTCCAAAATAAATCCTAAAAATTCCCATAAATTCAAATAAATTCTAATAAATTCAAATAATCCCAAAAATGAAAAAAATACCCTCAAACTAGAAATGTGGTAGTGACACACGGGTTGCACGAGAACGGAACACTGTCGCCATCGATTCGGTCAAAACCGATAGGTCGGGATCGATCGAATCGGTCGAACGGGAACTGTTGAATTAAGATCCATTCCCCGTTATGGAATGGCTTCTTCGGAACCAAGTCTCATATTCAGCGGGTTGCGCCTCAAGGATTGACTCTGCGGCTGAGTCGGGAGAGACCTCTCATTGTTCTATTTTTTATGCCGCTTGCGTTGGTTTTGGCTTTGGTTTCCTGAATGCGTTTTCGTGAATATTTTCGATGGTTTTCATGGCTTGCATTTGGAACTCGCACTTCCTATCGAACTTCTTGAATAATACAGTGTTATAATCGGTTGTTTGTGCGATTTCAGGTAATCGCGTAGGCGACGTCTAGCGCGGCCAACAAGTCTCTCTCCGCGAACAACAATCAAGGTGAGTAGCTGACCTCCTTCACCTCGACCCTCTATTTCAAAATAAGAACTCAAGTAACGGTATCAATTTGAATGGTTTACTTGGAAAATACAAGTCCTATGTTCAGATGAGAAAAGATAAGATTCTAGCAAAGAGATAGAATTATTTCAGGGTCTGAAAATAAACCAAGTAAATGAATCGATTACTTAACAGCCCCAACGATACCCTAAGTTATACCTTATTAACATAAACGGTCGTTGGACAACTTGTCGACAAGGGCTATTTTTACCGTTTCTTCGGATCGGAAAGCCTTGGGTCAGGGGACCGATCCGACAATGGAGGAAACGGGGTATAGCCGAGCTGAGTATGCAGCAACCGGTAGTTCGAGGACTTGCATCGGAGCTTGCTACTTGCGGTGCAAGGATCCCATTTACCAGGCTATGTCCAAGATGGCTAGTTAATGCCGTAGACATGTGGGTAATACACCTAATATAATTATTATCAACTAACAGGGAAGGTGATGGTAAGTTTTATGTTGCACAGTGCGCTCTGCTGGGGGAAATTCTAGCGTAATTCACTTGGTTTATGTTCCGTCAAACTGTTCGCATGAAAATAACTAGGATGGCTAGAAAGATCACAAACAAACAAATTACATGTTTTATCTAAATTCTTGAACCAAATGGGAGCTTGGAAGCTAATTAGCCACTCGCCAGTATACGTTGTTGTACTGATCCTCGCTCTCTCTACAGGTACGATAAATCAGGAGGAGCGTGTTACGTGAAGGAAGGCGACGCTCGTGTGTTTTGAAGCTTCATTCGTACGGTCGAAGCCTAGATCAAATCTCTTTTAAAGACTCTACTGTAGAAGACCAGAAGATAGATGGAGCGACTCCCCACCATCCCAGGTGGTTTTTGTAATGCTGGTTGTATAAAGAAATGGATGAAATGTATAGAACGGCTATCTCATCGACGTTCATTTTGTATTGGAGTCAGTTTATAAAAAGTCCGTGCGGCACCTTTTGTAACGCCCCAGAACCAGAATACTGGAGAGCGGGGGCGTACATAGCCAGCTACGTATATTAAAGTGCAACCTACCTCGCTATACGATCACGACTGTCTAGATACATGAGGGTTTAACTACAAGCCAACAGTCTCTTATGGTCATGAACAAGCCTAGTGTCTCAATCACAAGCAAGTAAGTAAGTGTTACAAGATGTAAGATCACCAAATATACAATGGTAAGGCATCCCAAACATTACATATTCAGCTGATCATGAAGCTAGTCGTTACAAAATGTCAGGACTGGCAAGAGTTTGGTCATACATGATCAACCCTAGGATCCGTCAATCATGTTACAGCCCGTAGGCAGACAGTAAATAAGGTACAATACGAGCTAACACGTGCTTGCCGGCTAAACGTCTCAAAAAAATAATTTTACAATAAAGTGGAAGGACGAAAAGAAACCCACTCGTTGCCAGGGATACGCCTGGTGGTCACCATCTGGCTGGAAGACAGGTGGATCCTCTGGTGCTGCTCCGATATCTGGCCACACAAAACCAGCTGGGTCAAACCCCAGAAAGAGCAAGTGCCACAATGGAGGCTTCACTTAGGAACTAAAACCAGCATATCACAATAGAATATTAAAGATAATAAATAAAGAACTGATAATAATAGAGATAACAACAGTAAACTGAGTACGAGAAAACCATTCAAGTAGCCAGGTCACAATCCTTAAACCAAACAAGGACCGGGATTGTAACCCTTCACCTGAATAGAAACCCGTCTCAAATACTATAGGTACAGTGAAGACAATAAACGAAGAGAGGACACAGAACTGCTCCGGAAGCCAGGTTATAACCCTTAAACCAAACAAGGACCGGGGTTGTAACCCTTCGCCTGAACAGATCTGGATCCCTGATCTTTATTGCTAAGGCCAGTATAAATAATCATGGTATTAAGGTAAGGTAAAACATGACAAACATGGCATGGGGTTGCAATAAGACAATAAACGAAGAGAGGACACAGAACTGCTCCGGGAGCCAGGTTACAACCCTTAAACCAAACAAGGACCGGGGTTGTAATCCTTCGCCTGAACAGAACTGGACCCCCGATCGTTATTGTTAAGGCAAGCATCAATAATCATGTCATGTTACAATCTTGCACAGGATCAGGATAAGACTAAGCTGGAATAAACTCCATCCAATCAATCACGGCCAATCAAGAGTACGGCTTGATACTTTCAACTAACTAGGGTTATCACAGCCTAGTTACTAGCAAGATGCAATTAGATTATCCCAACAGTCATAAGCCCTGCAGACCATCTGGTTATCCGGGTCGAATATCCGTTTATGAAGGGTATACCACATGACTGTGTGCTGGAAATGTGCCCTACTCGTCGGTAGGCTACAAGTCCACTTAATGCGCCCAGATAACGGGATTACCTGTAGCTGGGAATCTCTTCATGACTACTGAATCATTCTAGTTAATTAGCCTTAGTCAATTTCAGTAGGTACCCCTGACTGTGGTACTCAGGGATCCCCATCCTAGACATGATACAAGACAGTATCAGTTTATTTGTACAAACACAATCGCCCATGGTGTCCAGGTCTTTCATACTTGTCATGTCGTGCTAGCTGTCATAACAACATATCGAGGTGTATCATGTCAGGGTCACTTATCAAGAGTACACCACGACGGGCCACTATCGTATTTTATCCTTACATCATCATAAATGAGAAAACTTGCATAAATAGTTAGTAACATATTCTGGAAGCCAAGGAAAAGATCTACAACTTTTATGTTGGGAGTTAGGAGAAATTCTGGCCATAAATCAGCCAAATAGGACAAGAAAAACAACCAAATTAGACACTATACGGCCAAGAATGAATTAGAGGCTCATGCGGCAGTTGATGGGTACTCATCTATGCGGCTGAGTAGATGGGAAATCTTCTATGCGGCTAGGTAAAAGAGTCTCATGCGGCTGAGTAAGTGGGTACCCATCTATGCGGCTGAGTAAGTGGGTACCCATCTATGCGGCTGAGTGAAATAAATCTCATACGGCTGGGTGAATGAATCTCATGCGGCTGAGTAAGTGGGTACCCATCTATGCGGCTAAGTAAGTGGGTACCCATCTATGCGGCAGAGTAAGTGGGTACCCATCTATGCGGCTGAGTGAAATAAATCTCATGCGGCTGGGTGAATGAATCTCATGCGGCTGAGTAAGTGGGTACCCATCTATGCGGGTGAGTAAGTGGGTACCCATCTATGCGGCTGAGTAAGTGGGTACCCATCTATGCGGCTGAGTGAATAAATCTCATACGACTGGGTGAATGAATCTCATGCGGCTGAGTAAGTGGGTACCCATCTATGCGGCTGAGTAAGTGGGTACCCATCTATGCGGCTGAGTAAATAAATCTCATACGACTGGGTGAATGAATCTCATGCGGCTGAGTAAGTGGGTACCTATCTTTGCGGCTGAGTGAATGAGGACCCATCTTCTCAGAAAACCTGAGAAGGATGGCCATGGAACCCTTAGCTTCGAAGCTCCATAAAACCTTCACCGTAAGTCCAAATTTGGACTTCCATAGGTCAAAATGGGGTAGAACAAAATTCTCTACAACATGGAACCATCAAAACTTGGAAATAATAATGTTAAGTAGATCAAAATCCAAAAAATCTGAAAATACTATAAACTTAGATCTACACAAATTGAGCCATGGAAATTAAAAATGCCAAGTACTAAAGTGTTTTAGAATGCTATAAAGAAGAGAATGGAACAATAAAATTTGTGTTCCTCCATGAAGAAAGATGCACTTGCCTAAGCTCTCTCTCTCTCTCTCTCACACACACTCTCCTGGTGGTTGAAGATGTAATGGTAGAGAAGAAGAAGTAAATAAAGCGAGAGAATGAGGGGAATGGATTAAATAAGAAGGGTGGTGGTAGGTAGGAGGGTTCACCTTGGGTCATGATGAACAAGTGTTTGCAAAAACAAAAGTTGAAGAACTTTATTGATACAAACTTTGTAAAAGATTTGAATTCTGGGAATGGTACAACTGTAGGAATCCAATCTAGATGACGATTACTTTATCCCTTGGACGAAGTGAACTTTGAAGATGGAGCCTCTGAAGTTGAAGACAACTCGGGAATTGAAGGTAAAAACCTTGAAAGTTGAAGGCAAAAGCCTCGAAAGAATACAGCAGCACTTGGGCAAGAACTCCTGGACTCTCTGATCTCTGAAGTCTGATTTCTGATCTCTGATTCTTGATTCGTCATCCCCTTGAATGGAGACTTGAAACTCTATTTATAGAATTCTGAGAAATAACTAACTTTTAGTTATTCTGGACTGTGCATGATGGTTTGTGCGGTAATTGGATTGCGCAACAGTGGACTGTACAGGCAGTTGTTGGATCATGGGCCAACTGTCTTGGACACATGGCATCATTTGATTGAAATGCGCATGATCGTGCATAGACAGTTGCTACGTAATGAGCAATTAATGGTATGCATGCCACGTGTACTTTGTCAGTTGTGTTGATAGAGCGCGCAATTTGAATTGCGCTGGCTTTAGATTGCGCAGACTTGGACTGCACAGGCTTCGGATTGCGCAGGTTTAGACTACGCAGGAAATGGATTGCGCTACCAGCTGTCAGCCGTCCTCGAGCGTTGTGTGGCACAATAAACGAGCAGTCTCCTCGTTCTTCGTGCTGTCAGTTGTCAGGAAGATTTGATTTGTGTCAGATAATGATGACTTTTGCCACGTCAGCCTGCGCAGTTGAGAGTGTGTGCAAACCAGTGTACGCAATCTGAAAAGTGCGCAATCTGATGTCTGCGCAGTTCATCTGAAAGTTGTATTTCTTGATTTTTTTGACTTTGTTGAGGTGTGCAACCTGATTTTTTAGGACCTACAAGACCCCCTTCAAAGTTTTCAAAATGTGAACTTTATTCAAAATTTCAAAATACTTTGAATTTTGAAATTTGAATCAATTTGCGCATGTAGTGAGTTATCTGCGCAATCTGAGGGATTAGCCCCCATTTTCAGGCGCAATCTAAGGCGGCCGTTTCGTTTAGAAAACTATAAATAGCTCTCTACTTCTCGTTTCATTCTTTACTTTGCCTTCTTCGTACACTTTGAGAGAAACTCTGAGCTCTTTCTTCTCTTCTTCTCCGACGATCCCCATGGCTCCCCGACGATCCTCCGCTGCCGCAAAGGACAAGGCCCCCGCCGAACCATCGACTAGGGCTGTGCGACGAGCTTCTCGTCACGAAACTGCTCATCTAGCGCTGCAAGGTGGATGACCTAATCAAAAACTCTTTTTAGAGTTTTGATTTCACTGTTCCTTTAGAATCCATCTCTTTTTAGAGATGTGATCATACTGGGCCACCCCTTTTTAGGGTTCTGGTTGCACAAATCAGTTCATTCTTCATTTTTATGAAGAACGACTTCCAGCACAATCGGTTAAACTGTGCTGGCAAAAGTCAGCGCAATTTGCTGATTTGCGCGGGACTGTCAGCGCAAAATAATGACTGTTTATCTGCGCAGTCTGATGTTTGCGCAAACTGATGTTGCGCAGTCTGATGTTTGCACAAACTGATGACAAAATCTTTGAATTTGACTTGTACTAAATTTCTTATTTTTTCTGTCTGATGCAGTTAATATTAGGGAAGATCCCGAATACGAAACTTTTGTAGGAACTCTTTCAGAGTCAGAATACAAAGAGGACTTATCTCATGTGCACTATCCTCAATATGATCTGCCAACCTCCCGTCAGGCCATTTTGATATCCCAAGATAATGAGACACTGCAATATTTGATAAATGGACAACCTCTGGAATCAGCAGACGCTGTCATACACAAGAAGCCATTATTCCCGTTCGGCGAAGCTTTTGAGAAAAGTTCTCAACCGAGACCAAGAATGGAAGAAAGAATTGTCCATCAGAAGGATAGGTCTTTCTCGATACCAAATATTCCATGCTGCCTCCCCTTATCCAGGTATGCTCATGCGAGCTATCCGAAGAAGATGGAATGGAACCTTACTCAGTTCCAAGATGCCCGTCCAGGAAGGATTTTTGTGAAGAAGGGGCCGAGCAAAAAGGATATGTTCTACAGTTCCTCAGAACGGTACAGTGTTTTGTTGAGAGGTCTGAAACCCGGTTGTATTCCAACGGAGAATTCTTCCTTGTTAATGCCCGTCAGAACTCCAATTTTTGCAAATGAATTTGCGAAGGTCGAAGGAAGATATCCTGAGCAGGACATCAGACTAACTGGATTGGTGAATCCAGATTTTAAAAGATGGAGCTGCATAGCAAATTGGATTCTGACCAAGTTTGAAAGCGAACTGTAGCAAATCAATTTGTACCAAGCAGTGCATGCCACTGTCTATGGTTTTGCTCCGAATCTGCACATGTTCTTAGCTCTAGCAGAGGGGTACAATTACAGAACAGGGACCTTCATGACTCCCGGCGGAGAAATCGGATTTACACTTCATGAGATGAAGTACATCTCTTACTTGCCAATGGGAGATGCCCCATATGAAGAATTTGTCCCAACAAATGATGAGTTGGACAGACTCCGGAGAGAGAATACAGAAATGATAGCAGTCTTTGAGGAACTGCTATGTCATTATAAAATCTGTTCTCTGTTCTATAAAAGTGCTACATCAAATACTTGCTATTCCTCGAAATGGCTACCTTATCTGTTCCTTAACCACATTCAAGAACCGAAGACCAAAGAACATGATGGATGCTATCCTGATTTTTTTTAAGCCATTGAGCAACAAAGAAGTGATGAAATTAATGGAAGAAAGTGGCAATTTTGATAAAGAGATGAAGGATGATTATCAATATCCTCCTTTGAAGAAAGGAGATACTCTCGAAAGTTATTTGAGAGTAGGATATAGACCGATGTCAAAAGAAGCCCAATTAGCAGGGTTTCTGACACATTGGCTCCGTCGGTTTGTAGTCCCGGGATCCAGTGCTATAGACCGCTTCCATCGCGGTGTTCTTTTTGCCGCCGTTAGATTAGTCTTCGGCTATAAGATGGATCTTTTGTCAGCGATGACTTGTAAGTTGAATGTCGGTCTTCGTCTATATGTTGATCTGATGTTAAAAGCCAAAGGAGAAAAAGAATTTCCTCGTCTAGAACTGCCGTATACATATCTATTCAGATGGTTGCTTCTTCACTATCCCACTTTAATGGACCCCGGCATGGGACCGGTCGACGACAGCTTTTTGCGGAGATATTCCCATGGTAAATGGAAGCACAATTCTTTGAGCGAATGTAGATATGTTTTGAATCTGAACAGAGGATGGAACTTTTGTTGCGCTCCCCTCCCCGCTGGATACGAACAAATGCCGACAAATATGGTTGACTCGAATATGCAACCTTTGAGTCGTGCAGCTTTTGAGTGGTTGAAGACAATTCGACCATCCCATTTAGTGTACCGGTTTGAAGAAGAATGTTATCTAGAGCCATATCTCCCCAGTCGATTTGCTCGACAGTTCGGGTACGATCAATTCCATGTAGGAAATACCATCACATGCCTTCAAGGAAAGAGTTTTTTGATAGATGGGGCCCGAGCTTGGGCTTATTATAATGCTCGAGATACAAAAGCCACGTTCTCGATGCTAGCAAATAGCAATCACGGTCCTCGGATGCTATTTACATATTCAGTATTCTATACATCTGCGAACACCTTTGCTGAAAATTTTAATCTCGCAGATAGTTTCGCTTCTTCAATAAGATTGAGGAAGGAAAGAGTTGCCTTGTCGCTCCCCGAAAATGATGAGGTGCATGAGCCGGCAGATGCACCTTTAAAAGCTTTAAGGGACATTATGTTCCCTCAAGAGGTAAACGCACCAATACGTGTTTCTTTGAGGGTGGGTAAATCTCCAGCCAAGAAGAGAAGAAGAGAAGAGCCTCCTGCTCCAGCAGCAAAGAAGAAACTGATCTTAGATCATTCTTCTGAAAAGATTACCACAAGGTCTCAATCTCGGCAGCTGGCCAAGACAATTCAGCAAGAAGGGGCTACCACACCGACCTCTGTCCAAAGACAAGTCGAGCAAATAAATGTAGAGAGTCCAGAAAGACCTCTACATAGAAGAAAAAGATTGGTCCGCAGAGGACATTTAACAAACTCTTCTTCCAAACGAATCCTGTCTTCAGTAGTGGCAGACGCTGCAGCAGGAATTACAATGTCATCTCCCACTCCCATCCCTGATTCTAGTCATAGAATGCACAATCCAGAACAAAGAGAGGAGTTTGAGCAAAGGGAAGAGATGAACCAGGAAAATGAGACCGACGAGCCCAGAGACAAGATTATAGAAAAAGAACATGATGCGGCCCGATTTCTTCCGCCTGCTGTAGAAATAGCTCAACTTCCTCCTACTCCTAGAACCCTTCACGAAGAGGAGGATCGCGAAGTGATTGCGGCTCTAGAAGATTGCTTTTACAGCCCGCTGGAAGACTATGCTGGCCAAGCTGTAACTACTAGCGGGAATGCACCCGAAGAAGGTGAAGACGAGGAGAGCTCTTCATCTGAGAGTGAAGATATGCAAGATCCCGACAGGGATGACGAAAAGCGTATGTCTCCAAATGTTGCCGATGATACCTCAGATCCTAAAAAGGATGTTGAGGTAGAGGCATCTCCAGAGACTGCAGCAGATGAAGAAGCAGCCCCGGAAGAAACTCTCGCCACTGATCCTCAAGGTATAAAATGAAATTAGCAATCTCCTTTTGAATAGATTGATAGCTAACATTTGTTTTTCCTATAGATATTGAGACTCTTCCAACACCTCCGACGTGCCTAGCCCTAGTGCCTGTAACGACGGTAATTGCTAGTAGCAGTCATCACTTATCTTGTGGCTCTGAAGCGGGCAGTAGCCAAGCTGTTGTGGCTGAAGCTACTTCTGCTCAACTGGAGTCCATTCCTGGGGATAGGCTCATTGCTGGATCGAACCAAGGTAAGACTATCTTCATTTGATCTTCTTGGTCATTTAGCAAACGACATGCAAAATGACAATCTTTATTTTTGCAGAAGAGCAACCAGGAGGGGCGACTAGCTCTACTTTGGCTCCTTTATTCAAAGAGCCTGCCACTCAGACGCGAGAGATCGAACATCCTGCTGCTTCTTCATCAACATGAGTAGCTGAGACTCCTGGTACTCTGGCAATTAACCAGCAAGTCATCCAATCGTTTACCAGATGCTTCTTTGAGTCTTTGGGACCTCTAGTTCATAAGATGATGGACAAAGAGGGTGCTGATTTTTTCATGGTTAGAAATCTGACTTCTCTCTTGGTAAGGGCTATAAGGGAGCAAGGTGACGAAGCTCAGGCCACTCTCCTTGATCATATATTGAAACCCTAACAAAGACCCAGCATTCAAGTATCGAAATCTCCATAAAGAATTATAAGGAGCTCATCAAAGAGGAAGTGGAGTCCCTAGTGCAGGCCGAGTTCGAACAAATGGCCCAGGCGGCTGATATTGAAAGGGTGAATCTTCAGAATCTCTTGGAAGCTTACTCCACAAAATCTGCTAAATATAACTCCAAGCTGGAATCAGTAACTTTGATGGCTGAGAGAAAACAAAAGAGAGCTAATGAGCTGAGGATAGAGATTGCTCGCCTCCAGAAGGAGTTAGAAGATGAAATTACTGATCATCAAGTTGTAATCGAACAATTCAATGCTTTGACTCAGGAGAGGGATGAGTATGTGGCGACTTATGGTGCCGAGATTACACGTCGAACAGTGACAATGCCCGTTTTCAATAAAGAAACCGGAATGGAAGAAGCCAGAAGGAGGGTAATATCCACTCGCGACGAACGGCTGCAGACTCTGAAGCAGCAGATCGACAACCTGATAATACCTCCATCTTAGTGGAACATTTTGTACCTTTATGTCTTTTTTTGTAGTACATATGCTTTTGTAATGCCTCATATTTTGGTTAATAAAAGACATTTTGCTGTGGCTCCATTATTTGTTGCATATCTTGTTCAGATATAAATAATAGAGATAGAAAATATATTCAGAGGTGCAAGACATGATATATTTCTTGATGATTTTGTAGAAAATAATTATATTCATTATATCTGCTCAGAGGTAATATGGACGTGGCAGAATATATTAAATATTATTATTTCAATTGACAACTTAATCAAAAACGACAAGTTGCTGATATAGATGATGAACGAAAATAAATCGTTAATGTATATAAGATAAACGGGAAAACCGTCAAATGAACGGACAAACCATCAAAATGGATGATAACGAACGGATGAACCGTCAAATGATGATGAATGAACGGGTGAACCGTCAGATAATAAATGAACAGACGAACCGTCGGGTGGTAATGAATGAACGGATGAACCATCGGGTGATAATGAGTGAACGGATGAACCGTCGAATGATGATGAATGAACGGGTGAACCGTCAGATAATAAATGAACGTACGAACCGTCGAATGATAATGAATGAACGGATGAACCGTCGAATGAATGGATGAACCATCGGATGAATGTGTCGTTTCGTTGTTTGAGGAACTTCTGCCTATAAATATAACAGAAATTTGACAGAAACGAGCACTTCCACTTTTTAACATAAAAATGTCGTCAGGAGAAGGATCCAAGAAGGCTGAACTCGCCCCGAAAGTTGAGACGGGCACTGAAGAACGTCCTGCTGATCCAGTTCAGCCAAAGGAGGGAGAAGCAGGCGGAGGTTCGTCTGCACCCAAGCCATCGCGAGACATCCTGGACTTTCTGCTTGAACCAGGAAGGAATGAAGAAGAAGAAGCCATGAGGATGGCTGCTTGCAAGTTCCTTGTGGGTTCCAGCAAAGAGGTTCTCGGCTCTTTTGCTGACCATGTTTTCAAGAAAGACGGCAGTGGTCCGCGTCCAAATGTAGAAAAGGATGATAGTGACCTTCCTTAATATCATGTACTATCATTCATGATGAAATAAAATTTGAATTTTATTTATAAACTTGTCTGATGATTTACAAGCATTTATATTTACACATAATACTTTTTATGGAACTTGCCATTGATAGGCATCATAGCAACTCGACCATCCAATTCTGAGAGTTGATAGGCTCCATTTGAGAAGACTTTGCTTACAACGTAGGGACCTTCCCACTTTGTGTCGAATTTGCCTTTGCTCATATGAGTCATAGTCATAGGACTTCTGACCGTTAGAACAAGTTCTCCTTGCTGAAAAGCTCTGACTTTAACTTTACAGTTGAAAGTCTTAGAGATACGAGCTTGGTATAACTCAATATGTTATTGAGCCAATAGCCGCTTCTCATCAAGTGCTTCTAATTCTTAAAGTCGAAGAAGATCGTTATTCTCTGTAGTAAGCTTGTTAGCAATGGCAATCCTTAAAGAAGGAATTTGCAGTTCCAGAGGAAGAACAGCTTCACAGCCATACACCAAAGAGAAAGGTATAAAGCCTGTAGGATTGTGGACCGTAGTTCGATAGGCCCAAAGACATTCACCAAGCTTCTCGCTCCAATTTTATTTGTTAGTAGATACAAACTTCTTGAGGAGCTTGATGATAGTTTTATTGAATGCTTCAGCTAAACCATTAGCGGCAGAATTGTAAGCAGTCGAAGCGACGTTGTCAATCCGGTGATCATCACAGAATCTGGTGAATTTCTGACTAATGAATTGAGGTCCATTGTCATGAATGATCCTTCGAGGTATACCGAACCTATAGATGACATGGTGTTTAACAAAGTTGATGACGCTACTGGTCTTGACTTCAGCCAGAGGTATAGCTTCAGCCCACTTGGAGAAGTAGTCCGTTATTGCTAGTATGAACCAATGTCCTCTAGAAGAAGGAGGATTGATAGGACCTATGACATCCATACCCCAAGCTTCAAAAGGCCAGGAAGCAGCAGTCGGATGTAGGAATTCCGATGGTTGATGTATGAAATCTGCATGAATTTGACAAGCACGATATTTCCTTGCATATTCAATGGCATCTGATACCATAGAGGGCCAGTAGTAACCCATACGCCGGATGCGATCCTGTAGTTTAGGACCGGGTTGATGTGCTCCACAGACACCATCGTGAGCTTCACGCAATACCTGTTTTGCCTCATCACCAGCGAGACAGCACAAGAGAAGACCGTCATAGGTTCGCCGATAAAGAGTCTTGGTGGTTTGATTGTAGTAGAATCGGAGAGATCGTCGTCGAACACTTGTAGCCTTCTTAGGATCTTCAGGGAGTATGTCATGAACCACAAAGTCGATAAAAGGAGTTCTCCAGTCTTCATTGATAACATTGATTTCAGCAAAATTGCTAAACTCAATATTACGATTATTTTTGATGCAAAACAACTCTCGATTGGAGATAACCACCACCTGCTGTCTTTTGATAGGGATGGCTAGGACAGCTGCAAGATTGGCTAAGGCATCTGCTTCGGTATTGCAAGCTCGACGAATATAGTCAATGAAGAAAGCTTTGAATGATGTAGCTATGTTGATCGCTGCTTCATGATAAGGCACCAAATCTTGATGTCGAACTTTATAGGTTCCTCTAACCTGGTTAACAACCAGCTTAGAATCACCGTAGACTTCGAGATATTCAACGTTCAGTTGTTTGGCTAACTGAAGGCCGATGAGTAGAGCATTATACTCTGCTACAATGTTGGAACAAGGTTCATCTAGAGAGTAAGCTCTTTGGATGGTTAATCCATCTGGAGAGACAAGAACAACTTCGACTCCTGCTACAATGGCACCATTCGGTCCAATTCTGGATGCACCATCGAAGAATAGAAGCCAGGTCAGAAATTCATCAGAGATCAGGTTGACTTCCAATGTCTCATCTGGAATTTCGTCATAAAGCTTGGATGTTTTTGGTACGAGATGAGCCGCCAAGAAATCTGCCAATGCTTGACCTTTGACAGACTTTTGTGGAACATATACCATGTCGTATTGAGCTAGCAGAATGGCCCATGTAGCCAGCCGAGAATTGAGTGTACTGGGCTTTTTCATGAGTACCCGAAGAGGGTTAACTCGAGATATGACATGAATGGTTTGACCAATGATATAATGCCTTGTCTTTTGAACAGCAAACATAAGGGCTAGATATTCTTTTTCAACCGGACTATAACGGTGTTCAGCACCAATCATAGTACGACTGAGATAGTAGATGGCTTGTTCATGACCCTCTTTATTCTTTTGGACGAGTAAAGCACCTAATGAATGATCTATAGCACGGACGTACATTAAGAATAGAATGCCCGAGATTGGTGGCACCAAGACTGGTGGGTTCATGAGATATCTTTTGATGTCGTCGAATGCTTGTTGACATTCTTCAGTCCAAATAAAAGATACACCCTTCTTCATTAGCTGACTGAATGGTCTGCAGCGTCCAGACAAGTTCGAAATAAATCTCCTGATGTACGCAAGTCGATCTTGGAATCCTCGTAGCACTTTTAGGTTGCGTGGAGGACGCATCTCTTGAATGGATTTGATCTTCTCGGGATCCACGTGTATACCCTTAGAGGTAATAACGAAGCCGAGGAACTTACCACTAGAGACACCCAAGAACGATTTGGTGGGATTCATCTTGAGCTGATGTTGGCGCATAAGATTGAAGATAGTTCTCAGATCTTTAATGTAATCTTCTTTCAGACGACTTTTAACGGCGATATCGTCAACATAACATTCGACAGTTTTACGAAGATGATCTCTGAAAATGGTACTCATGGCGCGTTGATAAGTTGCACCAGCGTTCTTGAGACCAAATGGCATCACTGTGTAGCAATAGTCTCCCCGAGGAGTGCGGAAAGATGTGTGTTTTTCATCTTCGGGATTCATCTTAATCTGATTGTATCCAGAGAATCCATCCATAAAAGATATTCGCTCGAACCCACAGGTATTATCAATCATGACGTCCGTGATAGGGAGAAGAAACTCATCTTTCGGACATGCTTCATTAAGATCCCGAAAGTCGAGAGACTCGAACTTTGTCGGTTTTCTTCAGAACTGAAACAACGTTGGCTACCCAATCGGGATGTTGTTCTTCTCGAATAAAGCCACAAGCGATAAGCTTCTTGACTTCATCATCGATCGCGTCCATCATTTCAGGCTTGAATCGCCGTTGCTGCTGTTTGACTGGTTTAGCATTAGACAAAATGTTCAGTTTGTGCGTAGCAATTTTAGGATCTAAACCTGGCATGTCTTCGTAACTCCAAGCAAAGACATCAATGTATTCTTTAATAAGAAGAATCAACTCTTGTTTATCTTCTTCTGGAAGATTCTTGCTAGTAAAGATTGGACGAGGTGACTCGCTTTCTCCTACATCAACTTGAACTAGTTGATCTTCAGTAGGAGGTTCTCTTTGTTCAAATCGGAGTACCCACTGATTGTCCATCTGTTGAGCCCAAGGATTTGTTTCAGGATTTTCTTCAATATCCTGATCATAATCTTTTGGAAGTTCAGCGAAGACCATATTAGAAGATACGATCACACGATGGACTTCACCAATGCTAGTGTCAGAATCCCATGATCTGGAATCAGAAGAATTAGAACGTTCTTCACTGTCGGAGTCAGAGACTGTTGGGGATAAAACTGGAGGAGAAGCATATCCGAGACCTTTCTTAGTCCTGCTGTAGTACATCTCTGACTTTCCTTTCGGAACAGTCGTACGAATAGGAGTTCGTCTACCTTTACCATAATTGAGACCACCTTTGAAGTCGTAACCCATCTTTCGGACGATGTCTTTTAATTGTTGACTGTAACGACGGAGTTGAAGATGTCCCGTGTCGTTAACTTTACTATCATCCGTATAACTGAATTTTTGTTCTGGTCCTTTACTAAAAAGTATTGGACGTTCACCTTTCTTACGAGCAGGGATAATACGGTAAGAGTCATCTGGATCTTCAAATGAGACTTCTGTTTGAAGGGATTGTACAACTCCTATTGTAAATGATTTGAAGCTATCTAACACATCCAAATAGCATTTAGTATGATAAATAACATCAGTATACTGGAAAGTAGATACTTTTTCATTGATCTGTACATTCGTATTTACAGCAGGACCTTTAGCCTTAGCAGGCTTGATCAGATTGATTACAAGAGGGGGAGAAGAAGAACGTGAAGGTGGCTTGTTACGACGGAGGTCGATAACAAGTGGCTCAGAGGAGGTGAGCTCCCTTTTTTTCTTGTTATGAGTTAAATCAACAACAAGTGGCTCGGAAGAAGTGAGCTGCTTTTTGTCTTTGTTATGACGTAAGTCGATAACAAGTGGCTCAGAAGAGGTGAGCTCACTTTTATCTTGATCGCCATCAACCGATTTTTTCTGAACTGGCAAGTGAATAGCCAGTGGTTTAGAAGACTGAGGATGAGAAACGCACCCTTTGACAGGTATGATGAGAGTGTCATTAGATACTGTTTCTTGTTCTTCTTCGGTGTCTAAGGCTAACACAACCTTCGTGAATTTATCCTTGTACATACGAGCGTCGTTACAATATGCTTCGACACCCTTGAAAGGATAAAGATCAGCGACCTCCTTTTGTACCTCTCCTTTGTCATCAACATATTTGAAACATTGATGAAGAGTTGATGGAACAATATTATGCTCGTGTAGGAATGGTCTCCCCAATAGAGCATTATAAGAACAACCAATATTGTCAATGATGTAGAAAGTAACCTTTGTGCGAAGATTGTCTATTTGAAGTTTTAAGCGAATCTTGTCCAAAGGTTCACTTCTCCCCTGATTGAATCCAAGGATGGTAGTGATTGTACTGGAGAGGCTTTGTACCGGGATTTTCAAAGCATCGAGCATTATCTTTGGCATAATGCTGAGAGCAGATCCTGGATCTATCAGGATACGATCAACTTTCATCGAATCGACATATCCTGTATAGTAGAGAGGACGATCATGTCTATTATCTTCTAGCAACATATCATCTTGTGTGAAAGTAATATTCGGAATCAATTCCAGAATACTATGACAATGGAGACAAGAGACAGGTTCTGCTTTCGGCTTTTTGAGAAGGGCTAGACAAGTCTCAGCTTGCATGAGAGCTTCACTTAGAGTTTCTCGCGTCTCTCTGGAAAGACGCAAGAGCTCAAAGATAGACAGCCTTGCTGGTGTATTGGCTAGTTGAGCCAATATATCGAAGTTATAAGGCTTCTCAAGCCCAGTAGGAGATAATTTCTTCAACGGTTTATCAAAGCGGACTTGTTGCTTGCCTTTATCAGCAACCACTGGCTTGGAAGGAATGGGTACTACAACCGGTGAGGATGTAGAAGGAATTTCTTCAATAGAAACAGGTTGTGCTGGAGTAGGTTCAGAAGAAGAGGCAAGATTCTCTTGAGTTTCAAGATAGTCTTTCAAGTAGGCTTTTCCTGATCTAGTACCCAATAAAATTTCTTCGTCAACTATGGGATCAAAAGACACCATGTTGCAAATCTTTGTCTTGCCTTTAGAGCGATCTTTCTTCTTGGAGGAACAGGGAACCTCGAACTCTGAAGCAAGATCAGGATGGATCCACATAACCTCACCATTGTCAAGAGACAATAGGACGAGACCTTCATTTGGTGGAGGCGGTAGATTTTCGATCTCGATAGTAGCCTTTGGAATAGGAATGACACCATGCTGTATCATCTGTGGAGGAAAGTTACCGAACTGGACCGAGACCATGTTGGCGGTAACAGTCTTTTCATCTTGCTGTAGAGTGACGACACCAGCATTGACAAGCTCTTGAATCTTGCCCTTGAGCACGTAACATGCTCGAGTAGGATGTCCAATGAATCGGTGGTAGACACAATATTTAGGATGATCGGTCTTACCGACTTTATCAGGTTTCTTTGGGTCTGGGAGTTGGATCTTGTTGCTCTTGAGTAAGCAATCAAAGATACTTGCAGTGTCATTCTCGTCGAAGGAATATTCTACCTTAGGACGAGGTTCCCTCGGTTGAGGTGCAGAAGGAGTGGAAGTGGACGTAGGCGGAGCTACGTTGATAGCCAAGGACTCTTTGCTCTTCAGATTAATGTTCAGAGTCTCCTTGTTCTTACGGTTGTTCTGACGATTACCGCCGCCTGATGTTTGATGTTCATCCCGATCTGGGTTAGACATTTGTACCCCCAGCTGTTTGAATTTCTCAGCACTCACTTCAGCTGCTTTGGCATTGACAATAAAAGATAGCCAGTCTTGGAACTGAGTTGAGCCTGTCCACATGCTGATGATAGGCAAAAAATTTGCCTTACAAGTATCTATGGTAACAGCAGCAGGAGTTCCTGGAGGCATCTTCAAGGCTTCTCGGCGGAACCGTTCGATGAAACTCTCAGCAGTTTCATTTTGTTTTTGTTTGATTTTATTGAGGGCAGACATAGTCATGTCATTGAATCCCTCATAGAATCGTTCTAGAAAGATTTGCTTGAGTCCCGAGAAAGAAGTGATACAACCATCGAGCAAACTTCTATACCAGTCATATGCTACGCCGGCTAAACAACCGACGAACACTCTGGTAAGAAGAGCGTCATTTGGTTGGAGTTGAACAGTCATTACCTCGAAGTGATTGATGAACTGGCTTGGTGAGGTGCTGCCGTCGAAGAGAGAGATTATTGGGATTTTGTATTTGGGAGAAAATGGGACTTCGTTCCATTCAACTGGGTATAGCTGCTTGATTCCCAACCTTTGCAAGTTGTCCTTCTCTTTGAAGGCTTCGAACTGAGTTCGTAAGAGTTTGACAGCTTCATTGGCATCTTCCGACGATGAAGAAGGGGCAGGTTGAGTCAGAGTAGTAGGAGAAGGAACAGCATTGTAAGCACTACCCCCAGCTGACTGACTGGGTATAGTTTGAACTTGTACTTGTACAGGAGGCATTTGAGGAGACACTACCCCCAGCCCAGCATTGACAGGTATCGAAGATGCTATGATCTCCGGACTCGCAGCAGGTACAGTCGGTGGTGTGGCATGTTGGGCCACAATGATAGAATGCATACTAGCGACCATTTCAGCCATGGTCTTTAGCTTGTCTTCAAGTGCAGCGATTCGCTATTCTTGATTTGCTGAGGTTGAAGCATCTTAGTCTTCATTAACAACATACGCAGTGACTTCTCTTGGTACAGTGGAAGACACTGTCTGTTCAGAGCTTTCACTATATGCATCATAATCGGAGAAAGAATCGTCTCCTGACTGAGAAGTAGGAAGGTAACTCGAAGGGTTTTGAGAAAGATTCCCTTGACCGATTGTATCTCGGCTTCGGGAACGGGTATGTTGAAATACTCCTTCAGAAGATTCTTGGAGTAGATCTAAATACCGCTGGCTTGGCTTACGAGATTTGCCGTGCTTGGAGCACTTTCTACCCCCAGTATCTCGGGAAGTCATGTTGACAGAAGCGTACAACACTTCTTCATCCTCTGACATAGGTTCAGGTTTTGCAAAAGTCAAACGATCGAAGATAGATCGTTTTGTTGTTTGACAACAACATTGGATGATGACTTTGTGGTTGCAACGATGATCAGATGTTTGAACTGGAGGTGTTGAGACATTGTCCCATTTTTGCCTGAGATGTTCTCGGAGATCGGGAACAACAGCAGGACGAGGAAAACTCTGAGGGATCTGTTCTTTGATAATATTTGGAATATGATTCCGATTCTTCAAATGTTTAGCCCCTTGAGTGTACAGGGAAGTGCTCACTTCATTAGCATAAGTGTCAGGATCTTTGGCCCTGGAAGTTTGTCTTTGATGTTTGATCTTCGGCATTGGTTGTTTGCGTTTCGCCGAAGTAGGCCTGTTGAGATAAGTCCTTAGATCTGCAAACTCACCCCCAGGGGCTTCTGTCTGAGACACCAACAATTTTCTCTGTCTTGAGCGGGATATTTTGAGAGTTGGGAGGTCTTGGAATTCTACTGCCGGGGTAGGCAGAATACCTCTTTGGTCAGTACAAGTTCTCTTGTCATGAAGGAAAGAAGAATCCTTATTTGAAAGAGTTCTAGTACTGATTGGTACAGAGACACGTTCAGATTGATCTTCTACAGTAAAAACTGAAGAAGATTGAGAAAAGACCAAAGGGCCTTTTTCTTTATTTTGAAGAGGAAGAGGAATAGCCAAAGGACTACCCCCAGTAGATTGTACAGGACCAACAGTGTATTTGGGAAGAGGAACAGAGCCTTTCCCCTTTTTATGAGAAGAAGAAAGTTTAGCCAAAAGGCTGTCACTCTTGGATTACGCAGGAGCAGTTTGCGCATGAATGGATGGCGCACTGGTTTTGGCCACAGAAATTGTGGTTTGTGCATCAGGAGTTCTTGCTACAGAGTGCTTAGGGTGGACTCTGGATGTTGGAACATTGGACTGCGCAGACAAATTGGCAGCCAATTACGCCAGGGGCATAGGAGTCTTGCACTTAGCCAAGGCAGCATATGAAGTACTATGTATACTGGCAACAGCAGATTGCGCAGCAGTAACAGAGACAGATTGTGCAGCAGATTTGATGACAGAAGCTTTGGACTGCGCAGCAGTCTTGCTGGCAGATTGCACAGGATCTTGCTGGCAGCATCAATAGACTGCGCAGCAGCCTTTGGAACCCACATTGGGCGCACTTTGCTTGTGGCAGAAGTGGTTGCAGTGCGAGGAATGGTCTTGGGATTGATCATAGCCTCGTAGGCTGTCTGGTTGATTTTCACAACCAGTATCTTCTGCGTCTTTCCGATAGACGCTACGTCACATTGAGTTGTCACTTCCTCGTCGGAGGAGAAAGTCGTCCCCAGCAGAGTCGCCATTTTGTTTGCAAAAATAAAAGTTGAAGAACTTTATTGATACAAACTTTGTAAAATATTACAATTTGAATTCTGGGAATGGTACAACTGTAGGAATCCAATCTAAATGACGATTGCTTTATCCCTTGGACGATGTGAACTTTGAAGACGGAGCCTCTGAAGTTGAAGACAACTCGGGAATTGAAGGTAAAAACCTCGGAAGTTGAAGGCAAAAGCCTCGGAAGAATACATCAGCACTTGGGCAAGAACTCCTGGACTCTCTGATCTCTGAAGTCTGATTTCTGATCTCTGATTCTTGATTCGTCATCCCCTTGAATGGAGACTTGAAACTCTATTTATAGAATTCTGAAAAATAACTAACTTTTAGTTATTCTGGACTGCGCAGGATGGTTTGCACGGCAATTGGATTGCGCAACAGTGGACTGCGCAGGCAGTTGTTGGATCATGGGCCAACTGTCTTGGACACATGGCATCATTTGATTGAAATACGCATGATCGTACATAGACAGTTGCCACGTAATGAGCAATTGATGGCATGCATGCCACGTGTACTTTGTCAGTTGTGTTGATAGAGCGCGCAATTTGAATTACGCTGGCTTTAGATTGCACAGACTTGGACTGCGCAGGCTTCGGATTGTGCAGGTTTAGACTGCGCAGGAAATGGATTGCGCTGCCAGCTGTCAGCCGTCCTCGAACGTTGTGTGGCGCAATAAACGAGCAGTCTCCTCGTTTTTCATGCTGTCAGTTGTCAGAAAGATTTGATTTGTGTCAGATAATGATGACTTTTGCCACGTCAGCCTGCGCAGTTGAGAGTGTGCGCAAACCAGTGTGCGCAATCTGAAAAGTGCGCAATCTGATGTCTGTGTAGTTCATCTGAAAGTTGTATTTCTTGATTTTCTGACTTTGTTGAGGTGTGCAACTTGATTTTTTAGGACCTACACCAAGTAAACCAAGCCAGCCGAACCAACCCAAGAATAAACCAGCTAATGAAATACTAGAATAAATTAAGCAGGAAGACATGCAATACGGGTCAAATTACGTATACATATACCAAGATACGTAATACGAACCACAGGCATTACAACTCTACCCACCTTAAAAGAATTCCGTCCTTGAAATTTAATTAAGAGGCTAGAGGGACAAGAACAAGCTATACTATCACAGGCAAGCTATACTAGGCAATCAATCAATCAACCAATCAATCATGCAAGCAAGGAATCGAAGACATAAGGCATAAGGAAGACATTATACCTCACGAGTCAAACAGGTCGGAATATCGTGATCGGATATCATCCTCACGCTCCCACGTTGACTCACCCAAAGAGTGATGACCCCAAGCAACTCGGACTAACTTGATAGTCTTGTTCTTGAGTGTCTTCTCTCTTCGGTCCAATATAGACACGGCCTCTCCTCATACGAAAGGTTGGTACCAACAACTAATTCTGAATGATCCAGGATGTGGCTCGGGTCTGGGATATACCGTTGCAGTTGGGATACATGGAATACGTCATGCACCTCACGTAACGATGGTGGAAGAGCGAGACGATAGGATACATCTTCTACTCGCTCCAGAATATCGAACGGTCCTATATAGCTAGGACTAAGCTTTCCCCGCACGCCGAAACGAATGACGCCACGTGTAGGCGAGATCCTAAGGAATACATGGTCGTCGGCAGAAAATTTAAGGGGTTGCCGATGAGAATCGGCCCAATGACGCTGGCGATCTTGTGTAACTCGAAGATGATCTCGGACTCTTCTGACTACCTCAACTGTCTGAGTAATCATTTCTGGACCGAGCATCTGTCTCTCTCCGAAATCGTCCCATGCTAGCGGGGATCGGCACTTCCTACCATACAGTGCCTCGAACGGTGCCATCTGGATACTAGCTTGGAAACTGTTATTGTACGAGAACTCTACCAGGTACAGGTGATCTTCTCACGAACCACCGAAGTCGAGTGTACATGACCGCAACATATCTTCAAGAGTCTGGATCGTGTGTTCCGACTGGCCATCTGTCTGTGGGTGATACGCTGAGCTGAACTGGAGGCGAGTCCCCAAACTCTCTTGCAAGCTACGTAAAAAGTACGACGTAAATCTGGAATCTCTGTCTGAGGTGATATCGACTGGTACACCATGCAATCTAACAATCTGCCAAAGATACATCTTCGCTAGCTGAGCCGTCGACTGACCGACTCTGAAAGGAAGAAAGTGAGCCACCTTCGTGAGCTTGTCTATGATAACCCAAATAGCGTCTCTGCCAGCCGGGTATCTAGGCAATCCAGTCACAAAATCTATGGTTATATGCTCCCATTTCTACTCTGGAATTGGCAATGGTCGAAGTAGTCCAGTTGGTCTCTGATGTTCAGCCTTAACTTGTTGGCAGACTAAACAACGAAAGACAAACTAGGCTATCTCTCTCTTCATGCCATTCCACCAAAAGTGCTGGCGAATATCACGGTACATCTTAGTACCGCCGGGATGAATAGAATACTGCAAACTGTGGGCCTCTGCCATGATCTCTTGTCTGATATCTCTACTGGGTACACAAAGACGCTTCCCATGTCGAAGGGTACCATCTTCATGGATACATAACTCTGGTCTTCGTCCTGCCTCACACTCTGCTCTGAGTCGCTGAAGCTTGGAATCTGCTGACTGCGCCATCCGGATCCTCTCGATGATATTGGACTGAACTTGCATGCTGGCTATCAATGCCACACTGGTAGGAAGGACAACTTCTATACCCATCTTCTGAAGATCGGCTAACAGCTCTGGTTGCGCTGTTAGGAAATAAACTCCGGCTCTCCTGCTCAATTCATCTGCAACAACGTTGGCCTTCCCAGGATGATACTGCAGGTTGACATCATAATCCACAAGTAGCTCTAGCCACCTTCTCTGACGCATATTAAGGTCCTTCTGGGTTAAAACATACTTCAGACTCTTGTGGTCGGTGAAAATCTCTACCATATCTCCATACAGGTAGTGTCTCTATAACTTAAGTACAAAAACTACAGCTGCCAGCTCTAAGTCATGGGTTGGGTAATTCCTCTCATGATCATGAAGTTGTCGTGACGCATAAGCTATTACCTTCCCATGCTGCATCAGAACACATCCTAAGCCTCTGCCTGAAGCATCACAATACACTGAGAATCCTCCGGTTCCATCTGGAAGCGTGAGAATAGGAGCCGTTATCAAGCCTCGCTTCAACTTCTCAAAGAAATCCTAACATTCTGCTGTCTAAGCAGACTGCACATCCTTGCGGGTCAACTGGGTCAATGGTGCTGAAATTCGAGCAAAGTCTGAAACAAATTGCCGGTAGTAGCTGGCCAATCCAAGAAAACTGCAAACTTCTACGACTGTACTAGGCACTGGCCACGACTCAACGGCCACGATCTTCTGGAGATCCACTTCAACTCCTCCTCGGGTGAGATATGACCCAAGTACGAAATGCGATCGAGCCAGAACTCACATTTACTGAACTTGGCATACAATTGGTGCTCCCTGAGAATCTGGAAGATGATTCTGAGATGCTGCTCATGCTCTGCCTCACTCTTGCTGTAGACCAGGATGTCGTCTAGGAACACAATCACGAACTGATCTAAATAAGGCATAATGATACGATTCATGAGGTCCATAAATACTGCTGGTGCATTGGTTGCTCCAAAGGGCATAACAAGGAACTCCCAATGCCCATACCGGGATCTGAAAGCTGTCTTCGGGATGTCCTGCTCTCTGACTCTGATCTGATGGTATCCTGATCGTAAGTCGATCTTCGAAAACACTGCTGCCCCTTGGAGTTGATCAAACAAGTCATCTATCCTCGGGAGAGGGTATCTGTTCTTCATTGTCACTGAGTTCAAGGTACGATAATCTACACATAACCTGGAAGTACCATCCTTCTTTTTCACAAGAAGTATCGGAGCTCCCCAAGGCGATCCACTAGTACGAATGGATCCCTTGGTTCTGAGTTCTTCAATTATCTTGTACAATATCTCTAGCTCTGACGGCGCCATCCTGTAGACTCTCTCTGACACTGGGGCTGTTTCGAGAATCAAGTCGATGGTAAACTCGATCTCTCGCTCTGGCGGCATCCCTGGAAGCTCTTCTAGGAAAACATCTGGAAACTCTTTGACTATCCGAGGTAACTGTACTACGGCTACTGCCATCCGCAACACTGGAGGAGAACGTTCAACTTCGTCTCGAGAGAAGGAAAACTCCGGCTCGCCTGGAATACTAAAAATAACCCTGCCAATGTGGCAGTCTATCCTAGCATACTGGTCTCTCAACCAATCCATCCCTAAGACCACATCATAATCGGCCATCGGGAACTCTATCAATCTAGCGGGGAATTCTCTACCGCTAACTACGATCCGACACGAGGAAAACACCCTATCTACTCCCACAAGTCCGTTACCAGTAAGTATATTGAGCCTTATTGATAATGACTCGGGCTCCAGTCCTACCCGTGTTGCGAATCGTGCAGACATGAATGAATTCTAGGCACCAGAATCAAATAATACTGAAGCTGGAAAGGTGTTGACGAGAATAGTACCTGCCACCACCTCACCTGGTGCTACTCCTTCCTCTCCCATGGTTAAATCCAGTACTTGACCATGTCCTCTAGGTGCGGGTCCCCTCTGCTAAAATTCCTCTGCCTGCTCTGGATCAGGGCTTCGGCTTGGGCATACTGTTACGGTCTCTGCTGCTGGAATGCCTGGGCCTGCGTCAGCAACGGCCTCGGGAACGGGTACTGCAGCTGCTGTTGCTGCTGTACTGGTGCTGGTCCTCTAACTGAAGGACTAGAGAAGGCCGACGAACTCTCCCTGTTCGGGCAGTTCCCAACCCTGTGGTCTGGGGTACCACAAACCAAGCACAAACCCTGTGCTCTGCGACACTCTGATACCACATGTCCTGGCTTCCCGCAGTGTGAACATCCCACTACGGAAGACTGCTTCTGCTTCTGCTGCTGAGGGTGCGTCGGAGTGGAATGCTCAACCGACGTCACTGAGGCCGCCCGCCTCGGAGCTCCAATAGTCAAAGCCCTGGTCGCCGGGGCTGGTGCCGAAGACTGATTCATCTGACCGTGGGATCGCTTCTGACCTCCGGTCCTATCCACGATCCTCTGGGAGGTATACTCATGCCTCCTAGCTGCTCTCAATACTGCATCAAAAGTCTGATGCTCAAACTGCTCTACTGCCAATAAAATCTCTAGGTGGAGCCCCCGCTGGAATTGCTGGGCTCTATCGAACTCGGTCGCCACCAAGGTGGGAGCAAACCGACTAAGCCTGGAGAACTCGACCGCATATCCATCGACCGTTCTGCGCATCTGCTTCAGATTGGTGAACCTCATCTGTAGATCATATCGAGCTACAGCATCAAAATACTTGGTCTAGAATCTCTCCCTGAATACTGCTAATAAAATAGGGGCCACTAATCCATCGGCCTGCACTGCCCACCAGCTGCGGGCAAGATCTAGTAACTACAGGCGCACCACGGCCACCTTCTCGTTCTCTGGAGTCCTGCCTGCTTCTAGAATCACCTCTGTGTCCTGAAGCCAAGCATCTGCGGTGATCGCATCTTCACTGCCGTTGAAGAAGGGAGGTTCAAGCGCTTGAAGCTGTTGGCCGCGCTATTACCCTGATGACCTCCTCTGGTCAAAGCATCTGCCACCGCCTGGTGCAAGGCATCTCCGCGACGATCCTGGAAAGCTAATAGGGACCTGATGAGACCCACCAAAGTGCCATCATCAGGCTCTGCAGGCTGGACGGGCTGAATTGGTGGCTCTCCTTCGGTAGGCATGACTCTGGAGGCTACTCCGGAATGTTGGGCTTGATCTTTGGGTTGTTGCTGGTCCGCAGGAGGTGCTCCGCCTTGCTGATCGGCAGGTCCAGGAACAATGCCGCTGAAGAAGATGACATAGGGAATAATAAGGAAGGACCAGGACAGATCAACGATACAAGCATATGATCAGGTCAAGATTACAGGGATCCAGAAGATACGAGCAGAGATCAAGGGCGAGTACTGATTGAGACATCTATTCGGTAAACCCTCACATATCTTGATTTACAAGACCTGCATAGGCCACCACTTAAACCATATAACACCCCAGAACCAGAATACTGGAGAGCGGGGGCGTACATAGCCAGCTACGTATATTGAAGTGCAACCCACCTCGCTATACGGTCACGGCTGTCTAAAAACATGAGGGTTTAACTACAAGCCAACAGTCTCTTATGGTCATGAACAAGCCTAGTGTCTCAATCACAAGCAAGTAAGTGTTACAAGATGTAAGATCACCAAATATACAATGGTAAGGCGTCCCAAACATTACATATTCAGCTGATCATGAAGCTAGTCGTTACAAAATATCAGGACTAACAAGAGTTTGGTCATACATGATCAACCCTAGGATCCGTCAATCATGTTACAGCCCGTAGGCAGACAGTAAATAAGGTACAATACGAGCTAACACGTGCTCGTCGGCTAAACGCCTCAAAAGAATAATTTTACAATAAAATGGGAGGACAAAAAGAAATCCACTCGTTGCCAGGATTACGCCTGGTGGTCACCATCTGGCTGGAAGACAGGTGAATCCTCTGGTGCTGCTCCGATATCTGGCCACACAAAACCAGCTGGGTCAAACCCCAGAAAGAGCAAGTGCCACAAAGGAGGCTTCACTTAGGAACTAAAACCAGCATATCATAATAGAATATTAAAGATAATAAATAAAGAACTGATAATAATAGAGATAACAACAGTAAACTGAGTACGAGGAAACCATTCAAGTAGCCAGGTCACAACCCTTAAACCAAACAAGGATCGGGGTTGTAACCCTTCACCTGAATAGAAACCCGTCTCAAATACTATTGGTACAGTGAAGACAATAAACGAAAAGAGGATACAGAACTGCTCCGGAAGCCAGGTTACAACCCTTAAACCAAACAAGGACCGGGGTTGTAACCCTTCGCCTGAACAGATCTGGACCCCTGATCTTTATTGCTAAGGCCAGTATAAATAATCATGGTATTAAGGTAAGGTAAAACATGACAAACATGGCATGGGGTTGCAATAAGACAATAAACGAAGAGAGGACACAGAACTGCTCCGGGAGCCAGGTTACAACCCTTAAACCAAACAAGGACCGGGGTTGTAACCCTTCGCCTGAACAGAACTGGACCCCCGATCGTTATTGTTAAGGCAAGCATCAATAATCATGTCATGTTATAATCTTGCACAGGATCAGGATAAGACTAAGCTGGAATAAACTTCATCCAATCAATCACGGCCAATCAAGAGTACGGCTTGATACTTTTAACTAACTAGGGTTATCACAGCCTAGTTACTAGCAAGATGCAATGAGATTATCCCAACAGCCACAAGCCCTGCAGACCATCCGGTTATCCGGGTCGAATGTCCGTTTATGAAGGGTGCACCACATGACTGTGTGCTGGAAATGTGCCCTACTCGTCGGTAGGCTATAAGTCCACTTAATGCGCCCAGATAACGGGATTGCCTGTAGCTGGGAATCTCTTCATGACTACTGAATCATTCTAGTTAATTAGCCTTAGTCAATTTCAGTAGGTACCCCTGACCGTGGTACTCCGGGATCCCTATCCTAGACATGATGCAAGACAGTATCAGTTTATTTGTACAAACACAATTGCCCACGGTGTCTAGGTCTTTTATACTTGTCATGTCGTGCTAGCTGTCGTAACAACATATCGAGGTGTATCATGTCATGGTCACTTATCAAGAGTGTGCCACGACGGGCCACTATCGTATTTTATCCTTACATCATCAAAAATGAGAAAACTTGTATAAATAGTTAGTAACATATTCTGGAAGCCAAGAAAAAGATCTACAACTTTTATGTTGGGAGTTGGGAGAAATTCTGGCCATAAATCAGCCAAATAGGACAAGAAAAACAACCAAATTAGACACTATACGGCCAAGGGTAAATTGGGGGCTCATGCGGCAGTAGATGGATACTCATCTATGCGGCTGAGTAGATGGGAAATCATCTATGCGGCTAGGTAAATGAGTCTCATGCGGCTGAGTAAGTGGGTACCCATCTATGCGGCTGAGTAAGTGGGTACCCATCTATGCGGATGAGTAAAATAAATCTCATGCGGCTGGGTGAATGAATCTCATACGGCTGAGTAAGTGGGTACCTATCTATGCGGCTGAGTAAGTAGGTACCCATCTATGCGGCTGAGTAAGTGGGTACCCATCTATGCGGCTGAGTGAAATAAATCTCATGCGGCTGGGTGAATGAATCTCATGCGGCTGAGTAAGTGGGTACCCATCTATGCGGCTGAGTGAAATAAATCTCATGCGGCTGGGTGAATGAATCTCATGCGGCTGAGTAAGTGGGTACCCATCTATGCGACTGAGTAAGTGGGTACCCATCTATACGGCTGAGTAAGTGGGTACCCATCTATGCGGCTGAGTGAGTAAATCTCATGTGACTGGGTGAATGAATCTCATACGGCTGAGTAAGTGGGTACCCATCTATGCGGCTGAGTAAATAAATCTCATGCGACTGGGTAAATGAATCTCATGCGGCTGAGTAAGTGGGTACCCATCTATACGGCTGAGTGAATAAGGACCCATCTTCTCAGAAAACCTAAGAAGGATGGCCATGGAACCCTTAGCTTCCAAGCTCCATAAAACCTTCACCGTAAGTCCAAATTTGGACTTCCATAGGTCAAAATAGGGTAGAACGAAATTCTCTACAACATGGAACCATTAAAACTTAGAAATAACAATGTTAAGTAGATCAAAACCCAAAAAATCCGAAAATACTATAAACTTAGATCTACACAAATTGAGCCATGGAAATTAAAAATGCCAAGTACTAAAGTATTTTAGAATGCTGTGAAGAAGAGAATAGAACAATAAAATTTATGTTCCTCCATGAAGCAAGATGTACTTGCCTAAGCTCTCTCTCTCTCTCACTCTCCTGGTGGTTGAAGAAATAATGGTGGAGAAGAAGAAGTAAATAAAGAGAGAATGAGGGGAATGGATTAAATAAGAAGGGTGGTGGTAGGTAGGAGGGTTCACCTTGGCTCATGATGAACCAAGTAAACCAAGCCAGCCGAACCAACCCAAAAAATAAACTAGCTAATGAAATGTTAGAATAAATTAAGCAGGGAGACATACAATACGGGTCAAATTACGTATACGTATACCAAGATACGCAATACGAACCACAGGCATTACACCTTTGTATCGAGTCTATAAAATGATGTTCATTATCAACAAAGCTTAAGTTTCCTTCTTTATAATGTTTGTTCAATTTACTCTGCGTATACTCTTGTTGTTGTATTTCGGATAACCTTATGGATATGCCTTGTGCGATCGCAATTTAGATTCGTACGGCATCATGCCCGGGGGACGACTATCGATTCTACGGAATCGGGGTATGGCAGTAACTCACTCGATGCAAAGCTCACTTGGATGCACTGGGGCATGGAGTTTTCTTGGCGGTTTGAGGCATGCAATCGCTTGAAGCCTTCAGTTGTATAAGGGACATAATGTATGAACGTCGCCTATTGTAATCGTTCTCAAGTTGTAACCTACAACGCATAAGTTATTATTTTGAGAGTGAGTGAGAGAGAGCTTGAGTGATTGTAATCTTGGCATCGAGCCCATTGTAATCTTATATTTCATATATCAATAATGAGAACCATTTTTGTACATATCTTTGGGTTAATTCTACTTTTCAGCTTGGGACTCTGTGTGACAACTCTGTAAAGTTAGCTGTTCAATCGGCCATTTCGGTAATTGCCTTGTACGAGTGCAACTTAGGATCGTACGACATCACGTCCATGCGAGGATGATCGATTCTACGAAATTGTGGCATGACATATTGGATAACCTAGATCAATCTAGTAGCCATAGATCAACGAGGTGGCAGCGATCCAAGGCTCTTCCTCCTTTTCTCTCTCTCTCTCTCCTTTTTTTTCCCTTATCTTTTATATTTTCCCTCCATTCTTTTCCCTCAAGCTTGGACCCTCAATCCTATGAGCTATATCTTGAGATATAGGGTGTGATTTTCTCTCTTGGTGATAGAGTAGATATAGCTTGGAAGGTCACCCTAGGCAAGTACACCTTGCTAAAGTGATAAAACTTGGTTTTTCTTGTATTTTCACTTATTTTGTGATATGGATGCTTTGATCTCTTCCTACATACTTACATATTTAGATCTCCTTCATTATGCTCATTAATCTTGATCTAGTGTTTTCTATGCTTTTATATTTGGATTTGGTTTGGTTTGGACCTAGAATGTTTACATGGATCCCATTTTTGGATACTTGGTATTTTTGGTAGATTTTTTTGTGATACCGAGGCTTTTTCTTGCAAACCTAGTCTAGGATGTTGTAGGGACCTATCCCTAGCTTTAGAGCTTGTTAAAATGGGTTTGGGTGAAATTGGGACATATTTTGGTTTTCAAAAACCTATTTTTCGACTTTACTGTGCTTGTTTATTGCCAACAGAATACTGTTAGCATACTGCATGACATTGTCGGTATACCGCAGCGTCCTAAATTTTGTGGTCCAAAAACCTACTATCTTTTTTTGGTATACCTTCAATATACTACGATCGTTAGTATACTACTAGGAAGCCCAAAAGCCCAATTTGATTAGTTTTTTTTTGTCCCAGATGATTTTCGATACTTCTCATATGATGTTTATTGACTTCTTAGTGCACTTCAGTGATAGTGATTATGGGTTATTGGTATTGTATATGTTATACTTGATATTGTGCTTTGATGACTAGGAGCCTCTTTAATTGTTGAATCTTTTACTAGAGATTACCTTTATACTGACATGACTACTTGTGTCAATACTAACATATATATTCATGTTATCATATAAGGTGTTATTTTGCATACTACGGTGCTGATATGTTCTTGTTATATACTGTATATGTTTTATTCTAGCTTATCTATTATTTTGCATAGATACCTTGGTAGTTGATCAGTAATATTAGCGTGGTTAGGTTGTATGATTGATTGATTGATGCATTACACCTAGGATGGACCTAGATTGGGACCTTTGGGGAACCAATATAGATTTACTCCTTGTGTACCCGTACTATGGTACGACATCTAGAAAGGATGGTTGTGCAACCACGAGACAAGATTCTGCAAAATTGTAGGGTTAATTAGGTAATTTAAACTTATAGAGCATTGGAAGGGAACAAGATCCCAAGGTTGTGTATTGCTGGCCATCCATAAAATACCGTATATCATCCATCTTAACGGAGTATAGTATCCGACCATTAAATACATTGACCGACTCGGTATCTATCATATAGGAGTGATGAGACAATTACTAAGTTATATAACTCGATCGTCTTACGAGTGTCTATGGTATATTGCTTATATTCTGTTATATACCCATGGTTTGGCTAGTCCAGTTTCGACATTGCACGATCTGAAGATCCTTATACTATTGTATTACTATGGTAACCTATATATGGCGTAGCAAGTCGTAGAACTGATTGACCAATTACTTAAACCTGATCTATTTGACCTATATCATATGTTAGTAATCTAGGGACATCGATTATCATGATATGGTGGTACAATATGTGCCTTGTTTGATTGTGGGGTTGGACTACTATGTTATGATAGGCTATGGACCAAAGCTATGATGTAGGTATCTATACCTACCTTAGTTGGAAGATATACTCTATCTCAGCATGGTAACCCACTTTTATCCTTGTTTGGTATATGGGTGTCATTGTCTCGATGATGGTATATATTCCTAAGCTATGACACGTCATTACTATGTGTTGTTTGGGTTTTGTTTCATTCGCTTGTGCTTTCTTGTGGTACTTGCTATTAGGGGTCTGACCCCTCTGGTTTTTTGAGGGCAAATTTAGAGCCTTAGCCCGAAGGTCCAGCGTCACGCCCCGATTCACTGAATCGTTCGTCCTTGCATCGATTCAAGGTAAATCGATCATCCTCGCTAGGGCGTGATGCCTTACAAGTCTAATTTGGACTTGTAAAAAAGGCAAGTATGTGCATTTGATAATTCTTTTGAGACAACAAGTTAAAATTAAACAGTACAGAGAGTTGAAGACATAATATAGGAAGAAAATAAGCTTTTTATTGATAAAACTTGCGAAGTATGTGCAAGATCATTTATACATTACTATGTCATTGCAGCTACATTCTTTGAAACACAAAAGAAAAAACTTTCGACAAGCTGCCATGAAATAATCCTTGTCGTTCCATACATTCATGCCCCTTTATACATTTGAACAAAAGCCTTCGATCTTAATTGGACTTCAAAATATGAGTACTTTGAGCCACCTCCCATTCTTCAGCTTTAGCTTAGTCTCGTGTTCCCGTAGCGTGCTCGTCACCTGGAGACCTGGGGAGTTGGGGGTTAGCACACTTGGGAATGCAGTAGTGAGCAGAATGAACCCACTCGTCTAAAACGATACTGTTTATTAAGAATTTTATGCGTTTGAAGCGATCTTGTTATTTAGAACTAAATGAGTTGCAGTTCAAATTGAAGGCATAATTTAAAGCAGCAAACAACATAACCATTTCCAATTGATCTTTCCACGAACGTGCTCCTTTCTATATAAAACAGATATAATGCTTACCACCTGCACAAGACAATAAGTGAGCATGCTATCTATCTTATATACGGTCATTGGTGTTACGCCACCACGAGGGACAATTCTCAATGGCATTGGGATACGCTCTATCAGTCCAGGTTGCGAGCCTAACTAGGGGTCTCGCAATGCCTCGTGCTAAGCACGAATCTCAAATTCCCCCTAGATCGATTCATTTCCAGTGTCCCGGATACCGTTTCGAGAAAAACAATACCTTGTGCATAAGTTGTCCATGACCATGCAAGTTTGTGAACAGTTTAATCTAGAGAACATAATGCATGACACAAACATAATTTAGCAGTACAATTCTACAACTCATGTAACAATTATGTTCTGATTTGGCGACTCACAAGTACCAAATACTCCAAGGCACCATACCACAAATTGATATTTCAATGTCCTTCTTTTCACCAGTTTTTTCGATTTTGAACCAAACTACTCGCCTCGTTGTAAGGCATTGAGTAATTGTCTCTAAGCCTAGTTATGCTAGTTACATTACAGTTATCTCATATTCTTTATCTTAGTGCACATCATATATTAAACCTGTATTATGGATTTAAACGTTTGAATATTAAGAATTTGTTGACAGGAAGGAGTAAAAAAAGAAGGGGCCGAAGCACCTACTAAACAGAAATGCGCCGAGAGTATGATATCGCTTCGCAACTAAACATCACATGAACTCTTGCTGGAATGAACATTATATTAGAATTCCTTATTCAATCCTTCCCCCTTCGAAATTCCTAAAGGTATATTCAAAAATCGATGCGAAAGCATACTAATCAAAACCAAACAACAAAACATCCAGAAAACTAAGAAAACCAATAGCAGACCGGTCCCATCGAAGGGACTCTTATTTAGAGCTCACATGCCAAGACACAGTCTGCTGCATCTATGACTTATTCTAACAAAAGTCGATCCATTAGTTGGAACGGATCTCGTATCATTCGTTTAAATCAATTTTATTGAGTCTAAGGTTTTCATATACGAAACTCGTTGCTGAGTCAAACTAGCCATCTATATTTTCGACCGTATCTGACTTGCCACGAGCCTATTACATAATGTTTTATCCCAAGGAAAGTAGAGCACTATATAATATACCACTAAAAAAAGTTTTATCCCGAAACTTAAGAAGAGGATCTGACCTTAATCGACGAATAGTGAAGGGTACTTCTCCTTCATTTTTTACTCTAGCTACCATGTCGACACCTCAACTGAATGGTTGTGCCAAAGCACGCGAACCAAGGACATCGACCGATTTTACATGACCTTTTCCTTACGATCTAGAATTTATACAGGCTACTCTGAGTATGATAAATCAGCACGCAGCTCCAACTGATCGAAGCTAACCATGTGACTTGGATTGTGTACATACTTTCAAAATTAAAAGACGTGGAAAATGTCATGCACTTCAGCAAGGACAGGGAATAGCGTGATCCTATAAGCAACGGCCACCATTCTTTCGAGGATCTCGAAGGGGCCTACGAATCTAGGACTTAACTTACCCTTGATTCCGAACCGCATAACACCCCGCATGGGCGTCACCTTTAGGAATACATGGTCCCCGACTAGGAACTCTAACGGTCTTCGATGAGTGTCAGCATAGCTCTTTTGTCGACTCTGTGCGATGCAGAGTCTGTCTCGAATTATACGGACCTTGTTAACCGCTCCCGAGCACCCTTTGCTCCCTAACTTCATCCCATCATATCGGAGATCAATACTTTTTCGTGTAAAGCGCCTCGTAAAGAGCCATCTGGATGCTTGATAACTGTTATTGTACGCAAACTTCGCAAGCGGCAAATACGTGTTCCAACTAATCTTTAAATCTATTGTACACAGACGCAACATGTCTTTCAAGATCTGATTTACCCTCTCTGTCTGGCCGTCGGTTTGTGGGTGGCACGCAGAGCTAAAATTCAGCTTGGTGCCTAGCGCCACTTGCAGGCTCGTCCATAAACGTGCAAAAACTGTCCGTCTCTGTGTAACGTCCCAGTCCTAAAATACAATGACTAAGTACGTAGACATGCCAACTATATACATACGAAGTATATGGACCCCTCGTATGTATACATAAGCTGTGAAATATAGAAAGCCATGAAACTAATCTCATCCATTAATAAATATATCATAAAATCAACTTATAAATGTCTTTTGTACAAAAACGTTGGGCGGAGACAAATCCAGTACCAACTAAAGGGAGAGAAATACATAGCAACGGTAGAAGAGTCGAGCGAAACGAAAGACGATCCAAGAGCTAGCATCGCGAAGGTAGATTGTAAACTATGACCTTGGCTAGAGCACCTGCAAAAATCACAAAAACACACCTGGAAAAATCACTAGGTCCTTAGAGGGACGAAACAAGATATAGGAAGAACATGCCATTATAACTGCAAATGTAAGTACTATAAAACTACAACACAACTGGCTCCCTAACCGTCTAAGTGATATACACTTTGAGGACAATATTCTACGCAGGGGCTGTATGATAAGCCACACAAATAAAAGAGAATGGCAGTAGGTAGCGCTCAACCGAGTCACTATCGGCCATGGGCAGAAAGTAGCGCTCATACGAGTCACTATCGGCCCACAAATGTACGTAAAAGTAAATGTAGCCCCTATGCTAGTAGCAGTCCTCTCCCCTCAATAATACTATATGTGCATCGTAACCACGACACACCAACACATGTCGCTTCCATAACACTGTTTTATACTTAATAACTGTCAAGTCTTCTAACATGCATCTATTGACAGTTATTTTTAACGCATGCGCACGGGTGATCAGCCAACACGCAAGTGACCTCTATATGTTACTCACAACTCACACACAACTCGTGTTACCTTCGTGACAAAGTTAATGACATACACTACATTTGTGGTAGTCCCTTAACTCTAGGCCCATATGCAAGAAGAAAAATAATAAACAAAAAATATAGATACAATAATTGAATAATAAAATGTAACTAAATGTAAGCAGTAAGTATGGCAAGGTATCCGACAAGTCCAGTTTTGTCCAGTAGCCATGCTCGATGTCAAGGGGTCCGAAGTCGTGAGGAAACAGAAAATATGTTCAGTTATGATCAAGATTGGCAACCAACGAGAATTTATGGAGAAAGTGCTTGCTATACTTAGAAAATATTTATAATACTTTGAAAAATATAATTAGAAAATATGTATAGTTTGTTTATAATTGAGGAAATCCATAAAAATATTTTTAAATAATAATATGAGAAATACAAGAAATTCAACCACCTTTTTAGTACCCAAAAAATCATTATTAGAAAACTATTTTTTTGTATTTAGTCAATTAATTTAGGGATATGCTACTACTAAAAAAATCGTTTAGAATGGAGCATAATTTAATTAGATCAAAAATACTGCATATATACGTTAGGTCAAAATATCTATTATTATTATTATTAATTTTAAAATATCAAAATTTAGCTTTTCTAAACCAAATCGAAAATAAATGCGGAGCCAAGCCCAAAAATAAAAAATATAACTTTTTCCATTTTTTGAATTATTTAATAACCCTATCAATAACAAAATATTAACCTTTAAATACTATAAGTCATTTTGTACAAACATATTTACTGTATATTAGTAATACAATAATTTTAAATATACTTACCTACTGTTTTGTTAACACTCTCCTTAATATTAATAAAATAAACTAATGATAAAATTTGAAAAGGGCAGACAAGACAAAGTAATAGTACTACTTATAATAATAAATCATAATCATAAAGGTGTTGTGCTCTCTTTCCAGTAGTCAATATACTAACACCAAACAAAAACTCATACTTTAGATCCCAATAAATCAGTTTAGATATATTGTAACCAAACAATTTCAATACCATTGGAAAATAATGCTTACCAATATAATATTACTAGTTAGTAATATTAATAATATACTAAAGATGACAGCACATAAATGTTGTCTCCAAACTTAGCAAAGGAACCACAAATAAAACGTTAACAGAGGAGAGAGAGAGAGAAGGAGAAGGGAAGGTGGAAAGGAGAAAGGAGAGAGCTCTTACCGGACGAGTGCTCCGGTTCGACGGCTGGTGGAGCTTGGCGAAGGTCGGCGGAAGAAGACGGCGGCTGCGGCAATGCACCTGGGGCACGGCGGAGGGAGTCGCACGGCTCCGGCCAAGCTCCCTGACAAGAGAAGCGATGGCGCCGCTTAGGAAATAGCACGGCGCTGCGGCTGCCACGACGCCAGAGCGGGGATGGGCTTGCCGCGCTGTTGCGTGGCACGGGATGCCGTCGACTGCGTGTCAAGGACGGCAGAGCACAGGTACGAGGTTTGTTTTGGGGGTTTTTGGTTCCTGGGTGATAAGGGTGATGATGTGGTGGTGACGGTGGATGATGGCGAAGGTGCTAATGGAGGTGACGACGATGGCGGTAGTGGTGGCTGCGGTCGAGTTCTTTGTCCAAAATTATCATGGTCGGTACCCTATGAAGTCGAACAATCTCATCTACGTAAATCTGTGTCAACCGAATAACGCTCCAGGATACTTTGATATCGATGAAATGAGTGGACTTGGTTAGTTAATCGACGATGACCCAAATTGTGTCATTCTCCTACAACATTTTTAGAAAGCCTACGATAAAATACAAAGAGATATTATCCCATTTTTATATCGGAATTATAAGGTTTTGCAGCTCCCCGCCTGGACGTTGGTGCTCGACTTTCACCTATTGACAGGCCATGTACTGTGACATAAAAGTTGCCATATCCTTCTTCATACCGTGCCACCAAAAGGTCGTGCGCATGTCCTTGTACATCTTGGTACTTCTAGGATGCAACGAGTACTTCACATAGTGAGCCTCTGTCAGAATTTATTTTGTAAGTTCGGTATGGTCAGGCACGTGCATCCTTCCCTTCACCTACATCATCCCACCTTCGTCCATCGCAAAGTTGGTCACCTTCCCTGTTAAAATCAGCTCGTATATCTTCTTCAGAAATGGATCGTCCTCCTGTACGGTCTTTACCTTGTCAGATAAGCTTGGCTCAAGGTGCAATTGAGCCAACTGTGCCCCTTGATATCGAATTTGGAGTTCGATACCCATTTCTGCTAAGTCACGTTGAATTTTGTAGTTGATAGCTAGCCATCCTACGAACATTCTGCTCGGAGCATCCGCTACGACATTTTCCTTACCCGACGTGTACTCGATCGTCAGATAATAATCCTTAATGAGTTCAAGCCAACGCTACTGCTATAAGTTCAAGTCCCGTTGAGTGAAAATATATTTGAGGCTTTTGTGATCCGTGTAGATGCGACAAGCCACACCATAGAGATAGTGTTGCAACAATCTCAACGCGAACACAATTACCCCAAGTTCTAGATCATGTGTAGGATAATTCTTCTCATGTTTTTTAACTGTCTCAAAGCAAACAAAATCACCTTATCCCTTTGCATAAACACACACCCTAAGCCCATTCTCGATGCGTCCCTGAATATCTGAAACACTTCTGGCCCATCCTGAAGTGCAAGGCTTGGAGCTGAGATGAGTCGTTACTTTAACTCCTGGAATCTAGATTCAAAGTCATCGTTCCACTTGTATGTGACTGCCTTTTGGGTGAGACGAGTCAGACGTGATGCAATCTTGGAAAAGTTCCTTACAAATCTTAGGTAATAGCCCACCAAGCCATGAAAAATCTGGATGTCACCTGCCAAGGTAGGCCGTTTCCACTCAACTATCGCTTTAATCTTCTTTGGGTCACAGTGACACCTTTATTTGAAATAACGTGCCCAAGGAATGTCACAATAATGATCCAGAACTCACATTTACTTAATTTAGCGTATGGTTGATGTTCACGTAAAGTCTGTAGAGCCATCCTCAAATGCTCTACATGCTCTTCCTTGCTCTTCAAATAGATGAGAATGGCGTCAATGAATACAACAACAAATTTTTCTATGAAAGGTCGGAAGACTCGGTTCATTAGATTTATGAAGGCGGCGGGGGCGTTTGCCAAACCGAACGACATGACTAGGAACTCGTAGTGGCCGTATCAAGTTCGGAAGGTGGACTTCGGCACGTCATCGGGCTTGATCTTCAATTAGAGCGAAGATCAATCTTGAAAAATATTGTGGCCCATTGTAGTTGATCAAACAAGTTATCGATCCTCGACAACAGGTACTTGTTTTATACCGTTGTTTTGTTAAGTTCTTGATAGTCGATGCATAGCAGCATCGATCTATCCTTCTTCTTCATGAACAACACTAGAGCACCCCATGGGGAGACTCTAGGGTGAATATATATGCGATCTAGTAGTTCTTGTAGCTATGCTTTCAGTTCCTTTAGCTCCGTCGGCGCCATTCGGTAGGGTGCTTTGGGTATCGCTTGAGTGTTCGAAAAGGTGTCGATGCTGAATTTTATCTTTCGATCCGACGACATCCCTAACAACTCGTCTGGAAACACGTCGAGAAATTCTACCACGACTTCAGTCTGTGCCGTACCTGCAATCTCCTTTCTCGTGTCTTGAATGGATGCTAGATACCTGTTGTAACCAAAATGCAACATGCACCTTGTCGAAATTGCTGATATCACTATGACCGTCTTCGATGCTGCCCTACACGAGTAGGAGAACTCTATTTTGCCAAAAAGATGAAACATAACTCTCTTCTCTGCGCACTCGATGGTTGTATGGCATGCACCCAACCAATCCATGTCACGAATGAAATCGTACTCCTTGATGTTGAGGATAATAACTTCAAAGAATAGATTCTTTCCACCGAGGCAAATATAACCATCCCTACAATGAGTGGCAGGCATATCTAATTCTGATGGAGTGCTAATCCTAAGATTCATGTCTAGTAATTGCATGGGTAATTTATTTTCTTCTACCAAGTCAGTAGATATAAAACTATGCGTAGCACCCGAATCGAATAATACTTTAGCAGGCATATTTTTATAGTCATATACCTGTTACAATATTGTCAGATACGAACACTTCATCTCGAGTCAGTGCATAGACTTGGCCTTGTACCCCTGACGATTTTGTGGGTTCACTGGCACTGTGTTTGCGCCATTAGGGAGCGTCCTATTTTAATTTTGGACGTTCCTTGGAGGATGTTGGTTCAGAACGTTCCTCGAAGGATGTTGGTTTGGAATATTCCTCAGAGGATGTTGGTTTGCCCTTCCCATCTGACAATCTGCAGCCTTGTTGCCTACCTGGCTATACGTAAAGCATGAGCATATACAGTAGTCAAATGCATGATGTCCATTCAGTCTGCATTTATTGGAGCGTACCCCCGAATTATTAAATGCATGTTGGCGCTTTGGCACTTCCGATCCTCCAGCATCGTGGAGATGTTTGTTGAAATTAATACGGATGGCTGGCATTGCCCTCTGCGATGCTCGACCGAAGATTCACTCACTATCAAGTGCAACATTGTAGGACTCTCTGTAGGTCTAACATTTTTGGTTTATGACATCCCTACGAAGATCATCATTTATGCCTTAATGAAAGTGCTCGTACCATGCTTCCTTGTTCGGCAGGAAAGCTCCCACAAACTTTGTAAGTTTTGCGAACATCGCGTCTTAGTCGTCGACTGACATATTTTCTTGTTCAAGGACATAAATTCGTCCTCTTTCTATCGACGAACGACACAAATAATATATTGTTCCAGGAGGCTTGCCTGAACGTCTCCTACGAGATCTTGGTGTCGGGGTCGGCTTCGTAAAGTTCCTGTTTCTTCGCCTTCCACCAGTCATAGGCCCTCAAGTGTAGTTGCATGGCCACGTACACCACCCTTTTGGATCCCTTGATGTTGAGAAGATTGAACAAGCCCTCGACCTTCACTAGCCATCCCATGATCTTGTCGGGTTTCGCTCGGCCGTTGAACTCAGGCGGGTTCATTTTCTTGAACTAGGTTGCTTTGAACAGGGAAGAGAAAGATAGAGGCTTCATCGTTACTGGCTGCACTTCTTCTTCTTCTTCTTCGTCTGATGCGACAGTCGCCAAATTATGTTGGGTTGTCATGGTGCTCAGGATCTGGGTCAGTACGTCCATCTATTTTGCTTAGATACTAAACTGGGCCTGGATCTGTGCCTGCAGCTGTTTTTGCTGCATCTCTACCTGGTGCTATTGGACTTCTATGAGGCACATTAATCACTCCATGGTAGATTTGCCAGACACCGCTTCCTCGGTAGTATCCGTGACATGGCATTGACAACAGGGACACCCGATCTTTTCGTTATTCCAACAAAATTGAGCAAACCCGTTAGTATTCTCAAAAATATCTACGAGCTTATCTATATGGTACAATTATTTATCTAGCATATGTCGAAAAGCACAAAATTTTGAAAAATCACAACAACATCCCCAAAAGAAAATATTTTAAGGTTCGAGGTATGAGTCGTGCTTTGATACCAACTTGTCATGTCCCGATTCGCCGAATCGTTCATCCTCGCATCGATTCAAGATAAATAAATCGTCCTCGCTGGGGAGTGATATCGTACAAGTCTAATTTGGACTTATACAAGATAAGTATGTGTATTTGATAATCCTTTTGAGACAACAAGTTAAAATTAAACAGTCCAGAGAGTTGAAGATATGGAATATAAGAAAAAAATAAGCTTTCCATTGATAAAACTTGCAAAGTATGTGCAGGATCATTTTATATTACATACGCCATTGTGGCTACATTCTTTGAAACACAAAGAAAAAGTTTCGACAAGCTGCCATAAAATAATCCTTGTCGTTCCATACATTCATGCCCCTTTATATATTTGAACAAAAGCCTTCGATCTGAATTGCCCTCAAATACTTCAAAATAGGAGATCTCCGAGCTGCCTCCTTTTTTTCAGCTTCAACTTAGTCTCCTACTCGTGCAACGCACTCGTCACCTGGGGAGTTGGGGGTTAGCACACTTGGGAATGCATTAGTGAGAGGAACGCACCTACTCGTCTAAAATGATACTGCTTATTAAGGATTTCAAGTATTCAAAGTGATCTTGCTATTAAGTTGCAGTTCATATCGAAGACATAATTTAAAGCAGCAAATAACATGACCATTTCCAATTGATCTTATCACGGCCGTGCTCATTCCTTCATAAAACCGATATAATACTTACCACATTTACAAGATAATAGGTGAGCATGCTATCTATCTTATTCGCGATCATTGGTGTTATGACACAACGAGGGACAGTTCTCAATGGCATTGCGACATGCCCTATCAGTCCAGGTTGCGAGCCTAACTGGATGTCTCATAATGTCTCGTGCTAAGTACGAATCTCAAATTCCCCCTAGGTTGATTCGGTCCCACCGTCCTGGATACTGTTTCGAGAAAAATAATACCTTGTGCACAAGTTGTCCATTACCATGCAAGTGTGTGAACAGTTTAATCTTGGCAACGTAATGCATGAACAGAATTTAGCAGTACAATTCTATAACTTACGCAACAATTCATCCATTTCTCTCAAAGCCGTATGTTCTGATTTTGCCACTCGCAAGTACCAAATACTTCGAGGCACCATGCCACAAATCGATGTTTCAATGTCCATCCTTTCAATAGTTTTTTCGACTTTCAACCAAACTGCTCGCCTCGTTGGGAGGCGTTGAGTAAATGTCTATATGCCTAGTTACGCTAGTTACATTACAATTATCACATGTTCTTTATCTTAGTGGCACAACATATATTCAACCAGCATCATCGATTTGAACATTTAAACATTAAGAATTTGTTGATGGGAAAGAGTAGAAAAAGATGGGGTCGAACCACCCACCTAACAGAAATGCATCAAGAGTAGGAAATCGCTTTGCATCAATTAAACGTCAATTACAAGAACTCCTGCAATGGCATGAACATCATATTAGAATTCCTTCTTCAATCCTTCCCTTTCGAAATTCTAAAAGGCACAAACCAAGAAAACCAACAACAGAATGGTCCCGTCGAAGGAACTCTTATTTAGAGCTCACACGCCAAGACACAGTCTGATGCATCTAGGATTTATTCCAACAGAAGCCGATCCATTAGTTGGAACGATTCTCATATCATTCGTCCAAATCAATTTTATTAATGCCAAGGTTTTCGTATACGAAACTCGTTGCTGAGTCAGACTAGCCATCTATGTTCTCGACCGTGTCTGACTTGCCACGAGCCTGTTATATAGTGATTTGTCCCAGCGGGAGTGGGGCACTACATTCAGCGTATCTTATCTTGACTAATGGCGCACATCAGGCGAATGGTCACCGAAGGGATTCAATGAATTTTTTCTTCGCCACTCAACTACATGGATTATGTGTTTACATAGCTATTATATTTGTCTATCTTAAGGTCTAATTTATACTTTAAAAAATTTCATAAAAATTGAAAATTTGGGTCAGAAGACTTATAGATAAACCCATTTAGTGTACTTTCATACGAACATACTATTTCTGGGCTTTGATCCATGACAAATATAGATTGTAGACACTACAACAAAAAGGTCTATTAATAACGCTCGACAAGACGTATTGATGACGCCTGATACCTAAGCGTTATCAAAGTTCGAAATACCTTTTTTCTATGACGGTTTGGGCTAATTCTGGACTTTTTATAACGTTTATAAAACAAAATGTCATTAATATTTTAGAGCAGTGGCAAACTTGTAATAAGTTTTCTGTAAAATACTTTCCACCCCCACGATATTTTGAGGCTCAAGCCCCCGCCCCCTTCTCATTCCCTCTCCAAATCCCTTCTCCTTCCCTCTCAGCTCTACTCCCCTTCTCCTCCTCTTCCCTCCTCTCACCAAACCCTAATCTTCTCCTCCTCCTTCTTTCAATCCCCCACAAACCCTAACCTAGGTCCCATTCTAAGCCCTAAGCCCCCAACCCCCCTCCCACAAACCCTAACCTAGGTCCCATTCTCGGCCCGTAGCCACGTCCGCCTTCTCCTCCGCTCCAGAGCCCTCTGTGTCGACCTCCACGGCCTCCTCTCCGACCTCTCCACCCTCTTCGACATCCTTCCTGGCGAGATTGACAACCTGGAGAGGGAGATCGACGACGGGGTCTCCAAGAAGTGGCTCCCGGTGATGGTTGCCTCCGTCGGGCTCGTCCGCTACGCCAAGTGCGTGCTCTTCGGAGTCTCGACTCCTCGACCCGAATTCTCTACCAGCAAGCTCCATAATGAAATCTTCCTCCTCATTCGAGAGCTTCTCCCATGGCAATTTTGAGCAGCGACGAGAGCTTTTTCGAGCTCTCCTGAGCTTCTTCTGGCCTCAAAATTTTCAAATTTTACCCCAATATCTCGTTTTTGTTGTGTTTTTTAGAATGCGAGTCATTTTCGTTTGTGGAAACCCTAATTTTCTTGTTTTTGCAGCTGTTGATGGAGTTGTGGAGCTTGTATTTGAGCTAGTTGACGGAGATGAGCTCGAGTCTGGGCCTAGGGGAGTACGACGAGAATGGTAGCTGTTCGTTTTTATTGTTGTTGTTGCATTTTTTAGTAGCGATTATTGTTGGTTTGGTTGTGGTTAAGTGAGGGAAAATGTGAAATATTTGATTTTTTTTATTATGAGGGGAGGAGCTCGAACTCGGAGCTCTGGCACTCGTGCGCCCGGCTGCTCGTCTGCCTATCGAATGTTATTATATCAGAAAATCGATGAAGCCTAGGTTCGAAACTCAAGAGGAAATTAACCAACAGATGTTGTCCGTTGAAACAGCTGTGAAGGAAGCTCTCTGCGCCAAAGGAGAAACATGTTTCACTGATCAAGAATTTCCTCCAAATGATCGTTCTCTGTATGTCGATCCAGGAAACCCTCCTCCCAAATTGTAGGCAAGTTGCTGTAGTTGTATTGTGTCATGGTGATTCTTGTTACTAGCATCTTCTGTTTGGTTTTAATATTATTTCACCATATCAGGTTGTTTCACAGTGGATGAGACCCACTGATATAGTTAAAGAGAGTTCAATAAGTGCTCGTCCCTGCTTATTCTCTGGTTCTTTAAATTCATCCGATGTTTGCCAGGTATGGTGAACTTTTTTTGATTTTAATCTGCATTTTAGTCTTCCTTGATTAAATATAGTCATGAAAGCGATAGGATAAACCATGGTATTACAATTTACTGAATAGCTTTAAAATGGTTGATGCCTGCAGGGTCGACTAGGTGACTGCTGGTTTTTGAGTGCTGTTGCTGTCCTAACTGATGTTTCTCGAATATCAGAAGTAATAATCACACTAGAGTACAATGACGAGGGGATTTATACTGTTCGCTTTTGTATTCAGGTACTCATCTTCATTCTATAAGTCTTAGTGATGAACTATTTTACTCAAATTGGATACAATTTTGTTCTAGTAGCAAGCATTAGATCAACTTTCTGGTTGCTTTTTTTTTATATACCATTGATCAAGAATCCTTCATATCCCTTCTTTCTTAAACAAGAGTGATACTTATCTTGTCTAGACCCATGATAATGTATCTCATTGCATTGGTTAAATACTCAAGTCTTTGCGACAGCCTGCTTCTTATTTTCAGTGCTGCCTCCAAAAAATTAAGGCATCATGTAGTTGATAAGCAGTTACTATTTTTGAGCTTTAAAGTCTTTCATTTCTTTGAAGTATTTTATCTACTTTCAATGTAGTTAACAATCGGTGGAGTCGTGTATGGCTTCAAATTTTAACCATGTGAAATTTCTGTCTTGATTTAACTCTTTGTTTTATATTTACGAGTTTGGTTTTATTGATTCAATTAACTGCAACATTGTAATGTATCATGCACTTTTCCTTGCCGTCTATTTGGATTATGTACATATTGGATGTTAGAATTTTTCTTTTAGAAAGTTTCTTTCCTTAAAATGCTGGGCAACTGAGGTTGCAACTAACCTGGGCTAGTCCAAATTCATATATGCTAGAGTTCGAATTCAATTCCCCTTACGATCCAATCTGGGCATGAGGGTGAGCCTGGACGAGAAAATAATATTATTTAAAGGAAGCAAAAGCATATATAGTAAATAAAAGGTGAGTCTGGAAATTTATTTCATATATAGTAAGCATACATAGTAAATGAAAGGTGAGGCTGGACAATCACTTTAGGAATGGTCCGTGTTAGAAGTAAAAAATCCTTCAAGATTTAACATGACTTTTAGAACATTAATTTCAGTTATCCTGAATCACGTTGCTTGTTTGATTGCCATCTCGTCTCATGTTGAATTTTACACCTAACTTAAAATTGGAAGGGATTGATTTAGAAAGGTAATAACATTTTCTCAGTTTATGTTTTGGTACATGAGCAATATTACAAAGTATATTAAACCATGTTTTTTATCTTTTGCAGGGATTTGCTACACGTGATGTTGACAGTTTTGATGTGCTCAAGTTGAAGCCAAAGTAATTACTTGTTTTGAGGATCCATTTAAGTAGTAGTTGTAAATATATGTATTTGGATACCCTATTTTGAGATAATGTAATGAAGATTGTGATATAACATTTCGATGTTTTCTTGTAAATATAGTTCAAAGTGGTTGTTTTAAAATTGAATTGAGAAGTTTTTGGAAAGTAATATATAATGTGCAGTATTAAGCATTATAAATGTGATGAGTTCAGTAATATTGAGTGTTATAAATGTTCTCCATTGAGCTTATACAGATTATCTATTCATAACGCTTTCAAAATGTCCTGAATTGTGCACTATATATTAACTATTCATAACGCTTTTATAGAAACTATTTTTTTATAACGCTTTTAAAAAATATTTATAACACCCATTTTCATAACGGTTGCTATAGAAAAAAAAAGCGTCATGGTTCGTCATTAATGACGCTTTTTAGCCGTCATTAAAAGAATTTTTTGTTGTAGTGAGAGTTTCTGAATGGAGATCTTTTGCAAAAAATATTATAGAAGGCTAGATGGTAGAGAACTTCTAAATGTAAATCTTCTGAATGGGGAGACGATAAGAGAATTATGTAGATAAGAGAAGAATAGAGATATTGTAGGAGAGAATAGAAATATGTAGAAGTCCCCTTCAATTTATAGCAAGTGTAGCTTATAATCGTTGGGTAAAGTGCAAAAAGAATCCTCCTTAGATCTACATTTTTTGCATTTAAAGACCCCTAGATATAAAACCCTCACATTTTTATTTTGGATAAGCTTACACCCATGTCGTTAACAGACATTAAAATACGTCTGAAATAACAATTTTACCCCTCCCCCCTGTCTCTCCGGTGGTGGGGACGGGTCGAGCGGGGCCGACCAGAGGAGAGGGAAGGGTGGTTGGCCAGCGGAGGGAGGAGGGGACGGGTCAAGCATGGCCGGTCAGCGAAGAGGAGGGGATCCGGCCAGCGAAGGGAGGAGGGGGTGGGTCAAGGGGGGCCGGCCATCGGAGGGAGGAGGGCGGTGGTCGAGGGGGGTCGACCAACGGAAAGAGAAAGGGGGGATGAGGATTTTTTAAAATAAGTCATTAATGTTGGAATTATTCAATAATTAAGGGGCCATACATGTAAAATTAACTGTGTTTGGGTTATCTAAATAATTAAGCCAAATTAAAGTGGTCTATTTGAAAATTGGCTTAAGGGTGTAATTGTCATGGAATTAATGTGTAGATACCGGAGATAATTCTAATTTGATGAGGGGCCAAATTAGAAATATCAACACATATATAAATATGTGTATTCATTAGGGTTATGGTCCCCAACTCATACGGCCACCAAAGAGAGGGTTTCTCTATTCTCTTCTGTATCCCCATCAACAAAGAGAGGAACAAAGATTTAATCTTTGTTATTAAGGGCCGTAGCAAGTTGGAAGATCGAACCCAATAAAGAGACGATCGCTTCAAGATCCATCAAGCCTAGCAATGGATTCAGGTACGCTTCCGCAATTTAATTTATGTTTTTCATCTCATGAATCGACATGACACAATAAAGTTCTAACAAGTGGTATCAAAGCCTCCATGTTTAATTTATGAGATCAAAATTTCAGAATAATTTTTTTAGTATTTTTCAGGAACCCTAGATCGTTTCATCTAATTTGATTTAGGATTACGATTGTTCAAACAATTTTTTTATGATGATCCATTCAATTTAGAACATATACATCTAATGTTGCTTTAGAAATCGTGCATTCATTATGGAGATTCATACTTATGTTGAATAAGTACGAATATGGGTGACTTCAACTTTGGAGATTTATTTAATGTGTCAATTTAGTTCAAATGAATTTATTTATTATTTTTTAACTAATGGTGAATATGAGATGGCTTGGGTTTAGTATTTGGTTTTAATATTCGTTGTTTGAACTAAATTGACCACCAATTTTTAATATTATTGATTATTTTTAATACTGAAGATGCAAATTCATCCGTATTTTAATATTCGTTGTTTGAACTAATGGTGAATATGAGATGGCTTGGGTTTAGTATTTGGTTTTAATACTATTTATTTATGGATTTATTAGTCTAAATTTATATCGTATTGGGGTCTGATCTAGAATATTGTAATATTGGGACCATCAATTTTTAGTACATATACATGAGATGATATGGAAATAATATTTTTAAATTATACAAAAAGATTCACATGTTTATGAGATAGTAGATAAATTTTGGTACAATCTTTATGGATTATTTGAAGTAATATTTTGATTGATGGATTCGGTTATTAAATAATTCGTCTCCAAATTGGTCTAAAGTTTTCTTGTTCTTCTTTTAAAAAAGATTTTCTTTAGATATTTGGATACTTAAAGAGGAAAGAGGTGCTGATAATGCTTAGTTTAGACCAAATATGTTCAGTTTTGGATATATATTTTGGAGTTATTATTTTCAATTAATGTCTATGAATTTTTCTTTGGATATATATCCTCCATAGATTATTTCATGAATTTTGTTATAGTGATAATATCCAATTTTGTCAAATTAAAATTCATGATTATGCTTTTGATTACTTTATTTGAGTAATAATCTTATGAATATGCATGTATATAAAGTTTTGGACATGATTCAGTTTTGTAAAATTTAGTCAACATTCAATTTTTTGGTGCCTTTTAAGACTAGCAATAGTTGTCTAATATTCTAAGTAGACTCATTGAAACAAGATGTCGCCAAAGTGACCTCTCTTGCGTAGATAGTCTATGAGGGATGTCGGATGTTTGTGTGTGTATATTCATGCGGGTATTAGCCGGCCCAAAGGAAGGTTAATACTTGGCCGAATTGCACACATACTTGTGGTGATAAATGTGTGACAATTATACGGTTTACATGTGAATAATAACCCGATCCAAAGATAGACTTATTATTTGACATGACTTATTGTCAACATTTGATCACTACACCAAGAGTACCACTTGCAGTTAATATCACTGTCCAAAGACTTGATATTAATGATGCACTAGGTATCTTGAGATGGGGTTCACCATTGTTTGGATTTGTTTGACTATATTTTACTCTTTGGTTATTAATTAGAGCATGTCCGTTTTTGTTTTGTTTTGTTTTGTTCTCTTTACAGTTAATGTTGCTATAATATCTGCCAATAAGAAATTAGTTTCCAAGTTTAATGGGATAAACTTTAAGGGCAAAAGAAAATGAATACAGTAGCTGCTAAGGGTCCAGCTCAAAAGAAACAACAATATAAAACTAAGGGTTGTTCTTTTGTGATAAGGCATGACACATAAGGAAGAAATGTACAAAATACCATGCATGTCGTATATATATAAAAAGTATATTTCTAAATTTGGTCTGTTCTGAGGTTAATTTAGATTTAATACCTAGAAACACATGGTGGTTAGATTCTGGTGCTACTATCCATATTAGTGTTTATAGACAAGGTTGTCTGAGCTACCGAAAGCCAATTGATGTTGAAAGATACATCTATGTGGGTGACAAAAAAAATCGTTAGAAGTGGATGCAATAGGACATTTTAGGTTATATTTAGGAACCGATTATTATTTGGATTTGATAGACACTTTTATTGTACCGTCTTTTAGACGAAATTCAGTTTCAGTTTCTTTAATGGACAAATCTGGTTATCATTGTTCATTTGAAAATAATAAGTTTAGTCTATCTTTAAATTCAAATATTATTGGTAACGGTTCCTTTAAGGGTCTATGATCGCCTATATTCAGTTGAAACTATTGCATCTTACAATAAAACCTTGCAAGTGGAGTCATGTGGTACTAAACGCAAAATTAACAATAAATATTTTTAGCCTCATTATGACATAAGCGATTAGGTCACATATCTAGAAATAGAGTTGAACGACTTGTGTCTGATGAGATTTGGATTTATTGACTTTATAGACTTTAATGTCTATATTAATCTGTAAAGGAAATACAGACCAAAGTTAAATTGTAAACAGCTAGTTTATTGGCTATGCTGACAGATCGATGGGTTAATAATTATACGGTCCCACATAAATAATTATTTTTGAGATGAGAAGTGTAATATTTTTTTTGAGGATATTGAGTTTGGGGGAGAAATAAAGTCAAAGACATTATCTTTGAGGAGGAATCGATTGTGATTCCTACTATCACTTTTGACGATGTGCAGGATTTTGTACCTGTCATTAATCAAGAAGTGAATTCAGAGCCTCAACAAGACAATGTCGAATTATCTCTACAAGTCGTTGTTGAGATACCTTGACAAGATAATGTAGCGGCACCCCCATTCAAGATAAGGTAATTATTCCTGAGGAACAAACTCAACAACCTCAAGAACCGGTAATGTTAAGATGGTCCACACGAGAAAGGAGAAATATAATTTCGGATTATATTGTCATATTTCTTTAAGAACGTGAGGAAGACCGTGGATACTGGAAGATGATCTATAATCATCTTCCATCAGGCCATGAAAAGTTCCAGTTCTCAAAGTGGATTGATACAAAAAATAAGGAGTATAAGTCCATGCAAGACAATAAAGTTTAAGAACTTGTCCCATTACCAAAAGATATGAAGTCCATTGGTTGCAAATGGACATTTAGAACCAAGAATGATTCGAAGGGTCATGTGGAGAGGTATAAAGTACGTCTTGTAGCTAGTGACTTTACTCAAAATTTTGGGATTGATTTAAAGAGTTTTTCTCTTCGGTATCTTTGAAAAACTCCTTTAAAACAATCATAGCACATGTTGCACATTTTGATCTTGAATTACATTAAATGGATGTCAAAACGACATTTCTCAATGGTAACATTGATGAAACAGTTTATATGGTGCAACCAGAAAACTTTGTGTCGAAATACCCAAAGAATATGGTTTGCAAATTGACAAAATCTATTTATGAACTCAAGCAAACTTCTCGTCAAAGGTACTTCAAGTGATTATCTCGTTTGGTTTTGAAATGAACACTGTTGAAGATTGTGTGTATCATAAGTTCAGTGGGAGTAGGAATAATTTTCTGGTTTTGTATATTGATTAAAGTATTCAATGCAAACCAGGTGACACCTCACGTTAAAGGAGACAAATTTGGTCTCAAACAAGTGCCCTAAGGTTAGCCTTAAAATTAAGAAAATATAATAGATTTTTCCTTCATGATCAGTTGTAGGGAGTCTAATGTATGCTCAAGTATGTACGCGTCAGAATATTGCGTACATATTAGGATGTTAGGCAAATATTTAAGTAAATATGGATGGATCATTGGGTAGCAGCCAAACTACTTAAGTAATTAATAGAGAACAAGAAATTATATGCTCTTTGTAGGAGATCGGATAATTCTGGAGATCATAAGGTATTCCGACTCTGATTTTGTTGGATGTCAACACAGCAGGAGATCCACATCAGGTTATGCTGACTAATGGAGATATATTTTGGATGAGTGTCAAACATGCACTCATAATTTCTTCCACCATGGCAGCAAGGTTTATAACATGCTGTGGGACATTTATTCAGGGAATATGGTTGCAAAATTTTGTCACAAGGCTGCGCCAACAGTACGGTGTTGAAAGACCAAATAAATTATGGTATGACAATAAATCAGCAGTACTGTATTCTAATAACAACAAGAACTTGTATAAGTCAAAGGATGTTGACATAAAATTTGTAGTTGTGAAGGAAAGAATTCAGAATGGTAAAAGTGTCCATATAGCACATTAGGACAAACTCCATGTTAGCGGATCCGCTCACAAAAGCATTATCACCCAGGGTCTTTCATGAGCATACTGCTCATATGGGTGTTAATTAAGAATATGGCAATATAGTGGAAGTTTGTATTTTATGTATTTGAGTGCTATTTGGTTTTGGACACATTTATGTATTAAAGTATTTTGGATATTTATCTGATCAGATATATGAAAATTCAGTTTATTATGTTTTCATTATGTTAAAGTATTGATCTCATTAAAGTTAAAGAGGACCAGTTGGAAATAGACATGTATTGATTACATTGCGTGTAATTTCCATGCTACGCATCCATGATTGATCTATGTCGTTTAGCTATATTGGTATATGTGACCATTGATGGTTTAGTTACGCTATATGTGACGAAGGCCCCTTTGATCCTATGTTGATATGGTTAATGGACGAGATTGTCCGGATATACCCTAAGGATTAAGATAGCAATTTATGAGCTCACTAAGGTTAACACAATTATAAGGTTACATATGTGGTCCAGTGGAAGATTGTTGGAATTATTCAATAATTAAGGGGCCATACATGTAAAATTAATTGTGTTTGGGCTATCTAAATAATTAAGCCAAATTAAAGTGGTCTATTTGAAAATTGGCTTAAGGGTATAATTGTCATGGAATTAATGTGTAGATACCGGAGATAATTCTAATTTGATGAGGGGCCAAATTAGAAATATCAACACATATATAAATATGTGTATTCATTAGGGTTATGGTCCCCAACTCATACGGCCACCAAAGAGAGGGTTTCTCTATTCTCTTCTGTATCCCCATCAACAAAGAGAGGAACAAAGATTTAATCTTTGTTATTAAGAACCGTAGCAAGTTGGAAGATCGAACCCAATAAAGAGACGATCGCTTCAAGATCCATCAAGCCTAGCAATGGATTCAGGTACGCTTCTGCAATTTTTTATTATGTTCTTCATCTCATGAATTGACAGGGCACAACAAATTTCTAACAATTAACGGTCATTTCTAGTGGCAAATAGACGGTAGGAGATTTTTTGTTGACGCAAAAAGTCTAAGGAGGAATCAATTGCATTAGTTTTCTAACGAGTTTTATTTTGCTTTCGAGGCAAATCTAAAGAGGATTTGTTTGTACTTTACCCTATAATCGTTATGAATCCCATAGTTGGCCAACCATCGTTAATTTTAAAATAGAAACAAATACATGAATTCCAACAGACTCTTACAAAAATACTTCTGGTAAAATTATTTCTGGGAAGAGCTGATTTTTAAAAAGTATAATTGTATATAAATTTTTCGGTAATTATAAAGTGTGCCCTTCCCCCTCTCTCTCTCTCTCTCTCTCTCACACACACACACACGCTGAAGAGTAGGTAACCAAAACAAACCAAAAGCAAAGTCAGCGGAAATGGCAGGAGGTCTATTTTTTCTTCTTCTTCTTATCATTCTGATCTTCCCCTTCTTATTGGCCTTGGATGGACCCGTTAACCCGCATCCACAGGAGCTTAAATCCTTCCAGATCCGAGAACATGATGCAACAGCACTGGTACTACGAGCTGGATATTTCTTTAATTTCCAATATTGATTGTTGCATAGGTAGAAATATATCATCTAATTTCTATTTTTTTTTTCTATTTTGTGAAGGGGGAGGATAATCAGGGAGGATGCTCGTACACAGTGAAGATAAAGACGAGCTGCTCGTCCCCCAAGTACACCAGGGACGCCATCAGCGTCGCATTTGGGGACGCCTACCGCAACGAGGCATATATTCTTTCTATTTATATATATCATAGCATTTTACCTCTACTTCTTCTTATTCTTGTTTCTAATTATATATGTCAAAAAGGCTGACAATGGAGTTGGTAATTTAGTCCCACATCATGTAAGGGGTGGGATCACGATGAGTATATAATTGGGATTGATTTAGACCTTACATGGTAAATCTCTTTTAAGATATATGGGCTCGGTCCAATATCGCACCTCATGGGTCAATTTCAGTTCAGATCACACCGCGTTCCCAACAAGTGGTATCAGAGGCCAAGGCTACGGGGCTAGTTTGGGTGACTAATTGTTCGAGATAGATGATGCTGAACGTTCATGTGAGCTAAGGTAGTTGGTTCTGTTGTCGAACGGATCTAGATGACAATAAGTTAGGTCTCCTAGGTGCTCGGCTGGTGGGAATGAGCAAGGTGCTCGACTGGCGGGAACGAGCAGGGTGCTCGGCGGACGAAAATGAGCAAAAGGTAGCCGGGGTGTGCTTAGTTGCTCGGCTAGCGGAAATGAGCTAAGGTTGAGATTGTTGGATTGTATCTCGTTTCCGGATGAGCCCTCAAAGGGGGGAGGGGTGACAATGGAGTTGGTAATTTAGTCCGACATTGGGTTGAGGTGTAGATAATTGGAATTGGTTCATGCCTTACATGAGAATTTCCTTTTAACGCATATGGACCCAGTCCAATATCGCACCTCATGGGCCAACTCTGGTTCGGGTTACACCGCATTCACAACATTAAGGTGGTTGAAATAAGGAACATGTTATTGCAAAATGGTAAACTAAAATGAAAACTTTATGCTTAATTGTAGATAATAGGCATCTCTTTATTACAACCATTGGATATCAGATTCAATGAATCACATCCAATAAGCATTTGGTGAACCTATTCATCTAAATATCGAACTTTCTTGGGTGTACTTCTTGGTCCAAATAAATAAATGTAATTATAATTATATTTAAAATGAACTTTTTGGGGATATGGAGATTCAAACTCACAACCAAAAACATGTACTTATGATGCTCTAGCTACTAAGTCATTTAATGCTTGATGCATAAATCAACAAAATAACAAAATATTGATATTTTGAAATATAATATTAGTTTTGGAAAACTAGCAAAAATTCCAACAGGTACAAAACCGGGTATGCTTTTATGGTTTCGAGTTTTGAGCAATTAAAAAAATAACATGTATGAGAAGGCTAAGAAATAAACATTTCGAGAGAAATTGGAGGTGGTGCCAATAGTGAGGTTAAGATGAGAGAAAATCTCTCAAAGTAGTGTTTGATAAATGCGACATAGACCTATAGATGGACTAGTTATGAGAGGTAAGATATTAAATTAAAGAAGATGCTAGAGCTAGGAGTAGGCCTAAACAAATTTGAAGTGAGGCTGTAACTTTTTTGTTAATGTTACATATGGCAGATCCCTGAACTGATCTGAATGGAATTAAAAGGATCCAAATAGCTGACCTCAAATTTTTGTATATATATATATATATATATATATATATATATATATATATATATATATATAAAAGATTTAGAGAGTTGATGTTACACACTGCTGAGGCATGAGACTGGTCATGTGGGCACCAAACCAGAGGACAACGTACATGTAAGTAAGTTAAAAATGTAAAATTTCTCGAGGGGACTAATCATTTTTTTACTCGACTATGGTGGAATTGCCTCCCTTTGGCTCTGCCTTGGTGTCCACTGACATTCATCACCATGGTGAATGTGGAGAACCATTCTCCATGTTGTTTTCGGACAAGGAAGCGTAGCTACCATGGTTGTAGAATTAGTGGAGGAACCATTATTGGAGAAGGTTGGAAAGGCAATAAGTAGTGTGATGTTATATTAGAGTGGTTGAAAGTGGAGTAGCTTCAGAACATAAGATCAATATTGATGCTTCATAATTTCTCCACTAATCAAGTTCCTTACATCATATATAAAGTTTAAGGATCATCTTATATGTCATCTTAGATCAATAAATCCATTCTTAGGATATTGGTACCAGCCTTGATTGAGGACATTCTTTCTTTTGGGGTTTATTATCCTACGGGGTGTTTTTTTTTCTTTCACTAATTAGAGATGTTGAACTAATTAGAGGTTGTGTCATACTTCACTAATTAGAGCCTCTAATTAGTGGTTTATAAAAGTCATTTGTTTTTATACTAATTAGTGGTCATATGTTTGTTTTTTAGTGTCTAATTAGGCATCAATTTACTTTTGTACCCTTATTATAAAGTATTCTAAAATAAAATATTATCGCTAATGCTATTTCGAAAAATTATCCATGACCACTTTAAACTGAATTTATATCAAATAACTTCATTAGAAATTAAATTTCACATTCTAGACTATATCATGCAAATCAAAGCAACTACAAAACATATCATAAAAAAGTCTCTTACCACTCACAACAACTACAACATCAAAATCAATAAAACTACAGTAATCTTAATTTTTTTTGGGTATAGTTCTGCCGCAATTTGTTCACGCAATGCGTGAATAAATTGTTGGTCTTTGTGTTTCTCTCTTTTAAGATTTTATATCACCGTTGTTAAAGATATAAGGGAAAATACTGAATTTTCTAGGAGTTACCATGGTTTTTTTTTACCTCCAATTAGGGGTTGGGTTGCAAAGAAAACTATAGGCTACTGGTGCCTCTAATTAATGGTCAAGCTTTAATTATAACTAATTAGATGCAAAAAGACAAACAGTATGTGTTTTGTGGGCCTACCTCTAGTTGGATCCAATTACTGATTCACCTCTAATTAGAGGTAAAAACAAACCCCCCCTAAGTCTTCATATAATAGCTTATTTGGTGAACAAGAAACAAGGACTTGGATGCCTCCTGATTTTGGCTAAATTCCTTATGTATATTGGTCCGGGTTCTGATGGTTGGTTTATGGTTCCTTTGAAGTTTGGATGTAAATTCTTTTTGTTTGCTTTAGAACTATATAGGGTTTAGAGGTAGGTTGGGTTTCAACTAGATAAAGTACTATTAATTTTATCCTTAGCTCTTTCAGTTTCATATCTTAACAAGTTGGATAGTCTTGACGAGGAATAAAGATAGTTCATCTTGTTTGTTTCTGTTGGTGTTTGGCCTTGAAGACTAGAAAAAATAGTCCCACATTGTCTAGGCCAAATGACTTGTATCTCTATATATAAGCTTTGCTTGTGTTTAGAGATGCACGTGTGGCGTGGAGGGGCACATGGGTGCTATGTGGGGGTTTTTTCTAGTGGAAAGAAGGCTAACTCAACAATGAAGCATTAATGCTTTTTGTCATGCTCTTGGAATTTATTCCATTGGAGCTAAGCCCCGTAGGGGCTTAGCTACTCGGACTCGGGCTCATGAGGCGTAATGTGGCATTTTGTTGGCGCACTTAGCACGTCAGCATCGTCGCTAGGCGCATTGTGCGCTTTAGTTGTCCTTGTTGTGCGAGCCTCTGCGCTACCGATCGCGCACCCGTTTGCGCGAACCGGTCGCGTTGCCGATCGCGCGACCGTTCGCGCGCCCGTTCGTGCGGCCAGTTGGCGCGCAGTATGTGCAGCGGGCGCTGTGCACGGTGCGCACATGCACAGTTGGCGCGGTGTGCGCGGTTAGCGCAGTTGGCACTGTCGTGTCTGTGCACGATCTGAACGGTTACGAAACGTTTGGAAACGGTTCCTTCCACGTCCCGAACGTTTCGTATACTGGACGGTTACTACGTGCGCCTATATAAGTTTCTCTCTTCTCTCTCAGTGCTCTAAGTTAATTCTACTTGTTCCTTACGAAATTTCAGAGAGCAGAGACCAGAGAAACAGAAGAGTTCGCGCTATCCGAGGAGTCAGAAGAGCAGAGTGTTCCGAAGTTCTTTTTTGAACTTGCTGGTTCCTGGAAGTTATTCGCGTGGGACGAATCTAGCTTTCAGTGCCGGTAATCAGTCACCCCAGCAGGTTGTTTTTCTTTTCATCTCTACTTCTGTTCATTTTTTTTCTTTTGTTTATCCACTTATATCTCGTTCTGGACGAGATCATCTATGATCTAATCAGAAAATATATTGTGGGCTTTTGTTGCTGCTGCAACGAAATCATTTGTACCTTCCTCAAAGTGTTGCATCTGATTGTCTCTCTGAATCCTTCAGGATCTCAGTTGTGCACCTTCTTCGAAGTGTCGCTAAAATTCGTTTTTCATCTTAAAATTACGTCCCGAGACTAACAATCTCAAAGCTAGATTTACAAGATGAAAACTCTCGTTCTCAACTCATCGATAACAACTTTAACAAGTTAGAAAAATTCGATGGAGAGCACTACCAAGTCTGGAAGAGGAAGGTTAGTCTCAGTCTTCAACTCGTAGATGTCGACCACATGTTATCTGAGGAAGAACCGAAGGTTCCAGAAAATAGGACTGCAGCCGCGATTGCTACTTCTAATGCCAAGTTGTCCAAATGAACGAGGCAAAATAGCCTCTGTAGGCTTCTGATCCTCAATGCTATGGATGACTCTCTGGCAGAATCTTATTCTAAGAAGACCAATGCCAGAGATATATGAGAGTATTTAGAGAAACTCTATAAAGATGATAAGAACATGAGCAAAATATTTATCGTCGAGAAATATCACAAATGGCTATTTGAAGACGAGAAGACGATGCTGTCTCGGGTGAAAGAATTCCTGAAGTTGCATTAGAAATTGGAAGATGAGGAGATGTCCCTCAACGATAAGTTCGTTGTTGGAGGGATCGTCTCCAAGCTTCTTGCTGGATGGATCAAATTCTATGTGAATATGTATAGAAAGAAACTGGAGATCAGTCTGGAAGCAAGGTTCACAATATCGGTATCGGAATCGGTTTCGAACTATTCCTATGAGTATTGGTATCGGCGATATCGGTAGTATCGGCGGTATCGTATCGGAGTATCGGACTTTGGTATCGGAAAACAAATAATTATTAATAAATTATTTACATTTAAAAACATATATTTTATACATTTAGGCATAATTTTAAGTATTTCAACGTTATTTCTTAGTAGTTTTGAAATTATATGAAATAGTAGTCACCCTTACCGATTGGTTTTGCCGAATTGACCGGAACAAACACCCCCATAGTCGGTATCGGTCAATATTTGGTATCGGTCGGTATCGGATCGGAACATGCCAAACCGTATCGGTATCGGCCGTATCGGATCGGTATCGGCCGATACTTTAAACCATGTCTGGAAGATCTCCTGCAAGAAATTTATGTTGAGGACCAGATGAGGGCTCAATTGAAGGTGGACGCTCTATCCAAGCACATGGCTAAGGCTAACTTGGTCCACACGAAGGAATCCAAGCAAAAGCCGGTGGCTTCTCACAACAAAAAGAAGGACCTCACTAATCTGAAAGTAAAGGGGTCTTCTTTCAAGCACCAGAAGCCAAAGTCCAATGTAACTTGCTTCAACTGTAGCAAGAAGGACCATTACAAGAGTGAATGCAGATCCAAGCCCAAGCAATCAGAGCAAGGTGAGCCTAGTAAGGTTTTTATGGATACTGACGTTATTGCAATAATTGCTCAGGTAATTGCGGTGGGGGCTGACTCTGACTGGTAGGTAGACACTGGTGCCACCTGCCATGTTTGCTCAAGCAAAGAATGGTTCACCATGTACAAACCAACATTTGAAAATGTTATGGTGGCGAACCAGGTACAAGCTGAAGTGCAAGGGATCGGGACGGTGGTGTTGAAGCTGACTTCAGGGAAGTCTTTGACGCTTCAAGACGTGAAGCATGTACCTGCTATCGTAACGAACCTGATCTTTGGAGACCTACTCTGTAACGCAGGCCTAAGGATGGATATCAATGCTGACAAGATGGTGATGTCCATAAAAGAACATACTTCGGAAAAGCCTTTTATACCGAAGGGATGTTTAAACTTCAGCTTGTAAATCAGTCTAATAAAATTAATACAATCGTTCATTCTGATTATACTCTTGAGTTGTGGCATAATAGACTAGGACATGTTCATTGTAAAAGAATAAACAAAATGTCTAGTCTAGGACTTATCTCCAAATGTGGGGTAAGGTAGAGAAATGTGAAGTGTGTGCTCAGACGAAGATCACAAGAAAATCCTTTCATCGGGTTAATCGAAGTACAGATCTTCTGGAGTTGGTACACTCAGATATCTATGACTTCAAACAATTTTCTACAAAAGTCGGGATGAAGTATTTCATAACCTTCATTGATGACTTCTCAAAATACACGTTCATCTGAAGTCTAAAGACGAAGCGTTCGAGAAGTTCAAAGAGTTCAGGGCCGAGACTGAACGACAAACTGGACAACAACTCAAGAGAATAGGAAGTGATCGAGACGGAGAGTATCGGTCTCATCAATTCGCATCGTTCTGCAAAGAACATGGAATTATCAACGAGACTATTGCAACGTATTCTCCTCAATCTAACGGAGTAACAGAAAGGAAGAACAGAACGTTGACATAAATGATAAACTCAATACTGTTGACTGCGAGTCTTCCAAAGTGCTATTGGGGAAAAGCTGCATTGACGGCCACTTTTATTCTGAATAGAGTGCCGTATGCAACTTCTGAAGTCACTCCTCATGAACTCTGGTTCAAAGTCAGACCTAACTTGAATATCATTCGAGTGTGGGGGTGTATGGCATATGTAAAGCTCCCAGATCTGAAGATTCAGAAGCTCGGGACAAGGACTACGATGGGATATGTTGAGAAGAGTGATGCTCGATCTTCTTAGGATATGCCAAGAAGATAGATGATCAGAGATTTCTTGATATAGAATCAAATCATATCGTTAAATCTCGCGATGCAGAATATTTTGAAGAACATTGTTCTTGTGGATATTCCGAAGAATAATGAGGGTGTGCAGGAAATTAAAGTTTCCAATGAGAACATAGTCCAAAAAGAAGTAGTTGTGGAAGAGACAACACTAGAACCAGATCTCGCTGAGCCGTCAACAAGCGAGTGAGGAGACCGAAGGACTTCGGAGATAACTTTGTCACCTATCATGTGGAAGCAGATCCGTTTACCTATGATGAGTCGATGAGGACCAGAGACGCTATTTTCTAGAAAGAGGCGATAGACAATGAAATTGATTCAATCACCTCCAATAACACTTGGGTGCTAGTTGATCTTTCTGAAGGAGCAAAATCCATTGGATACAAATGGATCTTCAAGAAGAAGATGAAAGCAGATTTAACTATTGACAAGTTCAAGGCTAGGCTAGTAGCCAAGAAGTTCTCTCAGAAGCAGGGGATTGACTACTTCGACACATATACTCCAGTAGTCTGAATGATCACCATCAGAATGTTAATTGCTCTCGCAGTAATACATAAGTTGGTGATACATTAGATAGATATAAGGACAACTTTCCTGAATGACGAGCTAATTGAAGAGATTTACATGCAACAGCCAGAAGGATTTGTCGTCAAGGGTCTTGAAGACAGTCTGCAAGTTGGTGAAATCTTTTTACGATTTGGAACATGCTTCCAAAATGTGGCATGAGAAGTTTGACAAGATCATAAGGTCAAATGGCTACAAGGTCAGCGAAACAGACAAGTGTATTTACACGAAGTTCGCTAATGGAAGAGGTGTAATCGTTTGTCTGTACATGGACGACATGCTGATCCTAGGTACGGATATGGATTATGTCACGGAGACAAAGAAGTTCATCTCGACTAAGTTTAGTATGAAGGACTTGGAGGAAGCTGATGCGATCTTGGGTATCAAGATCATCCGGATGGACATTGGACTAGCGTTGTCACAGTCTCATTCTATTGAGAAGATGGTCAGACGCTACGGGTACTAGGATCTTCCTGTGATCGATACGCCTTACAAGTGTGACCTGAAGCTGAAGTCGAATTCGAGGAAAAGCGTCAGGCAGCTGGAGTATGCAAGCGTCATCGGGAGTTTGATGTATGCTACTACTGCCACTAGGCCAGACATAGCTTTCGTCGTGGAAATGCTGAGTCGATTAACGAACAACCCAGGCATTGAGTACTGGAAAGCTGTGAAACGGATAATGAGATATCTCAAGAAGACTCAGACATATGCATTGCACTACAGCGGAGATCCGCCAGTAGTAGAAGGCTTCAGTGATACGAGCTGGTGCTCAGAGGTGAAGAGCGAGAGATCTACAGGAGGATTCATTTTCTCCATGGGTGGAGCTGCTATATCGTGGAAGTCGAAGAAGCAGACTATACTCTCTCGTTCCTCCATGAAATCTGAGTTCTTTGCACTTGACTTCGCATCAGAAGAAGCGGAATGGCTTCGGGAGCTCATGTATGATCTAACATTGGTTGGAATGCAGATGCCGGTGATACCAACATACTGCGACAACCAGGCAACTGCTGCGGTGGCATCGAATAACCTCTTCAACGGAAAGAAGAGAACTGTGCGGCTAAAGCACAGAGTAGTGCACGATCTCATCAAGAGGTGTCATTGCAGTGATTGATGTTTGGAGTCAAGAAAACCTGGCGGATCCGTTCACAAAGGGCATCAAGCGCCAGCTGGTCGAAGACACAACAAGTAAAATAGGATTGAAGGCATTCTGATATTGTGTTATTGTAATTCTACCATAAAATTTTATGCTATTAGTTCAAAGAAAAATATATTAGGCATCTAGCTTTTGGTTCAAGGGAGGACCACTAACTGAAAAAATATTAGGAACAGTGGGTATATGTCCTCTGTGACATAAAAGGGATGTGGACCCACAACTACTGTTGTCTACTATATGTTTTCTGCGGAGAACAAATCCTGTGTTGAGGATGGCTTGAACGTCTTAACGAGTTCTCAGGCAGAGTGAATGCCTGTTGTGCTTTATAGGAAGCACGGTAGCACAACACTACAAGGAGTATTACAACTCCATGCTACAGTGGGGTGACTCCACCATGAGGTTCCCAGGTAGGGGTAATGCCTCGGCTTTACGAACCTAATCACAGCGGCGTAGTACCGCAAATAGGCATGTAGCCTAATACTGTATGATAAAATTAAAGAGTTGTAGACAGCACTACAAAGGGACGATGTTCTCATGTTACTGTGGCAGGACACCACGAAGAGGTACCCAGGTAGGGGTAAAGCCTCAGCTTCGCAAGCCATGTCGCTGCGGTATAACACCGCAAGGAAGCGCAAGGCTTCATGCTAGGTAGTTTGGCACTACAGAGAGGTTTGTGACCTCATGCTAGAGTAGTATGACACTACGATGAGGTTCCCAGGTAGAGGTAATGCCTCGATTTTAAGCTATGTCATAGCGGCGTAGCACCGAAAGAAAGCGCAAGGCTTCATGTCATGTCTCTTTAATAAAAAAAACTCACCTAGAGTGTATGGACAGAGATAGCAGGCCGTCTCTTGAGGATAAATTTGTAGACACCAAAAATACATACACCGAAATCAGGCTGGCACATGGCCTTTAATGTGCATCCAGAAGCACATGTGACTACATTTTGTGAGTGAAAAGAATTGCAGCTATGGTGCAGAATTCAAGGCCCAGTCCAATCTTGTATCATACTGTTATTTAATCCATGCGGGAAGATTCAAGTCGTCAGTGAAATCTATCCTAATGCATGATGGACAGTCACTGTAGGGAACACTCAAAACCATATATAAAGATATGTGGGGGATTGTTGGTGTTTGGCCTTGAAGACTAGAAAAATTAGTCCACATTGCCTAGGCCAAATGACTTGTCTCTTTATATATAAGCTTTGCTTGTGTTTAGAGATGCACAATGTGGTGTGGAGGGACACATGGGTGCCATGTGGGGGTATTTTTCTAGTGGAAAAAAAGGTTAACTCAACAGTGAAGCATTAATGCTTTTTGTTATGCTCTTGGAATTTATTCCTTTGGAGCTAAGCCTCGTAGGGGCTTAGCGACTCGGACTCGAACTCGGACTCAGGCTCATAGGCTCATGAGGCGTAATGTGGCGTTTTGTTGGCGCACTTTGCACTTAGCGCGTCAACATCGTCGCTAGGCGCATTGTGCGCTTTAGTTGCGCTCGATGTGCGAGCCTCTGCGGTGCCGATCGCACACCCGTTTGTGCGAACCGGTCGCGCACCCGTTTGTGCGAACCGGTCGCGCTGTCGATCGCGCAACCATTTGCGCTGCCGTTCGTGCTGTCGTTCGTGCGGCCAGTTGGCGCACAATGCGTGCATCGTGCGCTGTGCTCGTTGTGCACGCGGTTGGCACAGTTGGCACAGTGTGCGCGGTTAGTGCGATGTGTGCGATTAGCACAGTTGGCGCTGTTGTGCCTGTGCACGATCTGAAGGGTTACGAAACGTTCAGAAACGGTTCTTTCCACGTCCTGAACGTTTCATATACTGGATGGTTACTGCGTGCGCCTATATAAGTTACTCTCTTCTCTCTTTCAGTGCTCTAAGTTAATTCTACATATTCCTTACGAAATTTCAGAGAGAAACAGAAGAGTTCGCGCTATCCGAGGAGTCAGAAGAGCAGAGTGTTCCGAAGTTCTTTTCTGAACTTGCTGGTTCCTGGAAGCTATTCGTGTGGAATGAATCTAGCTTTGAGCGCTGGTGATCTTTCACCCCAGCAGACCATTCTTCTTTTCATCTCTACTTCTGTTCATTTTTTCTTCTGTTCATCCACTTGTATCTCGTTCTGAATGAGATCATCTCTGATCTAATCAGAAAACATACTGTGGGCTTTTGTCGCTGCTGCAACGAAATCATTTGTGCCTTCCTTGAAGTGTTGCATCTGATTTTGTTTCTCTGAATCCTTCGGGATCTCAGTTGTGCACCTTCTTCGAAGTGTTGCCAAAATCCGTTTTTCATCTTAAAATCATGCCCCGGGACTAACAGTTTCTTAGGCTAGGCCAAAAAAATGGGCCAAAGCCAGTACGTATTGGTCTAATTATGTCATACTTGGGTTGGATCGGTCGAAAATATAAGATAAAGTCCATAGTTTAAAGTATCGTCCGATATCGATCCGATACAGCCGATACCGATATGGTTTGGCATGTCCCAATCCGATACTGACCGATACCGACATTAAGGGTCTCTTTTCTGGTCATTCTGGAAAAGAAAATTGAACGAAAAAGACGAATCACCAATGGTTTGAAGCATAATAAGGTTGTAAAAGCATGTAAAAGAAGAAAATTGATATATTGCATGTAAATCAATCGGTAAGGGTGACTACTATTTCATTTAATTTCAAAACTACTAAGAGATAACACTAGAAATACTTAAAATTATGCCTAAATGTATAAATTTTTTTTAAATGTTAATAATTTATTAATAATTATTTGTTTTCTGATACCAAAAAATCTGATGCTCCGATCCAAAACCGCCGATACTACCGATATCGCCGATACCGATACTCATAGGAATGGTCCGATACCGATATTGCGAACCTTGATAAAGTCGTTTTTGGCGACTGATCTTTTGGTATAAGGCTAATTCTATAATATTGTGTCTATTTCCCCTTGAAACCGTCAAAAACTTCCCAGAATCGGTTGCAGTTCCGGAACTTGTTTTTTCCCCAAAATTACACAAGGTTCCTGATATTTTGGTATTTTCTGAAATTTGCCCTGGAAACTGGCTGAAACTTCCCCAAATACGATTGAATTTGGTTGAAAATATCTGAATCTTAGAAACTAGCTCACACACATGTATGTATGTGTGTATTTATATTCATTCTCATGTTTTAGAAAACTCCTTCAACTCCATATAAAAGTAAGTTCATTTCAAATCATGCTATTATCATGTTCAAATTTCATAGAACTCATGTAAAGCAATTTATATATTTCTTCTGAAGTGACTGAAACCCAATACCTTGATAATCTTAACAGAGAGGGCCACCTTGTTTGTGTCTCCAATGCTGATTGCAATATCATACAGAGGTGTGCTACTAATGTTGATAGCAGGTTTTGTACCTTAGTCTTGGGCACCTAGCATCAAACCAAATAGGTAGGGTTTTACCAATGATAGGATCATAGGATACGTTGTGGTCCTGATAGTAATTGGTTATTCGAACTTTGAATGGCTTTAACCGGTAACATAGAGAGAAGCCACCTTATTTGTGTCTTAGATGCCTAGCAAAGTGGAATAAAGTAGGTGGAGTTACAATCAGACAGGATACTAGTATATCCTCAAAGAAATTGGTTCGCCTAGTTATGATATGCCTGTTAGAAAAGAGAGATGATGCATTCTATAGGGTCTAGGTCAACTATTTATGGGAGAGGATATACGATAATAAAGCAAAAGTGGTCAATTATTCGAAAGCTAGCATGATGGATAAGTGGACATGAGAACTAGCAGCACATAAGATAATATTTCTTTTGACCCCCTTTTCATGATAGGTCGACCAACAAGATGAGTTAACCAACGAGAGAGTTCGCTAAGAAAAAAAGGAGTGTCATTGGGTATGTGAGCCTTGGCGAAGAAGTTAACAATTCATAATTAGGAGGTGAAAAGTGGAAGAGAGAACGTCCCAATCAGATCTCTCATTGGCACATGAAATGAAATGGAAATTGATCTCAATGTGTATAGTGTGCTTGTGGAACACATAATTGTTGACTATCTGGACAGCACTGGTGTTGTCGAAATTCAGAGGAGTGGTTGCGGAGATGGAGATGCCAATGTTAGCATGTAGACAACCTAACATGTAATCTTTGCGGTTTTAGCTGCCATAACATGATATTGAGCCTCAGTATTAGATCGAGAGACTGTTGACTATCTGGACACGTAATTGTTGACTATCTGGACAGCACTGGTGTTGTCAAAATTCAGAGTGGTTGCGGAGATGGAGGCCAATGTTAGCATGTAGACATCGTAACATGTAATCTTTGCGGTTTTAGCTGCCGTAACGATATTGAGCCTCAGTATTAGATCGAGAGAGACTGTTGTTTCTTGGACTTCCATGTGATAAGAGAGTCGCTAAGAAAGATGTAAAAGTCAGTGGTGGACTTGAGAGAAATTGCCGGGCCAATCAACGTCGATAATCACAGAGGCTTAAGTTCACAAAGAAGAAGAGTGACCTAGTGATTTGTGCCTCAAACATTTTGAAGAATGTAGAGTAGGGCATAATGATTACTTTTGGGATTTGAAGCAAACTGCCTGGTGATACTGCAGGGGAGCTGTCGAATCAGGTGATGTTGAGATAAACCTTGCTTCCAAATAACTGTGTACTGATAGGGACTAGGGAGTAGTTTGCCATTGTCTTGGGGTAACTTGACATTCAACTCCAAAGGTGTAGATCAAGTTTGAGTATCAGAAAGATCGACTCTGTCAAGAATCATAACAATGAACTTCTGCTAAGAGAGGAGATATCCACGCAGGTAGTTACCCGCGTGAGGAGTGGTCAACCTTGAGGCCAAAGAAGCAACAAAGATTCCCTAGATCCTTCATTTCAAAGTGGCAATGTAAGTGTTGTTCAACTTGCAAAAAATTATTGGGGGCCATTGTCAATGATAACCATATCATCAATATACAACATTAGAAAGGTCCTAGAGGGATGGATCAACATGTTTGATCATTCAGACTTGAAGTGAGTTCGACCGGAGTAAAAAGTTGTAGTGAACCTTAAACAGAGTGAATATTTGTAGTGAACCTGGAGAACCATGCTCCCTGGCTCTTCATGACAGTGTAGATAGCCTTGCACGCATGGTAAAGCTATCTAGTATCTACGCAGGTAGTTAGCCACGTGAGGAGTGGTAGATAGCCTTGCATGGATGGTAAAGCTATCCATGAGAGTGTAGATAGCCTTGCGCGGATTGTAAAGCTATCCACGCAGGTAGCTACCCACGTGACCCTGGAGAACCATGCTCTGGGTTCTGTATGAGAGTGTAGATAGTCTTGCGCGGATGGTAAAGCTATCCTTATGAATGAGGAAAATTGAAAGAATATGACATCCACAACCAAATCTCTATGTAGGAGTGCATTCTTCTCATCCAAACTCTATGTAGGAGTGCATTCTTCGCATCCATATGATAGAGGGGCCATTGACTAATAAAAACAAGTGTTAAAAGAGTGCGAAGTGTTATGATGGACAGAGGAGCAAAGGTCTGGTTGTAGCCAACGATATGTTGCTAAGAGAAACCACGGACAACTAAAGAGACCTTGTACCAATCGACAATCAGTTAGAACCATGAAATTAATGAATCTATTAGGCTCTCGGCCAAGGGTATATGTACAAAGTGCAATTGGATAGGAGACATCACCTAACCCAAGTGGGACTATATGTACCATAATTTGAACACCCCCTCTCCCAAGTCATGGTGGATCATCCAACAAGAGTTTGAGAACGAAAGAAAAATCAGTGAACGAGAACATAGCAACAATTAACTACACAATAAAGTCCTCTCAAACTCAAGGTGGATCAAACAAAGAGACTTTGCCAAGTATGAATAATGTCTCTGAACAAGATAGGCCTTTGTAAAGAAGTCTGCAATGAACAATATGGGCCTTCATGAAGAAGTCTGCAATCTGCATATGAAAAGTAATATATCGACTAACCCAAGTAGATATTGCAGGCGAGTATATTAGCGTCGATGATCTTAATCTGTTCCGTGTGGTCATGAAACATAGGGTTGTAAGTTATCTTAATAGCAGTTGTATTGTCACAATATGGAGTATGAGCAGACACATAAGACATTAACAGAAGTGGTAGCCGTAGCACCATACTCAACCTTGACACTAGATTGGAAAACATCTTGCTTCTTTGATTTCCAGGGAAATAAAAAACCCCAAGAAAGACACCGAAGGTAGTAGTAGATCATCAATCTATAACATCACCGGTCCAATATGCTTATGAATAGGCACTGACTTCCGAAGATGAAATAGCATAAATGAATAATAATTTAGTGTTGATACCCCTTAAATACTGAAGAATATGTAAAAGAGAAAACTAATATGCAATACAAGGAGCCAATATAAACTGACTTCAACAAGTACAACATGAGAGATATCTAGAGGACTGGTAAGAGACTCCCAATAAATGATATCCAGAGGAATTAGGAAGGGTGTCACCATTATCAGGATGCAACTTGAGATTCAACTCGAGACGTCGGCGAAGTAATATTAGTAAGAGCAACTCTATCAAGTAGTGTTTTCGGTGTTCTAATAATCGGCCTAGGCGGCCACCTAGGCGCCGTTCAGCCTCCCGCCGCACTGGAAACCCTCTAGTCGGTCGAACTAGGCGACTGTTCGGGCCTGTTCAACCCTAGGCGATCCCGTTCGGGCCTAGGTGGCCGGTTAGGCGGAAAATTTGAAAATTTTCTTCAAATTTGAAATTTCAAAAGAAAATTAAAAAAAAAAAATCAGATTTCAAAAAAATCAAAATAAATTCAGATTTCAAAAGAATTTCAAAAAAGATTCAAGAAAATCCTAAAAATCCAAAAATTCAAAATATCAGAAAAATTCAAAAAATTCCAATAGTTTCAAAAAAATCAAAAATCAAAATTCTAAAAAAAATTCTGTGCGACAGCCTAGATGGCCTAAGCGTTTAGACGACTCTTCGCCGCACCGATTCCGCCTAGCGAAATCTATAACATTGAGTGTTTTAGAAAGCACTAGCCGCTCCTAGGCGAGCTGTCTTGCCTCGCTCAGAGAAGAAAAGCGTCACCTGGACAATTTTTTAATTGTTTTTCATATCATCTTTTGTCACTTCTATAGTTCATGTTACGTTATCAAAGTATGTCTATATCTCTAGAACTCATCAAACTTGAATTTTTAGACAATAAATTAACAAAAAGAGTAAAAAAATCAAATTACCTATAGAAAATAACAAAATAACTTAACAAAATCAGAAAATAGTTTATGAAACACAACATTAATTTTAAAAGCAATAACATCACAATAAGTCATTATGATAGAAGAATTGTTCAGATAGAAAAACAAACATAACATATGGTAATCAAGGAGTCAATGTTCTATATTCGAAATTCTTCTTTCTTTTTATTTATGTCTATTTATTAACTTATAGTGTTAAAATATGCAATAGATTCTATTTGAACCTTTAAAACTTAAGTCCGCAACTTTAAAAATCAATAAAATCAAACAAATCCATAAAACAAACAAAGCCTTAAAAAGGTGCATAAAACGCCCAAAACAACTAGACATCGCCTAGAGAAGATACCTCGCCTACCTTTGAATTAGGCGGTGAAAAATTGCCTCTCACCTTTTGTGTGCCTAGGTGCACCTGGGCGGCGCCTTTAACAGCATTGCTATCAAGTATCGCACCAAGAAACTATTGCCAGGAGAAAACGTAGCTCCACACAAAACAGTCAACCGAGAAAATAGCAAAAAGGACCAAGTTTTTTCATCTCGAACTGAGTATGCAAGTGATGTTTAACTTGCAAAATATGCTCAAAATCAGTATAAGTTATAATCATATCATCGACGTAAAAGAGAAGTATGTCCCGGAGGGATGAGTAAACCATGCATGGTTGAATGGACCTGTAGAAAAACAAGCCGCATGAATAGCAGTAGCAAAACCTAGAAAACCAAGCTCGAGAAGCAAGTTTCATACCATACAAATACAAGACCATACGAAGATGACCGTGGCCATGAGAATGAGACAAACCAAGAGGAGGTGTCATATAGACATCCTAAACCAAATCACCATGAAGAAAATCATTCTTCACATCCGAAAATGATCAGAGAATGCAATAACTGGATGATTATTCCTAAAGAAAGAGATGACAGGCACATTTTATCATTAAAATCAAGGAAACTGAACAGTATCATCTAAAAATGTTCCAACTTCCACACTTTTATAATCGAACATGACAACTAAATGATAGTCAACAATACAATTGCACATATTGAATAGAACATAGAATCCAGAACAATAAATCAGGCATTGAAGTGATAAGGTGAGGCAGTGAGGGAGAACGTAGGTTTGTTAAGGAGATAGAAAAGGATTGCCTTTGACAAAGAACTTACCCTGGGCCTTGTGCCCCGTTCGGAACAAGTAACTTTATCTGAGGCTAACCATACAAAGAACTTCTGTGTATCCATATTCCTGAAACAGTGATTTAGATGTGCAATATCTTTTTGGAAATCAATCAAATTAAGAATCTATATTTTAGATTGAGATTAACAATAAATCTCTATCCAAGCTATATACAACAGTAAAACAACTTATGTTCGACCACCCTCAGGTTAGGCACGTTTGTCCAAAGGATAGACGTCAACCTCATATGGTTAGACAACACAGATGTACCTAGAAACCATGCGATATAGGTTGCTATCCAACAATATTCCAATATATGTTGCTGTCCAACAGTATTCCTCTTGTGCATGACAATCAAGGGGAGAATACCGCTGCATGTAGGCCATGAAGAGCAGGACAAGGGATTATAGAAGTTCTGTAGAGAGTAATAACTAATAAGCGGAAGGAAGACAAGGGATTGAAGCTCTATCTGTAAATAGGCTCTCTGGTATAGTTCTGTTCATATAGAAAAGAACAGAACTCTAGATGTAATTGATTGTGACACTATTATCTCTACTGTCAAACTAACTCAGCTAGAAATGTTACAACATCTGCTTTACTGTTTTTCATAGAAAATTGAAAATTTTCATACAGAATAAAAGAAAAAAAGGGCTTCTCAGTTCCAGTTTGACTTCCAGATGGACGACGGTTTGAGCAACATGTCTCCTTCGAATGGACATTGCCCTCATACTCTGGCCATTGCATTGAGCACGTAAAAGATCTTTGTCCGGCGGCCGCGTATAGTGAAGGACTTAGAGAGGAGCTCATGGAGATTCTACATGAAAGTGGAATAACTCAATCTGTCCACTTGCCTAAGGATTCGACACTCTTCTTGTCCACTCAGATCTGTTTTCGTCGTCATGTAGATTAACTGGGCCGATTCGAGATCGGAGTTGACTCTATCTCCGAGGCTACTCACCCTTTCCACTTGCCTAATGTGGATAGGAAAAGGGAGGGGGGGGGGGGTGGGTATAGACGGGAAGGCGCTGGTAGGAAGCAAGCCCAAACCTTATGTCTGCTAGTCCAGTTGTGAGAGAGTTGTCTGCAGGCCAGGGCCATCCCCGAGGCCTTTTCTGGCCATGAATCATGTGTATCGCTGTGCACAAATAGTTAATATGGGCGATAGCTTCCTTCAAGGATTGAGGCACTACCTACCTCCATAGGCTGGAACTCGGTTGAAAGCTGTACCGAGACTTTCGCTGATGAAATTGCTGAGGAAGGAAACTTATCTTAGGCTCAAAGGGATGACCTCCAACTGGTCAGAGAAAACGAGAGAGAGCTCTAACTTCTTAAACAAGTGGATTACGAGATGGAGCACTAGTACTTTAAAACGCTGAGGCGGAGGACTAGAAGGAAGATGTAGAGTGCGTCCCATGGTGAGGGTCAGCATTAGGATTACCAGAGGCCAGACCAGTAGGCTTATGTGAGCAAAAGAGTATGTAGGGGTTCAATTGTGTTGATTTTGTCTATCTAAAGTGTTTGGCAGTTTGTCCCAACACTTCCTGTATTTTGTTTATAATTTTAATAAAATTATATATATATATATATATATATATATATATATATATATATATATATATATATTATGAAAGAGGTAATTGTGTTACAGACTCCTGGTCCGAAGACCTACAAACTCGACCTGAAGGCCATACTCCCAGTCCGAAGGCTCGCACCGCACTTGCATCACACCCGCACCCGCAACCGGCATGCACCCTGGTTGCCCTCACATTGATTTCTTCACAGGAAATTAAATGTACTTCCCCTTTGCTCGAAGCTGCTACCTCTGGGGGGATATGCCTCACTCTAACCACTTGAACTAGAGGTCCTTGGCACACACACACACACACATATATATATATATATATATATATATATATATATATATATAATGGGGAAGCACCAGAGAGAGAGAGAGAGAGAGAGAGAGAGAGAGAGAGAGAGAGAGAGAGGCTATTTCGGTATCTTGAACCTATGTCCTCCAGGATGCAAGCATCAATCCTTACATCGCGCCATGAAGGGCCGTCATTCGGAAGAAAGAAAACTATACAAAAATAATATGAATGATGTAATCCAGAAACTTTAATAATTTTCATAGAACTCGAAATTTAGGAGGCTAAAATCCTGTTTCCTACTTTACTAGTACTCGAATTGTATAAAGGTATGTCTATTCGTCATTGGAATAGTCTAAGCCTTTTCTAATGAAAATTGTGTACTATGAGTATTGACTAAAGTGACATCACTAGAACTCCAAAAAGTTACTTGCTAAGTTCTTATTGCTGACGACCGACCAGATTTGAATTTTCAACCTTATGTTAGTTGGTAAAAGTTCCTGGCTGAGCTATCTGCCAACAAGAGAGCCTAACTACAAATTGTTGAAGATCCCGCAACCCGACCAAAAAACTCCTGAGTTGTGGTGATGGTTGAAGGCCAAATATTTATAGTACTCCAATACGTCCCCACAAGTCGAAGGCCCATTTTATGGATTGAGCGGTGGATTCATGGAGCAATATAAATAATTTGTTTTAAACCACTTATATTTTTGCTAGACGAGATCCGAACTTAGGTTGCTCTTATACCATTTGAAAGACCATGCAACTTCAAAACACCAGAGTTGTGGTTGAGGGTTAAGGGTTAATTATTTATATTTTTCCAACACAAACTCTCGAAGGTTAGTTATTGGTTGGTAGACCTACAGTATTTTGGTCATGCAGGAAGCAGTACATTAGCGAGATAAAATCATTATTGGTATGCTTAGCTAGACTAGTTACAGGCAGGTAGACCTACCTTATTTTGGTCATGCAGCTTTATTTCATGCAACAAAAGATGGTTACTTCTAGGCTAGTGAAGTGTCTAGAATTCTTCTAGTGTCTGCTAGTCTCAATTCCTGATCATAATAAGAATTGTAAATGGGCCTGTCCTAAATCTAAGCCATTCACAATATATTTACATTAAAGATGAAAGGTAATTGGGAATAGTTTAAGGGGATACACCTGTCACATGATTATTGCATGGTCCTACAGTATTTTGGTCATGCAGGAAGCAGTACATTAGCGAGATAAAATCATTATTGGTATGCTTAGCTAGACTAGTTACAGGCAGGTAGACCTACCTTATTTTGGTCATGCAGCTTTATTTCATGCAACAAAAGATGTTTACTTCTAGGTTAGTGAAGTGTCTAGAATTCTTCTAGTGTCTGCTAGTCTCAATTCCTGATCATAATAAGAATTGTAAATGGGCCTGTCCTAAATCTAAGCCATTCACAATATATTTACATTAAAGATGAAAGGTAATTGGGAATAGTTTAAGGGGATACACCTGTCACATGATTATTGCATGGTCCTTGTTACTTGACTTTAGTTTGGCCAATCAAGTTTGGCCAAGAAGGCCTAGAACTCCCTTCAGTTGTTGCATCTCATTAAATGTAAGCTTTAAAAAAAGTATTTTGCTTGTTGATTTGTTTGGTGCAATATGATCATGGTACATTTTTGTGTGACTAAAATGAATTCAAATCCTTCGTGGAACTCAAATAAAAGGACCATGCAACAATAATGCTAGACATGGAGATATGTTCATCATAGTGCCCAACAGCTCAGTCAAACTTGTAAATATTGCAAATTGCATGTTAATTTTTTAGGTGAAATATGCTCATCTTAACGCTGATATAACCGTACAGTCAAACTCAGAAAGCAGCTGAGATATGAATCAATTCTTGTTATATTGATTCATATTTCTGCTACAAAATTATATACACCAGCTGATATATAAGTATATTTTGGTATCTGCCTGACTTCCACCAACAGATATCGACATATCGGCCTGGTTTCTATGGGTCAATTTTTGTACTACTTCTTTGGTTCCACAATCAATCTCATATATGGATCACAAAATTTTTTCTATGATCTCGTGTTAAATTGTAGTCAGTGGTGCATGTGAGGAAACAGTTTGATACCTTTAAATGGGTATTAAATTTCGTTTGTGCTGTATTTAGGAGTGTTTTTTTTTTTTTTTTTGGGGGGGGGGGGGGGGGGGGGGGGGGTGGTTAGTCAAATGAATGTCAGAAACACAATCCGCGTCTTATTTCGATATAACAATAATAGCGGATTTAAAGAAAAGAAATCATCATCATCCCAGCCTTTTTCCATTAGATGGGGACGGCTATTGAGCATATGAAAGCTCCATACAAGATTTGACAAAATTTTATGAGGGTTGTCTACCTGACATCAATTCTCTATGTTGGTGCCAAATTTCTAGCCAATGTATGCGTAAAAGAGTCATGCCATAAAACCTAGGTTCATTTGTCAGGTAGTTTAGACATGCCTTTTGAATTACAATTTAAGCTCGCCCAACCAAGAAGCACCCTCCAACTTTCCGTAGACTATAAAGAGTCTCAAGTATCAACGAAGAGGTAAGAACATACAATTTGCTATAGGGATTTGCATTCATCTCTACGCAATAGTGTGAAGGAATGACAAATACCAAATTTGTAGAAAACACTATCATTTCGAAATCGACTAACACTTGATTTGCAAGCCATCGTTTTGAATCCCAATGGATCACCACCCTATTTTTGGACTTCTTTGTTACGGTTTTTGACTAACCCTGCTTTAGTGTCCTTATATTTCACTGTCGTTTAGAAGCTCATATAAAGGAAGGTTGATTAGATAACAACGTAAAATTATGTTGGACCTCTATGAAAAAACCTTTACATAATACAAGCCTTTCCTCTAAATGGGTTTCAAGATTGAGCAAGTTGTGATTTTTTAAATCAGGTATATGTGCCAAGGCTTGATGACCCATCCAGTAGGGCTTTCGAGCGGTGCTCGACAGACACTTTCAAGATACAGGGACCGTGCGGATATGGGATTTGCTACCTATACCTGCGCCGAGAAGGGAGGGATGGCTGGATACCTGATTCAGTCAAGGTGTACGAGGTCAGCTACAATAGGGCAGTAACCTTCTACTATGGTTCCTCTATTCCCAGTGCAGTCTGGTATGGTTTTAATCAATGTGGCAGAGTCTCCTCCAGCGTCTCAAATGCAACTGAGCTTGCCAGTGTATGATTTGATTATATTTTTTGCCGTTAATAAATGTGTTTACAATCTTATGTAAGAGATTATATTACTCAGAGATGGATTTATTCTAATTGACATCACTATATGGAGATTTTATTTAGTTGATCATGATGTGCTTGTCCCTTGGAAATCTTGAAATCTGAAACTGATAAATTGCTATTTCAGCATCTTGACTTTTGGAGATAAGCAGATTTGATTAGGGCTTCTCGAGTTGCTTGGTAATTATCCAAGTAGGTATTAGTAGGCATCGAGGTTGGGATAAAACTTGTTAGGAGGCATCTAAGGATTTGAGAATTTAGACAATCGTGCTTCACCATTATCGGAAAATCCCCATCCGCACCCATCGGGCCGACGCCTGCAAATTTCGTCCACCTCCTCCAATGGAGGGGCGACACATGGTCTGCGAGCTAGGACCACAGGCCGAATCTGCGGACAATGTAGCACTGCTGCGCCATTATAACCAAGCAGAACCTTATTAGGAGGCATCTAGGCAAGATGGCACTTGTGTTTTCTATAATTGCAAGTAGATGGCACTTGTGTTTTCTATAATTGCAACTCATAACTCGTTGTCAAAGATTTTGGCTAGATGGATTCATGGGAGAGGGTTTCAAGCTACTCGCGAACAACTTGCAAGTAGTTGGAACTTGAGCCAAGCTCAAGTCCTTATATTTTTAAGCTAGTTTCATGAAAAAAAAAAGCACGACAAAGGTAGAGAAATTAAGGGGGAAAACAAACAAATTAAATGAATAATGAAAAAAATAATAATTAATTGACCTCAAAGAAATAGGGAGAAATTTATACCTTTGGTATTTTGTTAATGGATTTGGAAGAAACTAAGGATGTAAGATAACAGAGCAAAATTAGGACGCTCAATTGTAACTAAGTCCATCCATAGCGAGTTGAGCAAAGTACTTTTTGAGCTTATCGAGTCGAGATTGCTCACGAGCTTTCGAGCCGAGTTTTCCATGTTCAAGCTCGACTTGTTAAGAGAGTGAAGCTCAATATTTTGTTCAAGCTCGTCTCATCAAGAAAACCAGGTCGAGCTTTTGTCAAACAGAGCTTGCCCAGGGTTATAGTCTTCGTCTGAGAGAGGTATTTAGGTATTATATTTTTCTAGGAAGTGTGTTTTATAAAAAAATTAGATAAGACCAATCATTAAAGACTGTCCCTCCTAGGCTACTAGAACCAAATTTCCCTCTCTTCTTGGGACTAATATGTTAGAACCCACGTCTATCCCTTCCCTCTCCTAAGAGTATTACCATTACATCTCCCCCCTCGTGGTGTTTTTGTGTTTTATAATTGTTATTACTCTCTTTAGTTGAACAACAATAGAGTTTATTATTATTTCTTGGATATGCAAGGCAAGAAGGACTATAACATGGATCAAAATCATGTTAATAGATCAACAATTTGCACCATAAATCTGAGAGTTAATATGACAAACTTTGAAGCGTCCGTCTAGACAACCCAAAGGTAATTAAGCATGTGACATTTGTTATTGCCGGGAACGCCGGGGCACGCTTTTCGATGGAAAATACAGAAACTGAAACAGTTGTAAAGACAACATTTCAAATGCAATTCCTTAAAGAAGGTTTTGCAACAGGGATCCAGAAGGATTCTGCAAATTACGAGATCTAAAAAGATATCGTAATTCACGAATAATCTAAAGAGATTTTCGTGATCGTAGCAAACTCACAGTAGTGCCTTCTAAAAAGAAGATACTGACAGAACTGCTAAAGGCAACAGAAAGATGACAGGCGAGAGATGGAAATGCTGGGGTGAATTATCACCGTTGCTCAAAGCTTTATTCGCCCTCTGCGAACAGCTTCCAGGAACCAGCAAGGTTGACGAAAAATCTTGGAACACTCCTGCTCTTCTGACTCCTCGGAAGACGACGAACTCCTCTGGCAATGGCTCTACTCTTCTCTCTCTGTTTCTGAAATAACAGAACTCACACGTACTAAAAAGTACTAGTGTTTGTGTTAAAAACACGCTCACTACTCTGTTGTGTTAAAAAACACTTAAGAGTTTTTCTTCCTGGAATTCTGATTTCTCCAACACTGAAAGAGAGGAGAGAACCTGCATATATAGCCCACAGGACGGTTACCAAGCAGTTGCCTGAACTTCAGGGAAGTGGCTGAACCACTCCTGAACGTGCAGCAACTGCTGCAACTGTTCCCGCTCTAATATGCAGCCAGCCATACGCACATACGCACTCTACGCACACTGCGTACGCTGCGCACTCTACGCACGCTGCGTACGCTGCGCACACTGTGCGTACTGTGCATACTGGGCTGCGTACTGGGCTGCGTAACTGGGCCAGCGTAACTGGGCTCGCGTAACGGGCCGCGCAACGTGGTCGCGCAACGAGCGCAACTTAAGCGCACTATGCGCCTAGCGACGATGCTGATGTGCTAAGTGCAAAGTGCGCCAACAAAACGCCACATTACACCTCATGAGCCCTTGAGCCCGAGTCCGAGCCCGAGCCCGAGTCCGAGTCCGAGTCCGAGTCGCTAAGCTCCTACAGAGCCTAGCTCCATGGAAATAAATTTCCAAGAGCAAAAAGCTTACAGCTTCTTAATTGTTGATTAAGCCTTTATACCATTAATAATTAATCCCACATGGCACACACCCATGTGCACTAGATGTGCATCTCCATAAAGAGCAAAGACTCATATATATGGAGATACACATTCCTTTCTAGCCGATGTAGGACTAAAAACCAAAACTAAAGGCTAAAAACCCAACAATCCCCCACATATCTCTATATATATGAGTACGAGTGTTCCCCACAGTAACTGTCCATTATGCTTTTAGGATAGATGCCACTTAAGACTTGAATCTTCCTACGTGAGTCAAAAATCAAACTATAATACAAGAATGGACTAAGCCTTGAATTCTGCATCATAGCTGAAATTCTTTCCACTCACATAATGTAGTTACATGTGCTTCTGGCTGCACATGTAAGGCCGTGTGCCAGCCTGGTTTCAGTGTATAATATTGGGCGTCTACAAGTTTACCCTCAAGAGACGGCCTGATATCTCTTTGTCCATACACTATAGGTGAGTTCTTTATTAAAGAGACATGGCATGAAGCGTCCAACGCTTCCTTTACGGTGCTACGTCGCTATGACATGGCCTTAAGCCGAGGACCTTACCCCGAATCACCGGGAACCTCATCGTAGTGTCATACTACCCGTAGCATGAGGTCTAGCCCCTTTGTAGTGCCAAACTACCCAGCATGAAGTCTTACGCTTCTGTGCGGTGTTATGCCGCTACGACATGGCTTGCAAGGCCGAGGCTTTATCCCTAGCCGGGTTTACCTCATTGTGGTGTCGTGTCACCCGTAACATGAGGAACACCTCCTCTTTGTAGTGCTGACTACATCCCTCTTTAATTCAATATACAGCATTAGGCCAACTGCCTATTTGCGGTGCTACGTCGCTGTGACTTGGCTAACATAGTCGAGGCTTTACCTCCTTCGAGAACCTCATGGTGGAGTCACCGCCACACATAGCATGGAGTCACACTCCTTGTAGTGCTGTGCTACCATGCTTCTTGTAAAGCTTACCAGACATTCCAAATGCCTGAGAACTCATTAAGGCATTTAAGCCAACCTCCCACAGGACCTGTTTTCCGCAGAAAACAACAGTAGACAACAGTGGTTATTAGGTCCGTAACCTCTCCATGCCCAATAGAACATGTACCCACCGTTCCTGATATTCTTCCGATTAGTGGTCCTCCCTTGAACCAAAAGCTAGATGCCTAGTAGATAAATCTTTGAACTAATAGCATAAAACTTTATGGTAGGAATACAATAATACAATATCAGAATGCCTTCAAGCCCATTTTACAAGCTGTGTCATCGACCAGCTGGCGCTTGAGGCCCTTGGTGAACGGATCCGCCAGGTTCTCCTGACTCCGAACATCAATTACTGCAATAACACCTCTCTTGATAAGATCGTGTACTGCCCTGTGCTTCAACCGCACAGTCCTCTTCTTTCCGTCGAAAAGGTCATTTGATGCCACCGCCGCAGTCGTCTGGTTGTCGTAGTATATCGGTATCGCCGGTATTTGCGCCCCAACCACTGGAAGATCATATATGAGCTCCCGAAGCCATTCTGCTTCCTCGGCTGCGGTATCAAGTGCAAAGAACTCAGATTCCATGGATGACCGCGAGAGCATAGTCTGCTTCTTCGACTTCCACGATATAGCAGCTCCACCCATTGTGAAAATGTATCCACCTGTGGACCTCTCGCTCTCCACCTCTGAGCACCAACTGGCATCACTGAAGCCTTCCACTACCGACGGATCTCCGCTGTAGTACAGTGCATATGTCTGAGTCTTCTTGAGATATCTCATAACCCGTTCCACAGCTTTCCAGTGTTCAACACCTGGATTGCTCGTAAAACGACTCAGCATTCCCACGGCGAAAGCTATGTCAGGCCTTGTGGCAGTAGTAGCATACATCAAACTCCCGATTACGCTTGCATACTCCAGCTGCCTGACGTTTTTTCCTAAATTAGGCTTCAGCTTCAGATCACACCTGTACGGCGTATCGATCCCTGGAAGATCCCGATACCCATAACGAGTGATCATTTTCTCAATATAATGAGACTGTGACAGCGCTAGTCCAGTGTCTGTCCGGATGATCTTGATCCCTAAGATCACATCAGCTTCCCCCAAGTCCTTCATACTGAACTTGCTAGAGATGAACTTCTTTGTCTCAGTGACACAGCTAATATTCGTACCTAGGATAAGCATGTCGTCCACGTACAGACAAACGATCACACCTCTTCCATCAGCGAACTTCGTGTAAACACACTTGTCCGTATCGCTGACCATGTAGCCATTTGACCTTATAACTTTGTCAAATTTCTCATGCCACATCTTGGGAGCCTGTTTAAGACCGTACAATGATTTCACCAACTTGCAGACTTTGTCTTCAAGACCCCTGATGACAAATCCCTCTGGCTGTTGCATGTAAATCTCTTCGGTCAGCTCGCCATTTAGGAAAGTCGTATTCACATCCATCTGATGTATCACCATCTTATGTATTGCTGCGAGAGCAATCAACATTCTGATGGTGGTCATCCAGGCTACTGGAGCATACGTGTCAAAATAGTCAATCCCCTGCTTCTGAGAAAACACCTTGGCTACCAACCTAGCCTTGAACTTGTCAATAGTTCCGTCTGCTTTCATCTTCTTCTTGAAAATCCATTTGCATCCGATGGGTTTCGCTCCTTCAGGAAGATCAACCAACACCCAAGTGTTATTTGAGGTGATGGAATCAATCTCATTGTCAATCGCCTCCTTCCAGAAAACTGCGTCTCTGGTCTTCATCGCCTCATCATAGGTAAGCGGATCTGCTTCCACATGATAGGTGACAAAGTCACTTCCGAAGTCCTTCGGCCTCCTCACACGCTTAGCTGACGGCTCAGCTTGTTCTGGTTCAACCGTTGTTTCAACAACAACATCTTCTTGGACCACATCTTCATTGAAGACTTCAGTCTCTTGTGCACCCTCATTATTCTCCGGAACATCCGGAAGAACAATATTCTTATGCCTTGCAAACTTATCTTCAAAATATTCTGTATCACGAGATTCAATGATATGATTTGATTCAATATCAAGAAATCTCCGAGCATCACTCTTCTCGGCATACCCCAAGAAGATCGTCTTTGTAGTCCTTGTCCCAAGCTTCTGAATCTTTAGATCTGGAAGCTTGACATACGCCAGACACCCCCACACTCAAATGATATTCAAGTTAGGTCTGACCTTAAACCAGAGTTCATGAGGAGTAACGTCTGAAGTTGCATGAGGCACTCTATTTAGAATAAAAGTGGCCGTCAATGCAGCTTCTCCTCAGTAGCACTTAGGAAGGCCAGCAGTCAACAACATTGAATTTATCATTTCTGTCAACGTCCTATTCTTCCTCTCAGCTACTCCGTTTGATTGAGGAGAGTACGGAGCCGTAGTCTCATTGACAATTCCATGTTCCTTACAGAACGATGCGAATTCATGAGACCTGTACTCCCCACCTCGATCACTTCTTATCCTTTTGAGTTGTTGTCCAGTCTGCCGCTCAGTTTCGGCTCTGAACTCCTTGAACTTCTCGAATGCTTCGTCTTTAGCCTTCAGCAAGTAGACGAACGCATACTTTGAGAAGTCATCGATGAAGGTTATGAAATACTTCATCCCGGCCTTTGTAGAGAACTGTTTGAAGTCACAGATATCGCACTACTAAAATATGCTATATTAGCGACGTGTTTTAGCGACGTAAGAAAATAACGTCGCTATATATGTAATATAGCGACTCCCGTCATGTGACGTCGCAAATCGTCGCTAACTAGCGACGTTCAGCGACATTACATAAATTACGTCGCAGAACAGCGACGTTCAGCGGCAGAGTATTAATATATGTCGCCATATAATAAAATTTTGCGACGTTTAGCGACGTCTTTAGTTGACGTCGCTAAATGTTTTACTTAGGGCACGCTGTTTCCTTTTCCCCCTCACTCGAAAATTTCCAAAATTTTCAGAATCCCTTTCCCCCCCGCGACTCTCCCCCCACCCGGCGACTCTCTCCCCCCCCCCCGCGACTCTCCCCCCCGGCGACTCTCTCCCCCCGCCCCCGGCGACTCGCTCCCGCTCCGACGAGCTCCTCCTCCCCTAATCCGAGATCCTCCTCCTCTCCCTAGCTCCTCCTCCTCCTCCCTCTTCCTAAGGTAAACCCTAACCCTAACCCTAACTCCTCTCCCTCCTCCTCCTCCTCCTCCTCACACACACACACACGGACACACACACACAGACACACACACACACGGACACACACACACACACAGACACACACACACACACACACAGACACACACACACTGACACAGATTTTATCATATTCTTCTTGTGCTCTTTTTTATATTATTATTCATGTGTTATTTATATGTTGTATCTCTTTACATGTATATATATATTTATATATATATTTATGTGTGGTTGTATATTTATTTGGGGTTATGGTTGTGGGAATGTTGAGAGGTTTTGATTGTGGAAATCAATGAAAGGATGAGGAAATGATGGAGATTGAAGGAGGATAGAAGTGTGCTTATGGGGAGGGGGTTTTGGACAGCAACCAGCAGCCTGGGCTGCTGTTTTCAGCAGTTTTGGGGGAGGGGGGGGACAGCAGCTATATGCTGCTGAAATTTGCAGCAGTGTGCCCCCCACTTGACATTAGTTAGCCTACTTATTAGCCCATCCTTTTAGCCTATCTTTTAGCCATTAGTTAGCCTACTTATTAGCCTTTAGTTGGACACACACACACGGACACACACACACAGACACACACACACAGACACACACAGACACACACACACATGTCACCTATATATATATACCTACATGTTATATATATGTGGTTATATATAGATATATATGTGTGTGTGTCTCTTGGTATAATATTCATGTTGTAGTGTTGTGGTTATATTGTAGTGTGGTGATAGTGTGGGAATTGATAAATGGAATGGATGTAAGGATGATAGGAAGGATTAGTGGACCTATAATCCTATTTATATGTGTCCTATATATGCCTATATGTGCGTGTGTGTGTGTTAGCCTATATGTAAGCCTAGGTGAGAGCTTATGAGTGTGGTATCATGGGTGATATATGTGAGTGAGTGTGTAAGTGAGTTGTGTGGATGAGTGTGAGGTTAAATGTGTTAGATATAGGTTAGCATCTTAGGCCATATCCTAGTTAGATATGTAGTTGTTAGTATCCTAGAGTGTTAGAGCCTTGGTTTGGGATACCAAGTTGGGGTTAGAAATAGGATACTAGTTAGCTATTGGTATGTGTAGATATATATTAGATAGATAGTTGGATGGATAGGTGGATAGATGGATGGGGAGTAGAAGGGGAGCTGCTGCCCCCATTCCAGCAACAGGAGCAGCAAGAACAGCTGTTGTAGCAGCAGTTTACATCAGCAGTAGCACCCCCATGGCCCCCCACTTGTAGTGATTAGCACTAATGGGGGCAGGAGAGGTAATTATAGGAGTAATTAGATCTAGATCTAATTAGCACTTGGCTACAAGGCATATTCCAAGAATATTCTAGAGAATATTCCAAGTCTATTCTAAGGAATATAGCGACTCCTATCGTTTGAAATAACCACATCTTGGCTATTTGTTAAATAGATCGACCCTGAGCTCCCATGTTTAGTCGTGCCTTCAACATCATGTTCAAATGAAGGTGACAAGCAGCTGACTATGAAAAAATATGCCGTCTTGAGCTTCATAAAGAAATGCAAGATTACAAGCTCCTATGTAGTAATCTTGCATTTCTTTATGAAGCTCAATACGACATATTTTTCTATAGTCAGCTGCTTGTCACCTTCATTTGAACATGATGTTGAAGGCACGACTGAACATGGGAGCTCAGGGTCGATCTATTTAACAAATAGCCAAGATGTGGTTATTTCACAGAAGCCATGAATTACCGGGAAAATAGGAAACATCTCGTACTCCTCCCGTGAAATCGTTACCGGAAAAATAGGAAACACTTAGCAAACACTTAGACGTTAGCAAACATTGTTAATTGGTGTGTTCATCTTTGCAGAATTATTTCCAAATGGAGCTGAATTACTACTTGCGGAATCGTTCATGGATGTACAATCGTCGTCCTGAAGATATGTGTGGTGTGCGGAATGAATACATAGCGGGAGTAGAGCAGTTCCTGCAGTTTGCTAAGGCGTTCCCTCAGTACATGGACGGCACCAAAATTAAGTGTCCGTGTGTGAAATGTCATAACGTGAAATATTATCCAGAAGTGGAAGTGACATATCATTTGTACTCGAGGGGTTTCACGCCTAATTACTATCAGTGGACCGCACACGGAGAACTTGTGTCGTTAGCATCAGAGCCGGAGCCTTACGTTGAGCCGTATATGCATGCGGGACCTAATTTTGTTTCAGATAATCATGCATACGACGACGGGTGCGTGAACATGGTTTTCGACGCTGCTGGGCCCAGTTTTGTTCCTGATGCAGCTGAGGAGGCACCGAATGTCGACGCTGCAAAGTTCATGGAGTTGCTGGAGTATGAAAGGACTCCATTGTATCCTGGTTGTGAGGATCATTCACCGTTGGAGGTGGTTACAAGACTTTTGAGCATTAAGTCAGATTTTAACATGTCGCAAGAATGCTACAACCGAATGCTGGAGTTGATTATAGAGATCTTGCCGGCGGGTGCTAAGTTACCTAAAGACTTCTACCGGTCTAAGAGGATGGTGAGATCGCTCTGGATGGGATACGAGAAAATCGATTCTTGTCGCAATGGGTGCATGCTGTACTACAAAGACGACAAGGACGCAGATGTGTGCAGATTTTGTGGTGCTGATCGCTATAAGCCAACTAGTACAGGAAGGTCTACCGGTGCAAGAAGACCGACCGATTCAATGCACTACCTGCCTTTAACGCCGCGGTTGCAAAGATTATTTATGGTGAAAGAGACGGCCGAAAATATGAGTTGGCACATGCGAGAACAGATTGAAGGAGTGTTGGATCACCCATCCGATGGAGAAGCGTGAAAGCACTTTGATCGAGTGTATCCTGATTTTGCTTCAGATCCACGTAATGTCAGGTTGGGGCTATGTTCTGACGGTTTTACTCCTTTTGGTCTTTCGGGATCCCAGTATTCGTGCTGGCCTGTGATTGTCACTCCGTATAACCTACCGCCTTGGATGTGCATGAAGACCGAGTACATGTTTCTAACCGTTATAATTCCTGGTCCGAACAATTCCAAGAGGAACATTGATGCGTACTTACAGCCTTTGATAGATGAGTTGAATCAGTTATGGGAAGTAGGCGCTAACACGTACGATGTTTCCAGGAAGCAGAATTTTCAGATGAAGGCAACATTTATGTGGACCATCAACGACTTTCCGGCATATGGAATGTTATCTGGATGGAGCACTCATGGACGTCTCTCATGTCCGATTTGCATGGACCGTACTAAGGCTTTTCGCTTGAAACACGGAGGAAAACCGTGCTTCTTTGATTGTCATCGACAATTTCTGCCAAAAGATCATCCGTTCAGAAGGAACAGGAATGCATTCCGTGCCGGCGTTGTAGAGAAGGGTGATCCACCGCCAAGGTGGTGCGGAGCCGCGATATGGGAGGAGGTTAGAGATTTTCCAAGTGCTATCGAAGATCCTACAACTGGGTACAAGTGCGATGGATTTGGTAGAGATCATAACTGGACAAAGAGGAGCATATTCTGGGATCTGCCATATTGGAGTACCAATCTGATCAGACATAATCTTGATGTCATGCATATTGAGAAGAATGTGTTTGATAACATAATTAATACTGTGATGGACATAAAGGAAAAAATGAAAGACAATCCCAAGGCCAGGTTGGACTTAGCAGAAATATGCAAACGCCCTGCGTTGCATTTGATAGAGCAGAATGAAAAACAGTTCCTGCCGAAGTCGATCTTCTCACTGGACAAGAAGGATAAAGTGAGACTTTGTCGGTGGATCCAGGGCCTAAAATTTCCAGACGGATATGTGTCAAATCTGAGAAGATGTGTCGATCCGAAGGAAAATAAATTGACGGGTATGAAGAGCCACGATTGTCACGTATTCATGGAGAGGTTAATTCCAATTGCATTTCGGGAATTCTTACCGCAGGCAGTTTGGGATCCATTGACGGAGCTTAGCATATTCTTCAGGGACCTTTGTTCTAAGAAATTGCTCGTTGATCGTCTAGAAAAGCAAGAGAAGGACATTGCGGTAACACTGTGCAAGCTAGAGAGGGTGTTCCCTCCTGGATTCTTCGACTCTATGGAGCATTTGCCGATTCATCTATCCTATGAGGCACGTGTTGGTGGACCCGTCGAATATCGATGGATGTACCCGTTCGAGCGACATTTGAATCACCTAAAAAGAAAGGTAAAAAATAAGGCACGGGTCGAGGGTTCTATTTGTGAAGCCTATGTTCTCGAGGAGATTACAAACTTTTGTTCGATGTATTTCAAGCCTCATGTTGCAACTAATAGAACGAGAGCTTCCAGAAACGACGACGGAGATCATGAATGTAATGATACAATACTGAAGGTATTCAATGCTTCAGGAAAGCCGTCGGGTAAAATGAAGAAGAGATATCTGAACGATGATGAGCTAAGGGCTGCTCAGGTGTATGTATTACTCAACTGCGATGAGGATGAAGTAGAGAAGCTGGAGGGGTAAGTAATTAATACGTTTACATTATTTTAATAGTGTTGATTATTAGACTATTACATTAATTGAACGATGTTGTTTTCAGCATATTTAATGATGAAGTGAGGTCAGGTAGGCCACACATAACAGAAGAAGAACTAGAACAAGAAATGAGGCGTTATTTTCCATCATGGTTGAGTGCATATGTAAGACTTGAGAACTCTGTAATTACCTTTCAGTATATGCACGACGATTGAGAATGAGCTTAATTTATTTTTTCATGGTATTTAGGTCGATAGTCCATACGCAAGACTTGAGAATGAGTCTATTAGAACGCTAGCCAAGGGACCAATTTATGCTGCAAAAATATGGCCAAGCTACTGTGTTAATGGGTTCAGGTTCAGGTCAACAACTTGCCCGATCAGAGACAACTTTGTGGATCTCGACTCCACCAAAAACAGCTGTTTGTGTATCAGATCTTCGAACTACAAAGATGTTGATGCGGGCAACGATTTCTACGGCATCCTATGGGAGATTGTGGAGCTGACATATAGTTATGGAATAGAGCCTGCTAAGATTGTGTTATTCAGGTGTGATTGGTTCGATCCGATTGAAGGTCAAGGTTGGAAAGTAGACAAGCACGGTCTTGTGGATATAAACTATCGGCGTCGATATCAAGCCTATGAACCATTTGTCCTATCAAGTCAGGCTCAGCTCGTGTACTTCACACGTTATCCTAAACGGGGAACAACAAGGTCGGACTGGTGGGCAGTATGCAAGACCAAAGCTAGAAATACCTTTGAGGTTGACGATATAGCTTATCAAGAGGATGAACTACCTCTTGTAACAAATAATATAGAAGTGGACAATACGGAAGTTCCTCATTACACATCTAATTGTGTAGAAGAAGTAGAATTATCCGAAGAGGAAGATGCAGCTGAAAGTGAAGACGTAGAGGAGGAGGAAGAAGAAGAAGAAGAAGAAGAAGAAGAAGAAGAAGAAGAAGAAGAAGAGCTAAACGAACAAGATGAATTTTCAGAAGAGGATTAAATATGTACGACGCGGAGGACGTCGCGGAGGACGTTATCTTTAGTGACACTTTTGTGACAGATATTTTCCAAAAATCTGTGATGTATTTAGTGACACTTTTGGGACTATGATATTTTTCAAAAATCTGTGATGTATTTAGTGACACTTTTGGGACTATGATATTTTTCAAAAATCTATGATGTATTTAGTGACACTTTTGGGACTATGATATTTTTCAAAAATCTGTGATGTCTATCATATAAATATGTTATTATCAGGTATGGCAGGAGGACGACGCGGAGGACGTCATCATACGAGTCAGTCCCGTGTGCCTCGGGATAGGGAGGCAGATTCCGTACTAATAATAGATAAAAAAGGGTGAGGACCCCAACATGGTGACCGTCTTCCTGGTCACCCATCGGAGGGCTGGGGAGTTCATTGATGAGAAGGCGACGCAGGCATATGTACGTTCTATCCTTTATATTAATTTACTATAACAGAAAACAGGAAAATAGATATCAATATAGACTTTAGCAAACACTTAGACGTTAGCAAACATTATTCTAGGTCAAGTTTCTTCGGCTACAAGAGGAGGCGGCGGCTGCTGCTGCTGCTGCTGCTGCTAGTGCGCCAGCAGAGGGAGGGGCTGGTACTTCCTTCCAGCCGCCTACAGCTCCATCGCCGGACGACCTCTGGATGACCGCCGTTGGTGGTCTTCAGAAGGGTACGTACTACGGTACGGGATCCTACGGCGCCTATTTGGCTTCAGAGTCATCCCGGGCCCCCTCTGTCAGTGCGCAGTCTCCAGCTTCGCAGGCGTCATCACATGCGCATGATATTGCTCGTCAGCTCCAGGAGCTGCGTCGCGAGTTGCAGCAGCAGATTTCTGAGGCAGCTGGGGCAGAGCGACGATCCGACGATCCGACGATCACCGGACGATTTGATGCGATCGAGCGCAGTATGCAGGATATGATGACTCTGCAGCAGGCTACAGCTGCTAACTTGCACACGCTCACCGAGTCTACGCAGCGCACAGAGCGTAGACAGGTCGAGCTGGAGGGGACGCAGATCGCCATGTCTGCCACACTCAATCAGGTACAGACTTCGCTTGAGGAGAGTAGTCGGAGGATGGTGAGTGCCCTGGCTGTGCATGCTGAGCGACTGCGAGAGATAGAGCAGCGTCCTCCCGATCCATCGACGGCGCCGACTCCAGACGTTTCACTGCCTCCGGACGTTGCACAGCTCACACAGGAGCAGTACGACATCATTTTATCCCAGATGCGCAGCCGGGGTCCTTTGTGATGTCTTTTTTATTATTTGTTGTTGATACACTTGTTTCTCTGTTTGTGAGACTCTTATTTGTGGTTGACTTGTATTGGTTGAGATACTTCTTTCTCTGCTTGCGAGACTTTTATTAGTTGTATTGGGTGATGATATTGCTCCATCGTCTTTTATTGGTTGTATTGCTTGTTAGACTTTTATTGTTTGTAGACTTTTATTGATTGTAAACTTTTATTGGTTGTAGACTTATTTTGCCATTTATCTGCGACGGGGATGACGAATATACCTACGCTGGGTTATAAGCGATGATCCGATATACAAAGGAGGTGCTGCCCAAATTTTAAAAAAATATAATGTGTATTTTTGTGATGATGTGTGTCTGTGTTTACAGTGAATGTGAAACACAGACACACAGCATAACAAAAATAGCAATTATTTTTTTTAATTTTTTTATACAATCTGTGACGTATAGCGACGTTCTGCGACGTCTAGCGACGGAGAGAGAACGTCGCTATACGTCGCTAACTTGCGACGTGATGTCGCTATACGTCGCTAACGTGCTGACGTGGGATATCATCATATCTTTGTCGCTAGACGTCGCTAAAGGGCGGACGTCGATAACTTTGTCGCTAGACGTCGCTAACGTGCTGACGTGGCCGACATGCCATGTCATCATATCTAAAGTTCAATGCGTCGCTAAGTTGTCGCCCTACGTCGCCAATCTGGCGACATACTCTATAGTCGCTAGACGTCGCTAATTTTGCGACGTCTAGCGACGAGTTAGCTTTCGTCGCAAATAGCGACGAACTGCGACGAATTGGTCATCTGCGACAAGCCATTACGCGACGTCAAATTTTCGTCGCTAAATCCGTCGCAGTTTATGTTTAGCGACAGATTTTCCTCATTTAGCGACGTATTCTAACGTCGCTAATATGGGGTATTTTAGTAGTGTCGGAGTAAACAAACTCCAGAAGATCTGTACTTCGATTAACCCGAGAAAAGGGTTTCCTTGTGATCTTTGTTTGAGCACAAACTTCATATTTCTCTACTTTACCCCCACACTTGGAGATAAGTCCTAGACTAGACATTCTGTTTATTCGTTTACAATGAATATGTCCTAGCCTATTATGCCACAACTCAAGAGTATAAGCAGAAGGAGTGATTTCATTAATTACATTAATTACATTGGACTGATTTACAAGCTGAATCTTGAACATTCCTTCGGTATAAAAAGCTTTCCCGAAATATGTTCCCTTGATAGACATCACCATCTGGCCAGCATTGATGTCCACTCTGAGGCCTGCATTGCAGAGTAAGCCTCCCGAGATCAGGTTCTTGGCGATAGCAGGTACGTGCTTCACGCCTTGAAGCGTCAGAGACTTGCCAGAAGTCAGCTTCAGAATAACCGTCCCGATCCCTAGAACTTCAGCTTGTGCTTGGTTCGCCATCACAACCGATTCTGAAGTGGGTGTGTAGGTGGTGAACCACTCCTTACTGGAGCAGACATGGCAGGTGGCTCCAGTATCTACCCACCAGTCTGAATCAGATCCTACAGCATCAACCTGTCCAATCATAGCAATTACATCAGTAATCATTGAGACTTTGCTAGGCTCATCTTGCTCTGATTTCTTGGCTGGTGCTGTGCATTCACTTTTGAAATGGCCCAACTGGCCACACTTGAAACAAGGCATCTTTGCCTTAGATTTCTTTGACTTGAAAAAAGTTCCCTTAACATTCAAGTTGTTAGGGTTCTTCTTCTTCTTCTGGAAATCTACACGCTTTCCCTTTCCCTTTGGTTCCTTGGTCTGAACCAGATTGGCGTTAGCCAATTGCTTGGAAAGCGTGTCAACTTTATGTTGAGCCCTCATCTGGTCTTCAACATAAATTTCCTGCAGGAGATCTTCAAGGGTGATTTCCAACTTCTTCCTATGCATGTTTGCATAGAACTTGCTCCACCCAGCGGGGAGCTTTGAGACAATCCCTCCAACAACAAACTTGTCGGGGAGGGGCATAGCCTCGTCTTCCAATTTCTGTCGCAACTTCAGAAATTCTTTGACCTGCGGCAGCATGGACTTCTCGTCCTCAAAGAGCCATTTTTGATATTTTTCAACCACAAATATTTTACTCCTGTTCTTGTCTTCTTCGTACAGTTTTTCCAGAGACTCCCATATGTCTCTGGCAATTGGTTTCTTACTGTAGGATTCTGCTAGAGAATCCTCCATAGCATTCAGGATAAGCAACCTGCAAATGCTATTTTCCCTTCTCCACTTGGCCTGAAGTTTAGTAGCCGCAGTGATTGCGGCAGCAGACCCAGTATCTGGAACAGTAGGTTCCTCTTCAAGCAATACGTGATCAACGTCTCTAAGTTGAAGAGTGAGATAAACCTTCCTCTTCCAGACTTGATAATGCTCTCCATCAAACTTTTCTACTTTGCAAAAGTCAGTATTGAGGAGTGAAGCATTAATATTTTCCATCGTAGCAATAAAGCTTTGAGATTGTTATTGCCGGGAATGCCGGGGCACGCTTTTCGATAGAAAATACAGAAACTGAAACAGTTGTAAAGACAACGTTTCAAATGCAATTCCTTAAAGAAGGTTTTGCAACAGAGATCCAGAAGGATTCTGCAAATTACGAGATCTAAAAAGATATCGTAATTCACGAACAATCTAAAGAGATTTTCGTGATCGTAGTAAACTGACAGTAGTGCCTTCTAAAAAGAAGATACTGACAGAACTGCTAAAGGCAACAGAAAGATGACAGGCGAGAGATGGAAATGCTGGGGTGAATTATCACCGTTGCTCAAAGCTTTATTCGCCCTCTGCGAACAGCTTCCAGGAACCAGCAAGGTTGACAGAAAACCTTGGAACACTCCTGCTCTTCTGACTCCTCGGAAGACGACGAACTCCTCTGGCAATGGCTCTACTCTTCTCTCTCTGTTTCTGAAGTAACAGAACTCACACGTACTAAAAAGTACTAGTGTTTGTGTTAAAAAACACGCTCACTACTCTATTGTGTTAAAAAATACTTAAGAGTTTTTCTTCCTGGAATTCTGATTTCTCCAACACTGAGAGAGAGGAGAGAACCTGCATATATAGCCCACGGGGCGGTTGCCAAGCAGTTGCCTGAACTTCAAGGAAGTGGCTGAACCACTCCTGAACGTGCAGCAACTGCTGCAACTGTTCCCGCTCTAATATGCAGCCAGCCATACGCACATACGCACTCTACGCACACTGCGTACGCTGCGCACACTGCGCACTCTACGCACGCTGCGTACGCTGCGCACACTGTGCGTACTGTGCATACTGGGCTGCGTACTGGGCTGCGTAACTGGGCCAGCGTAACTGGGCTCGCGTAACGGGCCGCGCAACGTGGTCGCGCAACGAGCGCAACTTAAGCGCACTATGCGCCTAGCGACGATGCTGACGTGCTAAGTGCAAAGTGTGCCAACAAAACGCCACATTACGCCTCATGAGCCCTTGAGCCCGAGTCCGAGCCCGAGCCCGAGCCCGAGTCCGAGTCCGAGTCCGAGTCCGAGTCCGAGTCCGAGTCCGAGTCGCTAAGCTCCTACGGAGCTTAGCTCCTACGGAGCTTAGCTCCATAGAAATAAATTTCCAAGAGCAAAAAGCTTACAGCTTCTTAATTGTTGATTAAGCCTTTATACCATTAATAATTAATCCCACATGGCACACACCCATGTGCACTAGATGTGCATCTCTATAAAGAGCAAAGACTCATATATATGGAGATACACATTCATTTCTAGCCGATGTGGGACTAAAAACCAAAACTAAAGGCTAAAAACCCAATAATCCTATGTTTAGACTTGCAATGTATTAAGAAAATTACCCACGGGTGTTCTTGTACTCACTAGAAATAGAAGTAGCAATAAATAATAATGTATAGAAGCAAAGATGAAGCAATTGCTCTTAGTTCTTGTAGGTCTTAGAATAATCTTGTTATCACGAGTGAAAGCGGTTTACTTTTGATAGATGATTGAACCGAACTTCTTATATGATCTGTTGACGCACGGTTTGAAGTGTCCTACAAGAGAAAACTTCTTGTTATCCACCCCACAACGAAACTCCTACATAGGAAAGAGAAGAGAGGAGGAGAGGAGGAAGAGAGAAGTATGGGTTAGGATTTCTCCTCATGAGAACCCTTCCATGTATATAGGCATAAGGATTGCTAGTTAGAAAAATCTATTGGTATCGACCCACCCAAGCCCACTAGGAAATCAAACTCCTATGACTCAGCTTGGACTGGACAAGAATAGGTTTGGAATGAGCCAGATCAATCGGATATCCTACATGATGGAACTAGGATCCCTAGGACCACAGATTGAACCATGCGACAGAACCGCGCCCATACGGCAAAAATAGTTTGTCGCATAGCGATTCCTCATCCATGCGCGCATGACGATTCCAAGCGGTAGAGTTAGTTTTCCCAGACTGTGAATTGGTGTGTATATCGATTGATAAAGTATGAACATATTAAAAATGTGATATAACCCTTCAATGACGGAAACTAGGGTTCACGAATTATAACTGAAGCAATAAAAAATAGATGATAGTTTCCAGCAATCTTGATCAGTCAGCGACCTTAAGATCTTCTGTCGTATTCCTTCTTCGGATTGGACGTCGTGTGGGCGACGATCTTCCAACCTTTTTTTTCTTTCCTTGGTTGCCTCTATTTCTCTCCTTACGCGAAGAACGAATTTAGAGAAAGTTGTTCTTTTCTGATACATGTGACAGCCAGAGAATAGAGGGTATATATAGGCTACAACATGGACCATAAGAAGAAATTAGGGTTAGGTCTCCTAACGGATCTAGATATCCTGTGTTCAGTCCGAACACACAACCCAGACCCGTTAACAATAGCTCGGTCCACTAAAGAGTTATTGTTGCACTACCTTCCAAATCCCAAATTACGTTTATGGGCTCCTTCTTATTATATGCATGTTCGTCTCCCCATGTTAAGATACCGTCGATCAAAATAAGTTACTTAAAATTATATTGATCGACATCTTTTATCATTAAGTAGTACCGTTCAACTTTATTTGTCATGTCAGATATAATCCACCTGCAAGATTTACATGACAATCCTTATGAGCTCCTTAAAAGAACATCATCAACCCGATGTATCGAGACATAGAGGTTGTTGACCCATAATGAATCTCTCTTTTATGAGTCAAAGTAATGCGTACTGCATATACATGTCTGTTACTATATTCGAATTAAGATAACAAGCATCCATAATAATACAAAAAGGTGTTTGTTCTCTTATGTAGTCAGTACAAAGAGAACAAGCTCAAGTGGTCATATTCAATACATACAAAGTGTACTAGTGTAAACCTATAGCCAAGATAGACTAATGCCAGATTACACTACAACCTTATCAACAGTTTGTCAGTCCATCTAGGTTGTGAACCATTTATATATTCTACAAGAAACTGATAATATGATCTTTTGTGTGACACCACACACCATATTGTCTACAATGTAGTATATCAGACACTTGCATTAATATTATAACAAATACAATATGCAAACATTTGTCCATATGATTCTCATTCAAAAAAGATAAGGAAATATAGTTAATACAAAAGTGAAGTTTTTAGTATATAACCCTAACAATCTCCCACTTATACTCAAAGCATTACTTTTTAATATATTGTTACAAATAATCTCCCACTTATACTTAAAGCCACGCTGCCACACATCTGACTCGTATTTCCTCAAGATGACTATCAAAAGTCGTAGCTGGTAAGCTCTTTGTAAAAGGATCAGCTAGGTTGTCTGCTAATGTTATCTTGATCACATCAACATCTTCTTTTTTTACGATATCTCGTATTAGGTGGTACTTGCGCTCAATGTGTTTATCTGTCTTATGGGCTTGTGGTTCCTTCGAGTTTACAACTGCATACTATTATCACAATAAAGTATAATAGTCTTAGGCAAACTAGATACCACATCGAAGTCCAATAGAATTTTTTGAGCGAAATCGCTTCTTTGGCTGCCTCAGAGGCTGTCACATACTAGGCTTCCATAGTGGAATCAACAATACATTTTTCCTTGATGCTCCTATATACTATGACTTCACCTTCTAAGGTAAATACATAACCTGAGGTAGATTTTCTGGCATCCCTATCTGACTGAAAATTTTAGTCTGTATACCCCAAGGGAATTAAACTATCTGTCTGGTAAACTAACATATAATCTTTAATCATTTTCAGGTACTTTAGAATATACTTTACCGCAGTCCAATGATCTTGTCCTAGGTTAGACAACTATCTACTAACCATGCCAATGACAAAGCAGTTGTCTGGTCTCGTGCATAGCATTGCATACAGTTTCAGGTACTGCCAAAGCATAAAGAACCGCTTTTATGTCATTTATCTCTTTAGGTATCCTTGGACACTTCTCGTTTGAAAGATCTATTCCATGTCTAAACGGTGAGAAACCTTTCTTGGAATTTCGCATGTTAAAATAAGTTACTACAATATTAATACAGGTAGCTTGAGATAAGTCCATCATCCTTTTCTTGCGATCCCATAGAACTTTGATCCCAAAGATGTGACCTACTTCTCCCAAGTCATTCATATCAAACTATTTGGATAATTATACTCTTACATTAGATAATACCTTCATATTGTTTGCAATGAGTAAGATGTCATCCATGTAAAGTACTAGGAATACCACCACGTTTTCGTCACACTTTTTGTATACACATGATTCGTCCAAACATATTGATCAAATCCATAGGATTTTATCACCTGATCAAAATGGATGTTCCAAGATCTGGAAGCTTGCTTAAGTCAATAAATGGACTTCTTGAGCTTACAAACAAGATGCTTTTGGCCCTTTTCAATAAACCCATCTGGTTACTTCATATAGATGTTTTCCTCAAAACTTCCATTAAGGAAGGTTGTCTTAACATCCATTTGCCAAATCTAATAATCGAGAATAGTTGCAACAAATAAAAGAATTCGAATAGACTTAAGCATGGCTACTGGCGAAAATGTTTTCTCGTGATCAATACCCTCTTTCTGAGTAAAACATTTTGCAACAAGCCGTGCTTTAAAGATTTCAAGCTTACCGTCTACTCCTCTTTTTCTCTTTAAACCCACTTGCATCCAATGGCTTTTACACCAAAGGGTGGTTCTACAAGCTCACAGAACTTATTAGAATCCATTGATTCAATTTTCGATATCATTGCTTTTTGCTAAGGTTCTTTTTTTTTATCTTAGTGTGCTTCATTATAGGTGCAGGAATCATATCTTGTTCCTCAGGGATGGAGTCTGATGACTCCTCCAAGAATATAAATCTGTCAGGTTGTAACACAACCCTCCTATTACGACGATGCACTATAGGTTGTGGTGTAATATTTGTGACACATTGTGCAGTTATTTGTGGTTCCTCCTGTTGTATTGTTGGTAATGAAGTATTAGGTGTCTTTGCTCTCAATTCTTCTAGAACAACTCTACTCATGCGTTTATGGTTCATCTGTAACGCCCCAGTCTAAAATATGAAGGACTAGGTACGTAACAAGCCAGCCGTATAATAAAATACGTAAGCTGTAAATGTAGTATAATCACGGCTGACTAATCTCATCCACAAAATAAAAGAATAACGGTATTATAGAATCAAATATGAAATATTATTGTACAAATTGCTGGATGGAGACAAATCTACTACCAAGCAATTAACTAGAAGGAATGAAATAACAAAGTAAAGAATACAAGCAACAAGCATGATCCAAGAGCATGTCATCTTCGATAGAAAGGAGAAGATCACAATCTTGGTTGGAACTCCTACGAAAAGTCAAGAAAACACACATGGAGAGATCACCAAGTCCTCAGAGGGACGTAACAAGATACAAAAAAATATGTCATATAACTGAATATAAACTGCTCAACAATAAATCGAGTCATAACATGGTCTAATACTCTATCCTTTGAATTAGTGTACCATCCCCTCCAACCAAACAAGGACAGGGGATGGCATCCTAATCCATGATGAACTATCTTTTCATGCCATAAATCCGATGTAGTTTTCGGACCACAATAAGGTTTAGTATTTTATCATCGAAGCAGTGAACTACACCTACAACCAAACAATGACAAGGTATAGCAAACTAGTTCACGACAAAATACTTTCCAAGCCGCGATCAGGTATAAGTACACAAACCAAAAGTACATATACCTAAATGGATAAGGTCGCGTAACCAGTCTATATGGATGCAATTTAAGAACAAACTTCCAACGCATATACACTCTGGCTATAATGGGATTTGCAAAGTCCCCTCTCTGGGCACAAGGGTCCTCAAAGCATGGCGTTCCTCGAACGTCAGAGGCCAGCAGGAATAGTAAAAGGGGGTCATCTAGTTCGTATCTCTAACGGAGCTTTCGAGTACTAAAAGGGAAGTACATACGTGACCCATACGCTAAGAAAATGTCCTCCCCACCCCCATGCCTATCTATGTTGTATCCATAACACATATAACCTCTAATAACTGTTAAGTCAAACTAATCATGCAAATACTATTAGCAGTTACCCTATCGTACGGCTTATACATACTGGTGGCCAGTCGGCTACGCAAGTCCGAGATCTATATGCGACTTGCAACTTCATGGCACACACGTGTCAAGGCCAATTAATGCGACACAAACAATGGATGGTCTCTTAAATCTAGGTTTAATGTGCATAGAAATAAATAAATAATAAAAACATGACTAAACATTCATTTGCATCCACTTGTGATTTTGAAGAACAATTTATTGCAAAAAAATATAAAAATAAATAAGTAAATGCATGCAATATAACGAGGTAAGTAAATAAACAGTAATTATAAGGTATCTTGCCTGGTGATGGTGTCTAGTGTAGTAGTATGATGATCATGATGGTACATAACTTACTTCGACGTTAAAACTTCATAAGATGGTATCCAATGATGGGACAAACTATTCCATCGAGTCCAGAACAATCCGATTAGCTAGGGTCAATATGAAGAAGTAGAAAATTTACAAGAGTTGGGGATTATGATTAGTCACGATTAGTGATGATAATCGAAGAGAATTTGAGTATTTAGATACTTATACTATTTTAGAAAAATATCTATAATACTTGAAAATATATTTTACTACCTCAAAATATTTTACATAATTACATACTTGAAAAATCAAAAATCATTTTTTTTGCTAAAACTCTAAGTTTGTTAAAATAGGTTTTCTAGGTAGAAAAACTATATTTTATGAGTTAAAAATAATTTAGATAAATGTTTAAAAATACTTGAAAATTATTTTATAATTTGGAAACTACATTCTATGGGTCAAAATATTTTAGATAGATACATTAATAATCTACAAAAATTATTTTAGGGTTTAAAACTAAATTTTATCAAAAATACTTTTTGGTCAAAGCTATATTTAAAATTACCATGAGATAATATAATAATATATTTTTGGCTAAACGTAATTTGAAATCAGTGCAGGCCAAAACCCAATATCTAATTTTACAAATATAAATTTTTAGAATATATATATATATATATATATATATATATATATATATATTTATTGTTATTATATATATATATATATATATATATATATATTATTATATATATATATATATAATAACAATATATATATATATATATATATATATAAATATAATAACAATAAAATAATACAAATACTAATAATAATTATACATATACACCTTACTATAGCAAATAATATATACTAATACATATGTATACATTGTTGTATATTAAAAATAATAATTAAAAATAACCCATTATTATACAGAAAATCAACTACTCTAATACTTAATCCCTAAGAAAGAGAGAGAGAGAGAGAGAGAGAGAGAGAGAGAAGAGAGAGAGGGAGCTGGAAAAATTTGAGGAAGGGAGAGGAAGAGTGTAGAGAGGCAGAGGGAGAGGGGAGAGGAGTGGACTCACCGGTTGGTGGCGGTGAGGACGGTGCTCGTCGACGGAGCACGTCTGCGGCGCTGGAGAAACGGCAGTGGTGCACTGATCCGGTAAAACCCACTCTGGTGGTCGGTTTGAAGGTGGAGGAAGTGGACGAAGGGGTTCAAGGAAAGAGAGGCCTGCCGGTCGCTGGGCGTCGTCGGAATGCTGATCTGGCTCGGCCACGGCGGCGCTGGGAAGCAATGTTGGTACTCAAGGCCCTGGGGTCGGAACAGGGTGTTATGGGATGTCGCCGGAGCACGGTGGTGCTGGTTGTGGAGGTAGCGAGTTGAAGTTGGAGGTAGTGGCCCTAGTAGTGTGGCGGTGGTACGGGTTCAAGTTGTGGTCGGGTGTTGATGGTGGTGGCAGAAACGGTGGGTAGTCACGAGATCAATGGTGGTGGCGTAGCGGTGTTGTCGGAATGACGGTTGTGGCGACTAGATTAGGGCTTAGGGTTAGGTTTTAGGGATTTTATGTAGGTTATTCCATTGTATCGTCCATGTCAGGCTGTCGATACGGACATGCGAAAGATATGGTTGGGGATGGACTGTTGTGTACGTGTCCGGTGTGTCGGACACAAAGGAGACGATGTAATTGTACTGAATAAACTAGTAGAAAGACACCTGAGGTTGGATCCGAGGCCGTCACGGCTGACACGGAGGAAGGTTGACACCGACATGGTGCACAGACACTTTTGGATTGGTTATGGAATTTTGGATTTTGAAATTTCTAGGATTTTGGAGAAAGTGTAAGAGGGCTTCTCCTTCTATAGGAGGTAGGCTCCTAGTTAGTTAATGATTAGTAGTCTTTAAATCCCCACTAGATAAATGTCACATTTAATTTAAACATATTTATAGCTAATTCAATAAAATCTAATCACATTTTAAATCGACATAAATATTTAAGTAAATTTAAAAATACCTCTTTATAAATTAAAAGTAATTTCAAATAAATTTTCAAAATCAAATTTTTACAAATAATACATGAATTTATTTTCATGTACATCACATGCAAATTAGTACAAAAGAACAATATTATTTTCTAAATTATTACCTCAACTTGTATAACCATTAAAATAGCCTTTTTATAATAATAAAAAAATAAAAATAAAGTTTGACTAAAATTCGGCGAGACACATTTTATATACAAAAATATTTACTTTATATGTATTTCGAACCAAACATATTTATTTTTATTAAAAACTTATAATAAACTTTTGTATATAAAAATTTAAATACTTCGTATATACGTATTCGTCCTCGATGTATAATACTAATATAAAAATCTACAGTAAAATTTTAGGAGGGTTTACATCATCACATAGTCTTGCTCTAAGAATTGGACATTGATGCTAACAATGACATTCTGATCATTAGGACTATATAGTAGACCTCGTTTCGTTCCTCTTGGATAGGCTATAAACAAGCGTAATTCTGTACGAGATTCCAACTTATCTGCTTTTCCATTCAGCACATGTGCTGACTACCCCAAATTCGAACATATTTTAAATTGCGTTTTCGTCCCGTCCACAGCTCTGTGGGAGTAATATGTGCTGACTTAGAAGGTACCAAGTTCAGAATATAAGCTACAGTCTCTAATTATTCCTCTTATCTGCAATATATAATTGATTTTATATTGCACTAATTATCTTTCCCTTTTTGATTATGGCAAATCCTTTAAGTTTAATATATATACAATAGATGCATGTATCACTAATAAACACATAATACTAGAATATTGTGTGCTAACTTAAACTTTTCTCCTCCTTTGACATGATCAAAAATAAGCTCCTCCGTAATTAGAGCTAAAATGAACTCAAACATATGTAAAGGAGGAAAGCAAAAATAATCATGATCAAGGATTAGGAGAACCGTGTAACGACAAGTTTTGAAAATTGCATAACAATAGGAGAAAAACTTGTCAAAAATAGTTGGTTGAACTTAAAAACATTGAAATCAATCAAGACATAGTTTACCAACTAGAAATTCATAAATGACATTCAAAACACATTTTAGTCATCATACACAAAAAAAATATCAATATAGTAGGAATCAATCATTGGTCATAAATGAATCATGAGGAATAGAAATTCGCAGATCTAGTATATATAAAAGAATCAAAAATATAATGAGAATTTTAACAATGATCAATAAAAAATTATGATTCACAATTTGCCCATACAAATTAGTGAATCAATTCCATAAAGAGTATAATCATTGAAAGGAAATCAAAATACGTATGCTAGAATCTATGCAAAATCTATACCAAAGTTCATGCATTTGAATTCAATTACCATAGCATGATATATGTATATCTATTAGATAAACATGAAGGTAATGAAGACAAAATACTTGAGAAGGAGAAATCCAGTCGACTTGAATGCTCCCTCGCAAAGTATGATCAGTCTAAATATAGATAATCATGAACTTTGAGATAAAGGCTCAATAAGAAATGCCAAAAGTAATTTAAACTCAATCAAATAAGGATAATTAAATATATTTGGCAAGATAATTTTTAGAAACTCGAATGAGAGAAATAAAAATAAATAATAATAATCATTTATTCTCTCATAAACTCAATACAAATCAAAATATCATGAACAACTCAACAAGATATGTTAGGTAAAAGAATATATGTCCATGATGAACTAGCTATACCACATATTAAGGACATAATATAATTGAAACAATTAAATTGCTCCCCCTTAAAATATGCGTGTCTAGTTTCGAAGTAATATATATGCAACAATAGATAAAATAAATAATAACAAAATCTAAGGAATATCTAAGATATGGATCTTTCTTTCCTTTAATCAAATGCATATAAAGTTCCAAAAACAAAATATCATCTTTAGGCAAATAAAAGAAATATCCAATGAATAAATGCTTAAAGATGAACAAACAAAATATATCTCCAATATATATATCTCCAAACAAAATATATCTCCAATATATATATATATCTCCAATATATATATATATATATATATATATATATATATATATATATATATATATATATATATATATATATATATATATATATATAAAAGAAATATTTTAAGACATTAAAAGATTTTGAAAACTGTCTTTAATAATAACATTTGAGTACCAGACAGATTCAATAAATAAAAAAAATCAAAAAGGCTTTTCAAAAATGTAGAATTTATTACGAAAAATTGTCTTAATAAATGTTCAAATGCGTCCATTTAGTCCTCAGACTGAAAGCTGGTGATTCGAATCACGGAAATAATTTCAGTAAAAGAATCCATAAATCATAAATAAATCTATTTGAACAAATAAATATAACTAGATAAATGTCCAAAGAAAAGTGTATTCTAGATATATGGCATGTCAATGGGCTAATTGACTTGAAACAATTAACTGCTCCACCTTTACATGGCTATATCCAAAAATAATAATATTGACAAAATTTTAAAATAAAATTCAGAGACATATTTTCAGAAGTAGAAAATTAATCCAAAAATATTAGGTCTTCTTATCAAAGTTCATTTCTTCCCTTTTAAAGCCTTAGCTCAGTGTTCACTTAACAACCATAAGGTTTAAAGAAAAAAAATGCTTTGGGAGAGAAAAATTCAATATGCTTGACTTCTCCTTCACAAATAGTTACTGCTATAGACAGTAAATAACTAGAATAAGAAGAGAATAATATAAAGCTTAAAATTATTGAATATTACACAAGTTAAAGACGAAATCACAAGACCATAATATTCAATGAGTAGTCATAATATCAAATCAAGTCTGAATATCGAATAGTGTGACAGAAAAATGAATATATCAAAAGATGACAAACATTAACCAATGAAGATCAATATATGTTACCTTTTGTAAAATTAAATCATTAAATAATATTATCCATCAAATCTAAAATCCAAAATCTATCAGATAACAATTGCAACTAGATCTCAATAAATCTTTAGTTTATAAAGCGTTGATCAATCTTGGGTTAGCTGTAGAGGTACTGTCCCAGCTAACGGGGGTTCACCGGGGAACACTTAAGTACCGCTTCGCTTCGACCGTAGTCGTGGTGACAGACAGACCCTTTGTAGGCTTGTACCCAAAACAAATCTCTTCTTTAATAATCGAGGATTTAAGAAGAATTAGTGCAATATGAAAAAAAAATTCTATGAAAAAAAATCTTAGAACAATGTAGCATACGGTATAAGATGTATCAATTACATTAATCCATATATGCTACAAAATTATTGGATAACAATAAAATATAAAACATTTATAAACCAAAATGTAAGACCTAGATACGTTGATGTATTTTGGAACCTAAGGGACTGGGTTCCGTACCTTGGATCCAGAACTAGACGATAGTTGCAAGTAGACCTTAATAAATCTTAAGTCTATAAAGTATTGATCGCTTTGGATTAGCTGTAGGGGCCGGTTCCCAGCTAGTGGTAGTCCGAAGACTAGTATACCGTGTCGCTTCAGGTTATTTACATCTGTATGACAGAAGGACCCTTTCGGCTTGTTCCCAAAATGATCTCTACTATTAAGAACTTAGATTCAAAGGAATATATGCAGTATCATCGAACATCGTCGAAATCTAGAATCCCTAAAAGTAAATACCCAAGGAATGATTTATCAAGATCAAGATATTAAAAAAATCAAGTATTCAAAATGTCAACCAAAAAGCCAAGAAAAAGAGGCTTTGAGGAAGAAGCTAATAAAGATAAGAACATAAATTTGTTCAAAAAAAGCTTAAGTATGAGATAAGCACAAGTTTGAAACTACTTTTCAAAATAATATAATATAGAACTTGATCTTAACTCATATATCCCCATAAAGATATTTATACAATATAAGAAACATGTGAACAATATATGAATGATAATGAATTATTCATGTATCATTAACAAGCATAAAAAATATCATAAGATCAAAAACATGCATAAATAAACTTTATCAGACAAAGATGTAATTGATTCATAAGAAGTTAATCACAATAAAATTTGAGAATCAATAGTGAATATATTATGCAAGCACAAGGTTAAAATAAAAGTATATACTTTTCAAGTAAATATGAGACTTGTGCTAAACATACATACTCACAAAATACCGATCAAAGTAAATGCGACACGTTAAAGACAAATCGGTAAGAAGTGACCATTAAAAATATTAAAGGCGAAGAGTCAAAAGCATAAACCAAAAACAAAAGCTCCTATAGACTAGAGTGGTATGCATGCTTCAAGGTTAAAACTAAAATAAAGAGCATATATAGATAAATGTGTCACACTAGTAGAAGATAACATACTATATTGTATGAACTAATCATTTAAGCTAAACAACTAGTCAAACTAGGATTATATCTCACATTAATTTAAAATAATAGATAATTTAAATGATATCAATGAAATCTAATACCAAGACATCAGTAAGAACATGCTAGATATTAAAAACTATTTAGGAAGCATGTTACCGAAGTGGTTCTAGTGACCACACTTCTGTTGGTACAATTGCATGGAAGATGACCTTTGTAGCTTTGCAATCACCAACATGTTCCATGGTTCTATTTGATATGAGAAGCTTCACCTGCAATATTAGGTGAAGGCTTTGGTATCCAATACTTGGATCTACATTTGTTAGCTTTGGGAACCCATTTGCACAAGTTTATATCAACTAGCTTTCTAATCTGACAACAATTAGCAACGTGTCCATTTATACCGCAATAATGACAGAAAGAATTAACATTAGTGCTTTGTGGAGTAGTATGAGAACGTGCAGTAGTGTAATATGACGTGCGTGGATACTTGTAATAGAAAGCATGGTTGTGTGAAGCTTTAGCTTTGCTTGCTTCCTTTCTAGATGATCTGTCGTGTGTGACTTTGTGATGTGCTACGTGTCTTGTGTTAAACTGAGTCGTAGGTTGTACTACCTGCTTTTCCAGTCTAATCAATGTTTCTGCTTTGGACTTCTGTGCGACGACCCCGTCGCAGCCGCTGTAATCGGCCGTTATGAAACTGCCTTACACGAGCGCAATCTAGGCTCGTGCGACATCACGCCTTAGCGAGGACGATCGCTCCTACGGGAGTGGGGCGTGACATAATGGTATCAGAGCACGGCTTTATGTCCTTGGACTTCAAGTCGAATATCTCAGTTTTGAAAGCTCGTCGTTGTTAAAGAAGTGTGCGCTCTCTCTCAAATGTCCCACGGCATGTCCATACAATAAGTCTAAATATTTTTAAAAGCTCGTACAACTGTTCAATTGAACGCATCGGTAGCCCATCACTTAACGCATCGATAGGCCTTTGTGCCGAACGATGTCAAAATTGACTTGATAGATAACACATGCTAGAGTTAGCAAGTCGCGCGCGTGCCTAATTAGTCCTACGTCGACATTAGCAAGTGAGGGTGCAAAATCAGAGTATAGTCCGTACGGATGGCTATGCACACGGCCTTTTGGCTAAGTTGTGTCGCGTGTCGCACACCTAGACTTTATGTTGCAAACGAGTTGCGAGCGATATTAAGTACCGCTCGGTCGGGAACGAAACTACACTTAGAGTGTCTATCAATAGAAACACTATTGGACTAACGCTTAGGCGTGCACGAAAGATTGGTTTGGATTTGAGGAATAGTGCGAATGACTTGGTACGTCGAGATGACGTGAGCGATTACACTAGGGATTCGTCGAATGAATATGAAAGATGTTTTAGCGATTAATACGAACGTAATTGAGGACTAGATCAAATGGCTCGAATCCTGAGTGGTGTATGGTTTGTCTTGGAAATCATTCGAGCGAAATTGAGGATTAGTGGTGACAACGAGTATGTCTGCGAGACGATGCGATCATGTAAAGCCTTAGAATACGTCACGCTTAGTTGGTCGTGACTTCGAATGTTCCGAACGAGATGTCGTTCAAACAACTTGTGAATAGGCAATACGAGTTAGAAAAATGATATTGAATCAGGATTTGGATACGATGAATAAAAGTAAATATCTTGATCGAGAAAACCTAAAGGATCGTACTTGTTATTTCGGATTTGGTCGAATGGAATTGTGGTATATCCAATTCAGACAATAGCATCAGTTGTACGACTCAGAGTTCGTTGCAAAGAATGATCGTCAGGTTACGTACATCATCGATGGTATTGAGGCATATCAAAGATCGATGTGCGATAACTCGGGGGTACTCTAATTCGAGGAACGATGATCGTGTAAAATGTCATTATTCCGATGGATGCTATACTCGGGATGTTGAGATGTGTCGAGGAAAAGATAAACTTGGCTCGAGAATTTTCTAGTTGAACGAACGACGGTCGGACTATCGAACTGAGATCTTGGCTTGGATGAAAATGAAATGTTTGGATTGCTTCGACGATAACCACAACGTTGACGTTCTTGTCTTATGCGAGCGCAACTCCGGCCTTGCACATACGTCATACCGATTAGGGCAATCACTCCGCGTGAGTGCTGGTATGTTGATTCATGCAGCAGGGGTGATCGAACTTGCATGGCGTGGTAATTTGATGCATAGACTTGTGGTTTAACGCGAAGGTAGACTTGAGAATGACTCAGTGTGCTTGACGATTGAACTTGAGGATTGAGTAGGTCCAATCCGCGTATTGAGAATGAATTAGTCTGGACTCAAACAAGAGTTATGCCCCAATGAGAATGATTATTCCGCGGAGCATTACATGATAATTTATGAACCACCGTGGATAATCGGACTCACGTGAGATTGGGGCACAACATATTGTCAAGCTAGATGACCTCGTGATCGAATACATGAATTGGTTAGAATTGGTGATTTGAATAGATTCGAATATGTGCAACGCGTGCCTTAATACAAATTAGGTGATCATGCTCGATGTTTAGAAATCTGAGTGACGCAAGCTTGGGTAGAAAATCCTGTACTACCGACCTTGGTTTGGCCCTAGGATTGGGGTCAGTGTTGGCATTATTGTTGGGGAACTATGTGTCACGACCCGCTCCCGAATAATCGGACATGAGTCGGACACGCCCAGCCTTCATTGTTAGGCATAATGAAGTAAGTTGTACCAATATCTAGGGAGAACTATGAATCAAGATAAGAATGAAAGTAATCACAGCATCTAATATATCAAATCCCAGAATCTCAGATACAATCTAAATGTTATTACATTCCAGCAAATGTAAACTATAATGATGTCTCTAATATAAGTCCAGATAAACTAAAGTAGAATAGACTAGGCTTCCTCAGCCTCTAGGTTCTGGCCCACATCAACTGGCTCATAGGTGCCTCCAGACTCCTGCCCGTAGTAAGTATCACAGATAGCCTCCAGCTCACCTGCAACATATCCTAGTCAGGAGCGGAGATAAGTATATCCAAGGAAATGAACATGAATATCATGGTATGAACAAGAAATAGAAAATATATATAAAGTACGAGAAATAAGAACAAGATATGAATACTGAATATGAATACTGAAAGTAAAAACAGGAAACATGATATGGGTCATGAACATGAAATACAACCTGAACATGAAATACAACCTGAATCCTGAAATGTGCAATATTGAAATACATCCAGAGTGTGTGATCGGCTTGGGTAGATTCAATGAACATGAAATGGTACGGCTTTGGTCTCGCATGCACGATACGGGGCCTAAGCTATTCACATGAATAGTAACATGGGTTTGATCACACATCTATAGTATTTGCCCTTCCAGACACAAGTAAACTCAAGAAACATGAAACAAGACAATTCTGTGATGCATCGTGTCAACAAGGTGAAACATGAATGAATATACAAGACATAAGAAAATGAACAAGTCCGAGGAGTATACTTGTCTTGCTTAGGGTGATCAAGTGTGGGTAGTAGAGCTGGGAATCCTCCTGTTTATGAATTACAAGTTGATTAATAAACAGACTAATTCTAATTTGGTTATCAATCAATTCTAATCATGATACATTAGTTAGTCCTGTACTTAAATCTATCTTATGATTCTATTTCTTATTATTGCTACATAATAATCTAACACAAGTTACCAGAAGATGTTACATTCCCTTCAGAGTAACATTTCAAATGACCATGACTCATCCTATACAAGTTCAGGTGGTTAAAACCTAAATGAAACACTGCTATAATTAGTCCCAAGCAGAGCTGATGTAGAATAACTCTCCTAAATTTATATGCATCATTCTTCATTAAGACTCACATATCTATCAGTTTATAATGGATTTAAATATATCTACTAATTAAACATTAATACAGTTCCTAAACAGGACAGTCTAAGTCTGTGCTAAACCTGACTGCATACCCACCTATACTTCAGACATGGGCTTTAGCTCCCAGAATCTCCGTTGAACCCAGCAGTTCAACAAATACAGTCCTATATCCCAGTTAACTATCAGGACAACCACATTAAATTCCATCCCATTCAACCGAAAATAATATGTAAAAACTTCTAAAAGCAAGATACCCTATTCAGTTCCCCAGTATCAATCCAAAATGCTGAATTCATTAGTATGGATCAACCAAATCCTGAAACAAACTGACAATTAAATTCCCAAGAATCAATCAGACTCAACTGTGATATACCATCCTTCTCTAGGCTTAGTGTACTGGAATTGAATCCCAGTTCTAACAATGAATCAGTCACTTTACCTAGTTCTCAGGTTTACCCACTATAGCAGTGTTCAGGTTTAGCCAACTGGACCAAGACTGCATATAAAATCTAGGTTCATTAGACTGAAACAAAGCTGTATTAAAATCCAGGCTTATTAGACTGAACCAATATTGATATATGCAATCTTAGGTTCAGTTAATTGGATCAGGACATTGCTATAGGGGTCTCAATCACTGTTATACAGTTCCAGTTCAGTGTACTGAGACATCCCCTGTTTCAGTGTACCAAGAATTTTCTGATACATGATGCTAAGCTAACATTGTTAGACATCAGACAACCCAACCTATCCTGTTGATCAATACATGCCATTGAAGTTTCCAAACTAACAGTTAGCTTAACTGTACTGAGGATATTCAAAATAAGGACTGAATTACAGCAGTGTTCCTTCAGTCTGAACACTGCTCTGGATGATCAGTCCAATAGTAACTTATCCTGCCCTTTGTGTACCTGCTATAAGTCTTTGAGACATATACAGAACTCATGAAACATAAGGGTGATATGTACTAATCAAAATTAAGACAATTATAACCCTAGTCCTGAATTCTATTGTTCTGAATCCAAGTTATCCCAAAGTCTAAATTCACTTCATCAATACTCGATTTCATCAAGCTACCAAATCAATGAGACCTAATACTTAACTAAGTTTTCAGACATGATACATCAGTACCCAAACTTGAGGCTGATGCATCCACCTTCAGTTAAAGGAAGAAATGGGTTTACTGAATAAGGAGATGACCAATCACAGGTTGCAAGTTTATTTCTTATAATCTGAAATAGACTACTAACTGTTAAAATGGGAATTCCATTCCAATCCCAGGCTTCAAAGCATTGATTTCCTGAATCAGGACTGTCATGTGAGAAATCAGTCCTTAGTAGGACTGGTACAATTAATCCCATTAGAGCTGATGTATGTCAGCTTCATAGGATTTACATGTATCAGTCCTTCCTCAGGACACATTATCAGTCTAATCCTAACACTGATACAACTATATGACAGTCCCCCCATATTTCAACCTACCACTCATCCTTCCTAACATATCACCTTAACCTATTCTTGAGAATGGGTTATCGTACAATCTCAAGACATTAATCCCGTACTCATATGGTTGAGGTATTGAACTCAACCAATCTTCCTTCTTAATATCAGTCAGTAAAATATACAGTTCAATACACCCCAGTCCTGAATCAGGACATAATCAGTCTTGATAAATACTGATATCAAATGGCCAGATGTAAGACACAATTCCCCATCTGATACACAATTTGTCCCACCAGAAATGATAAAATCCTAAGATCATTCATCGAACTAACTAATTGAATCTATAACAATGTAAAGATCGAGAATTACCTGCTGTAATTTGCCTGAGATCTTTTGTAATTTCACCACTACTCGACCAATATCATTTCAGTTCCTAAATCAGAAATTAATAAGAACAACAAACAGAGTGACATAAGGCAGGGTCAATTGATAAGTTGTTCGAATTGATCGAATGTTTTATACATCAATACTCACCCAAATTTGCTTACAAAGATTGAAGTGACAATTTAAAGGATTCGACAGTCATATGGATCGATCTGTAGGATCAATCATATCAATGATCAAAATCGATCGGCTCACAAAATAGATTTAATATTCTAAAGGAAAGAACAACATGAATCCAACATCAGCTTGGATGATCTCACCTCCAGTGTTGTTCGAAGAAAACAATTAGGTTGAATCAATCAAGATCTACCAGATCCTAGCTAATGCAGGAAGAAGATGATCCCCACAGCCAATTTTGTAGACATTAAGATTCTAGAAATAAAACAGTTCAAAATCAAATCGATTTGATTTAGGAAGACAAAGGACCAATTGAAGGAGGATGAACCTACTCTGAACGTCGGGAAGATCTGGTATGCTAATCCTGCTCCTCTGGAACAATGCCTCCGATGAACACTGAGCTTCCACCGCCGTGTCTAAAGAATCAAGTACCACTCGATAACCCGCACAGAAGACTCCTCGAGTTTCTTGTGTTCGCCATGGCTGTCCTCCTCTAGATTAGGTTGGAAAGGATCAATTTGGAAGAGGAGGGAAATTTAGATCTGAGAAGAATGGAAGAGAGTGAGGGTTGATACTGCTTAAATAGGCAGTTAGGAAATTTGAAATAGAAGAAGGAAATTGGAGGAAAAAATCAATCGATTTAGTTAGAGCCATGTGCTCTGAGCTCAGAAGAATGGAGAGGAGACCTGCTCATAACCGATTCTATGGCTAAAATAACCTAATGGCTATGGCTTTAGAAATGGGCCTAACTAATGGGCTAAAAGAATGGCTAGACTTAAATAACTAACTAAATGCAATTTTGATCAGTTTTAATAGACTGAGAAAGAAAGCCCACTCTAAGAAGTGAGGAAAATAATAAATAAAATTATATTCAAGGAAATAATTTAATACTATTGATTTTAAAATTTTATATAAAACATAGAGGTGGAGTTACACTATGATTCCAATTCTGACATTGACTTAGCCTTGAGAAATGGCCTAGCGGTTAGGCGAGACGTTCCCGTTTCAAGAAGTTAGCCATCGAAAGATTGATCTTGAGGATTGGTATGGATGGATAGAGTGAATCAAGAATATGGGAAGACCCCTCACGAGATTCGGCTGACATATATATATTTCAGGGGTGCCTGAGTATGTGCACGATGCGACTCAAGTGAGAATGACGAATTCTCTATCATGCGGCTTGGCTGAATGCATGTATTTTGGAGACGCCTGGAATATGTGCACGATCCAACCAAGTGATACGTTGAGTTCAAGGAAGACTTGAGGAATGGAAGAGGGTCAAGAATTTGAAATCGTGTTAAGGGAAAGATCGATAATAGTACGAGCGTGGCTTAAAATCGAAGAAAATGCTTAGGTGTATACGAGAGTCCTTGGATCAAAGTGGTCCAAGAGTAAGTACTCAATTAGTTTCGAGGACAAAACTTTTTCTGAGTGGTGTATGATGTAGTGCCCCATCCCGCAAAGTCAATCGGAGGAATCGAAACGCCGACGACGTTGGGACTTAGCCTTGGAACGGCTACTCGAAGACTTGCTCGGCCGAGGTGACTCCTCGCTCAGGTAGGGTAGTTTCGATGAACTTGCCTCATCTTAGCCTTCACTTAATAACTCGCATGTTTTCAACTTGCACAAGTTAGGCTTGATAATAAAAGAGACGCATCCACATAGCTAAGGGAATAATCTCGACGGGTTGGAATGTATTAGAACATGGAAAATAGTCCTACGGTCTGCTTAGAAGTCGGCTCAGCGTGCTTTCAAAATGACACTCGATCCTTCGTTCCGTGGCTTGGGAGAAGCTAAGTTGCTACGACACTCGAATTAGCCTAAGTCATAGGCGTCGCCCGCGTGAATGCTTGATAAAGCATGCACAGTCCCGTCGTTCAAGGCTTGGCATAGCCTTCGTACGTCCCGTGGGTTAAGTCGTCTTGCACGGCTTTTGGCTTAAGTCTAGGCACCCGAGAACTTGATTGTTCAAGTCGAACGCATGCACGGTACGTTCCCTCGATGTGAAGCTCGACGTAGCCTTTGCTCGTCAAGTTGTTCCCGAATAAGTTAGACAAGAGTTGTGCTGGGCTATCGAAGTCATAGCAAGCACTGTCCCCTGTTTCCTGCGGTTGCCAAGTCACATAGTCCCATAAGAACAAGGCTCATCGTATAAAGTATATGACTTGAGCGATAGCGTCGCCTAGAGAATAAGGTCTGTCTAAGGTACGAGCTACAGTCGTTTTAGTGAAGAGCATGCCACAGACAAAGAAAGTCCACGGGATTAGTTGTCGCCGAGATCGGTTCTGCTACTTAGGAGTCTCGCTAAGTCTCGATAAGCCTCGTTCACGCGAGATCGGTCCCGCTACTTGGGAGTCTCGCTAAGTCTCGGTAAGTCTCGCATACGAGATCGGTTCCGCTACTTGGAAGTCTCGATAAGTCTGGATAAGCAAGCACATGAGATCGGTCCCATATTTGGGAGTCTCACTAAGTCTCGATAAGTCTCGCACACGAGATCGGTCCTGCTACTTGGGTGTCTCGATAAGTCTGGATAAGCAAGTACGGGAGATCGGTCCCGCTACTTGGGAGTCTCGATAGAAAGAGGGAAAGCATGATCATGAATAAAGAAGGATATGGTAGATCGAGTTGAGTCTTGCATGGTCATTGGACAACTTGTCGACAAGGTGTAGTCTTCTCGAATGATCACCGGGGCGCCGGGATCAGGTCGGCCCGGGGGAAGCGAGGTGTGGCTCAAAGTAGTAGAAAGCTGGATAACCGCATGGGAGATTCGACGCTTCCGGGGCTAGCTACCCGCGGAGGGACGGACCGATATCCCTGAGCCACAAGTCCAAGATAGCTTGACATTGCTAGTGACCACTCATATTGATGGGTCGGCAGAATAGCGGCAAAATTGCATGTATGCCTTTGGATTGAGTCTATAACTTGAATGCATGTCCAGTCGATAACACAATGTCTGGGTCTAAGATTGGCCTGCAGCGTAGGCACCGTGCTTGGCACGATACTTGGCGTCAAGATGTTCATGAAATCGACACTAGGTTTCACAAGTCTTGTCTAAGTTGGTTTATGATTCGAACAGGAAGGCCGCAAGGCGGTAGCATGATAAGTCTTGATAAGTTGCGAGACACGACCTCAATCTTGAAGCACGAACAAGTCTAAGCAAGGTCTAGAGGCTCGTCCCCTTGACATCGTTGGCACAAGAATGTCTAGAGGCACATGAAAGAAGTGCACGTCTTGGCACGGTTGAGTTGCATAGGTTTCTTCTCGGCGAGGCACTGCCTCGAATGTATTGAAGTCACAAATAAGGTATGGCACGACCCTGCCGTCCCGAGTTGAAGTTCGGTCAAGTACATAAGCGATGCGGCACTGCCTCGATCGAAATATATGTTGGCATTATAGCACGACCATGTCGTGGCACATCGTTTTGGTCAGACGTCTACGTCTTAAAACTGATCCTAAGGCAAGACTGGAAAGACAATCATAAAGGGACTTGTATTGCACAAAGTAAATAAACGTGTCGGTTTTGTATGGGTGGGCGAGGAGCTCACTCCACCAGTATAGTTGAGTACTGACACCCACACAGTTTTCATGTGCAGGCACAGGTAGAAGCTTGTGGTGCGGAGCTCGCTTGGATGCGTCGAGGCATCGAATTCCTTAGCGATTTGAAGCGTGCGGCCGTGTGAACTCCAAACTTATACAGGACATAATGTATAGACATTGCCTTTCGAAGCTTTCGCTGGCTCAACCATTGTATCGAGAGATGAGAGAGAGCAGAGCGACTTGTAAATAAGAGAAAAGTGAGCTTGAGTGACTTGTAATCAGGGCCTTGCGCCCTATTATAATCTTATTGTTCATTATCAATAAAGAGTACTTTTGAATGACTTTTGTTTTGATTCTAAATTTTTGCTGCATGTTTCAATGTTTCTGCTTTGGACTTCTGTGCGACGACCCCGTCGCAGCTGCTGTAATAGGTCGTTATGAAACTGCCTTGCACGAGCACAATCTAGGCTCGTGCGGTTTCACGCCTTAGCGAGGACGATCACTCCTACGGGAGCGGGGCATGACAGTTATTTACATTCCTTTTCACTCATTCCACTGTTACTTTCTCACTTACTCACCTTCACTTATACACTCACTTGTCACTCACACTTGTTTACATTCCATTTCCTTGCCTCCCTTCTATTTTCCCCCTCATTCTTTTCATTCATTGAATGTATGAATGCATGATTGTATATATGCATATATCTATGTACATATGAATATATATATATTTGATTGTATATATACTTTATATATATTAATTGTATATATGATATTTTCATGAGTGTTTGTATACCTATATATAAGTTTTGATTTGTATATATAGGTATACATTGATTGTATATATGATATCCATATGTAGTTTTGGTATAGGAGCTTGGCTAGGCCTAGAGTTGACTAAACCTAGACTAGATTGGACTAGCTTGGACTAATTGACCTAGATTTGACTAGAGTTGACCATAGTTTGACTTCATATTGACTAGAGTTGACCAAGTGTTGACTTTAGCCTAGAATAACCTAGAAATCATTTAGATGCATTGTACACTTCATTTATAACCCCTTTGTATACATTGTAACTTGTGTTGCTCTAAATAGGACTCAGATACCTCATTTCGGACATTATATTCTCACAGACATTCAGATATTAGGCGAGTACATTCTTTGATCGTTTTATACTTACTAGGACTTCTATTCTTGCTCTAGACTACATTACTTGATTCTGTCACGTTGTTATCACGGATTGGTACTATATGGATCTTTTTATGAGATGTTATCCCCCTTTGCCGGTGCATCAGATACTTTATGTCATGTGTTTCAAGTACATCACGTATTCCTTGCTCTCATGTTATTCATGTATTCTCATGTGCACTCATGTACGCTCATGTATTCTCATGTACTTTCATGTGTTCTCATGTTCGACCGTGCTTTTCCAGGTGCTTCATGTATAATCAAACCTCATGTACGTAATGTAACTTGATCAAATCCTTGTGTATTGATTTGGGGTAGGGGTGAGTATAAATGGTTATGTGATTTATCCCCGCATGTGCACTCTGTTATTTATTCATGTGATTATTATGATTCTCATGTGCACTACAGCTCTCATTGATACTATGGGAATCATGTGAGGTTCAGATTATTCATGTGCAACCCAAGCCGATTACATACCATTTTGTGCTCTAAATCACTTAGTCACTTACAGTTCTTACTTTTATAGTTATATATTTCTAGTTTATCAAATCTCTCTTTTATACTGCATGTACATTTTTTTAGCATTTCATGTATATTACTCTATTGCCAGTTTTATATTTCCTACATGATATGAACTACGTAAGATGTTTTGTGCTCGCTCCTGTCCTGACTGAACCTGTTGAAAATATTACAGAGGATGAGGAGGACTTCTGCCCTACCTACTACGGAGCATGCCTAGATGACACTTGTAACCTGGACCCCCAGGAGCTTCAGACAGCTGTTGAGGATCCTACCTTTGTCTAGTTTAGATAGCTAGACTTTTATCTTATTTTCATGTCATTTGAGCTTGTGGATTTGAGTTGTATTTATTTGTGTTGTTGTTTGTGTCGTTTAGACACTTGGACTTATTTCACTTCAGTTGTATTTCTTTTTTGATATTTCATATCTATCTTATCGTACTTTCCATCCTAGCTTTGTGATTGGGTTGTACCTCTGTGATTGTCCTCCGTTCGGAGAGCATACTTGTTCAGATACTTTATATCGTTAGATGATTGTGACCTATGACAGCGTTCTACCATCGACACTATGGCGTAGGCTGGACGTACCCACTTCTCGTGCCCTTATACCGGGTGTGAGTCGTGACAGTTGGACTCTGATCATTTGAGACTATTTTTTATAGCTGTTTGGAGTGGGTATGTCCACCCGGCTATCTCTTTGATACATTATTTATTTGGACTCTTATATGTTTTGTGTTGAGCTATGATGAAATTAGATTATTATATTCCGACCTGTGATTATTTTATATATACAGCTTATGTACGTATACGAGGATTTCATATATTAGAATATTCTTCGTATATGGGCAGCTAACATTTCTACGTACTCGGTCCTAAGTATTTTGGTACTTGGGCGTTACATATTTTTGTGGTGGCCCATGCAGGTCAAAAATTATTGTTGGGTTACATGACTGTGCCCAACAAGCCAGCATATAGGAATATAAATAGTATCTCATCCAGAACTACTACCTCATTTGACTTCCAATTATTTCAAATTTCCTTTGATTACTTGAACTGCCTCATATCTAACCTTTCCTAAGATCATCCTATTTTTTTCGTGCCAACAGTATGAATCTAAGAAGCGGACACTCTTCTGCCTTGGCCCTCACATCTGGTGAAGAGGCTACCCCGGAGGGACAGAATCCTCCGATGGCTCCGGTGACACCGTACTAGCCATGACAGTCGCAGCCTACTACGACTTCGATGCCTGTGCACCTAGAGATTACAGCTCCCCCAGTTAGCCAGGCTAGGCAGACCAATATCGTGCCACTAGAAGGGAGTGTACCATTACGACCTCCACCACCATTCCTTCAGCAGTTTCTACCACAGTCGGGACAACAGATGCCTCCAGCACCGACTGATGGAAGCCCTACTTCCCAGTTCATGTAAGCCATGATGCAGGCTCAGTGGCAGCAGACTGAGCTGATGCGACAGACTATGATGGAAGCATTGGCTAGACCTCCACCTGTATCCCCGACACCAGTACTGGCTCTGCATCCTTATGAAGGCGCTATCAAGAACTTCACAGTCATGAACCCCAAGGCCTTCAGAGGAACGGAGAAGCCACTAGAGGTGTCTCAATGGTTTGTTAGCACATAAAAGTTACTGAAGGCATCCCAGTTACCAGCTCGAGATTGGATGATAGCAATAAACCTACTATTAGAGGATAATGCCCACCACTGTAGAAAGCGAAAGAAAGGCGACTTGGTACTGGGATCTCCTGGAAGCAGTTCTATGATCTATTCTATGAGAGATTCTTTTCCATCCATGTTCGAGACGGTCTATACGACCAGTTCCTTTATCTGAAGCAAGGAAATATGACAGTTGATGAGTATGACTCAGAGTTTAATCGCCTGAGTAGATTTGGTACGGGACTGATCCCGATCGAGTTAGAGAAGGCAAGGAGATTCCATCAAGGGCTTACACCAGAGCTCAAGTCTTATACGACTACCCAGTTTTGAGTCTCCCATTCAGCTGTCTTGGAGGAAGCTCGTGCTCAGAAGATTTTTCGTAAGGAGCAGCATCGAACATCGAGACATCATATACCAGCAGTGACACCAGCCCGAGCTACTCAGGGTGGACCTATCAGGAGGCCCCCAAGACAGTTCTAGCAGAGGCCCACAACTTATCAGAAGCCCACCTACAACTATTGCGGGAAGCATGGACACCTCATGAAGGACTGTCGAACTCGACTTGGAGTATGCTTGAGATACGGGTCAGGACAACACAAGGTAAAGGATTGTCCAGAGCAGCAGTCCTTAGTTTATGCCCTATAGAACCCGAGACAGACAGCCCCAGCACTTCCAGCACCCCAGCCAGCAATAGGGGCACCTTGCCCACCATTACCACCCCAATCGACACAGTTCGAGAAGGCCAGATCTCAGGGCCCTGGACAGAATTATGCAAAGCATTCTCTCTTGCTGTTGAGGATATAGAGATAGAAGTAGAGGTCATCGCAGGTATGGTTTTAGTTACTTCATTTTCTGCCATTACTTTGTTTGACACAAGAGCCACTCATTCATTCATAGCCACTAGTTTTACCACTAGACACAGCATTCCCATCACACCCTTATCTAAGAATATTAGAATCCTCACTAGAGGAGGAGTTGTACCTGATAGTGGTGTTTGTAGACTTTGTCCTGTAGTGATATGTGGTAGAGAGATGAAAGCACGACTTCTTACATTTTCTATCCCGACATTCGATGTGGTTCTCAGAATAGACTGGTTGAGCCAGCATTTTGCCCTTATAGACTGCCATGGGGCAGTGTCATCTTTAGACCACCGAATATGACGGAGTTTGAGTTCACTAAAGAAGAAAGAGAGAGTTGTGATGCACCCACATTAGGGACTCACATGATGATTCAAGACACCCCTCAGCACCCTGTCATCTCTGAGGTCGAAGCTGTATTCTCCGAGGATTTGCCAAAACTGCCACTCGACCGAGACATCAAGTTTTCTATTAAGCTTATTCCGAGAGAGCCTATTTCATCTCAAGTTTATCGAGTAGCACCCAAAGAGTTGGTAGAAATAAAGACACAGATAGACGACTTATTGGAGAAAGGCTTTATTCGTGCCAGTGCATCACCATGGGGAGCACCCCTTCTTTTTGTGCCTAAGAAAGACGGGACAGTGTGCATGTGTATCGCCTATAGAGATTTAAATACAGTTACGGTGAAGAACAAGTACCCTTTGTCGCGCATAGACGATCTATTCGATCAACTAAGTGGAGCATAAGTATTCTCCAAGATCGACTTACGATCGAACTATCACCAACTGAAGGTTCGGAAGGAAGATATTCCGAAGACGACATTTCGATCGAGGTATGTGTTGACACAAAGTCACAGTCAACCAAATATTGACTACATTGACCAAATAATATTTGTATTAATTCAATACGACACACGACGACTGCATTCAGTTCAAGACAGATGACAGCTTAGTCTCCGGCTCTCAGTGTGTTCTGGAGTCTGTATTTTATAATTTCATTGAGTCTAGATTTATGTACTCTGAGTCTTGCTGAGCTCTTGGAACTTAGTCTATAACCTACCCAAAATCCCAAGCTCCACTGAACCAAAAACTGCCCACTGGTCCCCTTAGAACCACTCTGTGCTCTGGAGACAGAGTTCGGGCCGAACTCTGCCTCCACACAGAGTTCGGGCCGAACTCTGTCCCCTAGAAATCAGGAACCCTAATTTTAGGGATAGCTGGTTGCTAGTTGTCCAACGGCCAAATTTTTAAATATTCCTACCCGAATTCTGGCCGAATTCTGCCTATAAAAACACTATAAATAGGGCATGAATTCTCTCATTTTAATCCATCCAATCTTCTCTTCTCTTCTCTCTTATAAGCTCAATAAGCCATACCCTTCCCATCTACTAGCCACAAGCCTCCTAAGTCCCGAGTGCTCAGCATCTCTCAGTTAGGATTCTTGTGCAAGAGTCGAAGAAGTCGCTTGGACAATTCTAAGCAAATCGCCACTGCGATCCTCTGTTAAGAAGTTGACGTGCTCTTCTGAAGAAAAGGCACGGGTTGTAAACTACTATTTCACAAATAGTGGATTTAATCCTGAGCTAGAGTTCTCAGGCCTGGACTAGTCCTCCACGAGGGAAACCAGGTTAAAATTGCTGTGTTTGCGTATGCTCTTCTGCTCTTCATTTATTTTCCGCACTTTACTCTGATTATTTATTGTTAGTGAAAGAGTTATTTTTTAATTGGCTATTTTTCTCTATAAACTCTATTCACCCCCCTCTAGAGTTGCCAAACTGTTCTTCAATTGGTATCAGAGCTCTGTTCTCTTTACAAGGATTAACATCCTAAGAGCTGATCCATGGCAACCACACAATCCTTGATTTCCAATCATGGTGAAGGTCAGTCCACTCATAGGCCTCCCCTATTTGATGGGACTAACTACACATATTGGAAAACAAGGATGAGCTTCTATCTTAAGTCTCTAGACTTTGACCTGTGGACTGTCGTCACTGACGGTTACAAAAAGCCCGCCAGGATAGTTGTCGATAGTGACCTCATTGAGAAACCACACGACAAATATTCTGTCGAGGAGAAGAAACAGGCAAGTCTAGATGCTAGGGCTATTAATGTTTTATTCTGTGCTATAGACAGGAATGAGTTCAACAGGGTTTCTACTTGCACCACTGCTCATGAAGTATGGAGACTTCTAGAAGTGACGCATGAAGGAACCACACAGGTCAAGGAATCTAAAATAAGCCGTCTCACTCAAGAATACGAAGCCTTCAAGATGAAGCCAAGTGAGACGATCACTCAAATGATCACAAGATTCCTCGACATCATCAATCCTCTATCTTCGCTCGGAAAGCAGTACTCAAACCACGAGAAGATTCGTAAGCTGCTCAGAGGGCTACCAAAGATTTGGAACCCTAAGGTGACAGCCATCATAGAAGGAAACGATCTCACAACAATGTCAATGGAGACCTTGATGGGTAAGCTTATGACTCACGAGCTTGACCTCAAGGACTTCGAAGAGCCTGCTCCGAAGACCAGGGAGATCGCACTCAAAGCTCATCAACGAAAAGCTAATCATGATGAGACCGAAGAAGATAATTCGGATGATGAAGACCAAGCTCTCATGGTTCGCAACTTCAGGAAATTCCTTCGCTTCAATCGAAGGAAGAAGGAATCTCAAGAAGACGATGAAGAAGAACCAACTTGTTACGGTTGCAAGAAAACTGGACATGTCCGAAAAGACTGCCCATTCATGAAGAAGAGCAACCGCTATGAGAAGCCATACAAAAAGAACTCATCAAAGAAATATGCCAACACAGGCATCTGGCATGAAAGTGAAGCAAGTGACTCTGAGAAAGAAAAGGACTCTCCTCAAGATACAGCAAATGTGTGCCTGATGGCAACTTCTAACAAGGTATCTAACGAAACTCTGGATGACTTCTCTTTTGATGAACTTGGCGATGCTTTCACTGATTTACTCGATGATCATAAAAAGGTCATCGGTAAATATAAACATGCCAAGGACAAAATCAAAAGTCTAGAAGATGAGATACAAAGAATTTCCTTACTTCTTGATAATGTTAGAGACACATCACCCACTAATGACACTGATGAAGTATCCAAGCTCAAATTAAGCTTGCATGATGCTGAAGCACGTATTGAGCAACAAACTCAAGAAATCACTACACTCAACACGTTGCTTGCTGAAGAAAAGAGTAGACACAAGATTTCCATGACTAAGATATATGGCTTAAATATTAAGGTTAATGAACTGCAAGCTGTTACCAAAAGATTAGAAACCAAATTGGGTAAACAGGTTGTTCAACCTCAAACCCAATCACATGAGCACAACACCACTCATGCTAGTCAACCACGTCATTCTCATGCAGCACATAACCATGCATTCATATACACAAACTTTCACAAACCACGTGCACGTAAGAACAATTCTCACTCAGTACACAAGCATCATGCACAAAGACACAATCAACAGCACTTCACACATAAAAATCTTCATGCCATGCCATATAGACAAGACCATCATGCAAAGCCATATAGACAAGATCCTCATATACCATATAGACAAAATCATCATGTCATGCCATATAGACAAAATCATCATGCCATGCCATCTAGACAATATCAGCATGTCACTCATCATAGACAACACCATCACCATGCCACTTATTCCATGCATAATCATCCTCACCATGCTAACTCTTCACATCATGTCCATCCTCATCCTGTTGCTTATAAATATTATTCTCATACTCCTAGTATAAACAAGAATGCTATCTGTACTTATTGTGGATTACATGGACACATCTCACCACAGTGCAGAGTTAGAAGACTTGTAGATAAAAGGATATATGCTTGGTTCCCAAAGACTAACTTTTCAGGACCCTCAAGAACTCGGGCACCAAAGGTCACATCTACTCTTGATGTAGGTGGACCTTCCCTCCTCAACTGAAAGTAAGTGGATTCTCGATAGTGGATGCTCGCGACATATGACGGGAGACGCAAACCTTTTTGCATCACTATCGATGAAGAGAGAAGGATACGTATCCTTCGGTAACAATCTCAAAGGGCACATTATAGGTAATGGTATCATTGGTCATCCTCCCTCTCCTGTAATAAAGGATGTCTGCCTAGTGACCGAGTTAAAGCATAACCTGCTCAGCATTAGTCATCTTGCTGATCATGGATATGACATTAACTTTGGACAAAACAGTTGCTACATCTATGATAGGTCAACAGGAGACATTGCTTTTGAAGGGAAAAGAGAGGATAACATCTATATTTTCTATCTTTCTATAAATACTAACAATGCAGGTAGATGTTTATATGCCCACAAAGACGAACGACTACTTTGGCACCAGCGTCTTGGTCACGCCAACATGGATGCTATATCCAGGCTTTCTACCAAGAAGCTAGTGAGAGGATTGCCTGACATCACATTCAAAAAGGATACGGTATGTGCCGAATGTGAACTAAACAAGGCAACAAAATCCTCGTTTCATTCCATCAACTCTGTAAGTACTACTAGACCCTTGCAACTACTTCATATGGATTTATTTGGTCCTAGTAGAATAGCTAGCCTTGGTGGCAAACTGTATGCATTTGTTATTGTTGATGATTTTTCGAGATTTACTTGGGTTTTCTTTCTCGCTAATAAGAGCGATGCTTTTTATGCTTTCAAAGTTTTTGTAAAGAAAGTTCAAAACGAAAAAGGCTACATGATTACTCGAATCCGAAGTGATCATGGAGGCGAATTCGTAAATTATGATTTTGAAAGTTTTTGTAATACAAATGGTTTTGATCATGAATTTTCTTGTCCTAGAACTCCTCAACAAAATGGTGTTGTGGAGCGGAAGAATAGAACTCTCGGCGATATGGCCAGAGTCATGTTGAATAAATTTTCACTTCCGAAATACTTTTGGGCAGAAGCTGTTAGTACAGCATGCCATATTTTGAATAGGGTGCTGATTCGTCCCATTACGAAGAAAACACCCTATGAGCTTTGGTTTGGGAGAACCCCCAATGTTTCTTATTTTAAAGTTTTTGGTTGTAGATGTTTTATCCTTAACACCAAAGACAACTTAGGCAAATTTGATGCCAAAGCTGACGATGATATCTTTCTTGGTTATGCCGCCAAGAGTAAAGGATATAGAGTTTTCAATAAACGCTCACTTATTGTGGAAGAGTCAACAAATGTGACTTTTGATGAAGACAACAGTGCAGCAAGTACTCTTGATGATGACGTTGAGCCATCAACTTCTACTCCAATGAATACTTCAACCGAAACTAATTCTCTGGAGGGTTTGCCTAAGAAATTCTCTTTCAAACCTTCTCATCCAGAAAATTTAGTTATAGGAGAAGTTTCACGTGGAGTAACTACTAGATCATCACTAAGAGACTCTGTTGCTAGCACTGCCTTCATTTCACAAGTAGAGCCTAAAAACATTTCTGAAGCTTTTAATGATGAATTTTGGATTTCTGCTATGCAAGAAGAACTCAACCAATTCGAGAGAAGCCAAGTATGGGAACTCGTTCCTAGACCGGTTAATCACTCTATAATTGGTACTAAATGGGTTTTTAGAAACAAGGTAAATGAAGATGGTTCAGTCACACGTAACAAAGCTCGTCTAGTAGCTCAAGGATACAACCAAGAGGAAGGTATCGACTACGATGAGACGTATGCTCCTGTTGCTAGACTAGAATCCATTCGGATGCTTTGTGCTTTTTCTAATTTTCAAAACTTTAAATTGTTTCAAATGGATGTGAAAAGTGCCTTTCTGAATGGTTTTATTAAGGAGGAAGTTTATGTAAAACAACCTCCTGGCTTTGAAAATCACAAATTTCCCGACCACGTGTTCAAGCTAAAGAAAGCACTTTATGGCCTCAAACAAGCCCCCAGAGCTTGGTATGAAAGGCTAAGTAGCTTCTTACTTGAGAAAGGTTTTTCAAAAGGGAAAATTGACACAACACTGTTTATAAAATCTTTTAAAGACACTATTCTGTTGATTCAAATTTATGTTGATGATATTATTTTTGGGTCTACTGATGAAACTCTTTGTCAAGAATTTGCCAAGTGTATGCAGACAGAATTTGAGATGAGCATGATGGGAGAGCTCAACTACTTTCTTGGCCTGCAAGTAAAGCAACTGGCAAATGGAACTTTCATCTGTCAATCGAAGTATACCAAGGACATGCTGAAGAAGTTCGACCTTGACAACGTCAAACCAATTAGCACGCCAATGGCTACTTCAACCAAACTCGAACCAGATGAGAGCGGCAAACCCGTTGATCAACGTAAGTATCGAGGTATGATAGGCAGCTTACTTTATTTAACTGCTAGTCGCCCCGATATCATGTTTAGTGTTTGCCTATGTGCTAGATATCAAGCAAATCCTAAGGAATCTCACATGACCGCGGTTAAGCGTATCTTTCGATACCTTAAGGGTACGGTTACAGTGGGCCTATGGTATCCCAAGTCAACATCATTTGACCTCATCGGTTACTCTGATGCTGACTTTGCTGGATGCAAGGTCGACCGTAAAAGTACGAGCGGCACGTGTCATTTGTTAGGAAAGGCTTTAGTCTCATGGTTTAGCAAGAAGCAGAACTCTGTCGCACTATCCACAACAGAAGCTGAATACATAGCAGCTGGGCGTTGTTGTGCACAGATTCTGTGGATGAAGCAAACCCTTGAAGACTATAAGTTATCTTTCATGCATATTCCTATATTCTGTGACAATACTAGTGCCATCAATTTGACTAAGAACCCTGTCTGCCACTCACGCACTAAACATATTGAGATCAGACACCACTTTTTGCGTGATCATCAGCAAAATGGCACGATTAACTTAGAATTTATTGACACTGATCATCAGCTAGCAGATTTCTTTACTAAGCCATTATCCGAAGAGCACTTCAATTTTCTTTGTCGTGAACTCAGAATTTTGGATGAAGCAGTTATAAGTTGAGACTTACTTGCGTAAATATCGAGTATATTTTGATTCTTTTATGACAAATTTATTATGGGTACAAGCCGAAAGGGTCCTTCTGACAAAAAGGCGTAAAAGCCTAAGCGACACGGTGCACTAGTCCTCAGGACTACCGCTAGCTGGGATCCGGCCCCTGCAGCTAACCCATGGCAAATTTGAAATACTGAATTACAATATATTTCCTTATTTATTATATGGTGTGTTACGATTTATTATTGCCAAATTGATCTTCCTAAAGTTCATTCTGACCATTGTGAATCTCTCTATGTACTTTATTGGGTTTATCAAAATTGTATCTCTTTTTGTTCAACACTTAATCATTTTTCAGCCCAACTTTTGTTCTGGACCACTGATCCAGAACTCGGGCCGAACTCTGCCCCTAACAGAGTTCGGGCCGAGTTCGGTCCCTAGGTTCCAGAATCGGGATCTGGTTCTGCCGTTGGATCTATTCCAATCCAATGGTCACTATTCTACCCGACCAAAGACAAAGCCCTACTTTATGTCGGGATTCCTTCTCTTTCCTCCCATATTTCTTTCTTCTCCACCTCTTCCATCATCTTCCTTCCAAACCCTAACCCTAGTTCTTGATCTATAGGGCTCTATTTCCTCTCAAAATCAAGGAAAAGGGGTTTTTCAACGTTCTCTTCAACTGTTTGACATTATTTTCAGGTATAACTCTCTCTTTCTCTCCATTTCAAGTTATCCAATTTCTTGCAAATGGCTCCACGCTTGCCCAATCGTGGGAAGAGGATCCGAACCGAGGGTGCTTCCTCTTCGAATCCTCCTCCTCCGATTGAACAAGTAGTTGAACAACACCCCATTCATCCGTTGTTCAATCCGCCGAGTCCCGATGACCCTAACACATACGACGACCGTCTATTTGTATCGCTAGACGCCTCTAATGAATGGTTTAGCGATTTTAGGACTCGTCCGGTGTTTGGGGGCCATCCCATCAATTTCACAATATTTTCTCAATATGCATCTTTATTTCGTGATCTTTGTTTGGATGAACTAGTTGCTTCCAATTCTGTCATTTACCATAGTGCAATCCAAATGTTCTACTGTAATCTGACTCACGATGCAACCCACATCTATTCCCGGGTTGCTGGCATTAACATTGCCTTCAATGATTCTGAGTTGGGAGACTTTCTTGCTCTCCCGGATCTTGATGTGTGGGACAAGCTTGTGGAAGCACGTCAACTTCAATTTGTTGGCGATACTTCCCTTGAAGGATTCAAGGAGGATTTATGTGCTCCTAACGTAAGTCCTCGCAAGCTAAAGGCCAAGCATCTCACCCCCTACTTTTATGAACTTCATCGCATCGTGTTCAATACTATCTTGCCCAAGGCTGGCTCAACAGATGAAGTCACTTATCTTGAGATCTCCGCCTTATATCATCTCCACTATCGTATTCCATTCAACTTTCCATGGACTATGATGGATTGGATGATCAACTGTCGGAAGAAACCAAGAGCTTTGGTTTATCCTCTCTATCTTTCTTTAGTTTTTCGTGCTTTCATCATTCCTATCCATGATTGTCCGTTCCTGCCTGCACCTGCTTTTCTATCCAAAGCACGACGCCTTCAGCCTGTCGCTGCTTCTGAGTCATCTGAGCATTCTGCTGATGAGGAGCTTGACGCCCCTCCTCTTGGTCAGGATGCACCACCTCCACCTGCCACTCTTGACTCCATCCAGACCATGCTCCGGGAACGTTTCGACTTGGAGGACGATCGGTGGGCTCAGATGGACTACCGCACTACCCTGCAGATGAGTGCACTTAGCAACTCGCTGCATGATATTCGGTACTCTATGTCCCATCATCCTGCTATGCCCATTCCCATACAGCGGGATCCCGATCGTGAGGGTTATCGCATTGATGATCCGTGGGTCTTACGTTACCTGGATCCGGGTGCTGCTTTTGTGGATCCCAGACGCTCAGACACTCCCGGACCATCTCGTGCTCCGTGATGGAGATTGGCTACCATCTGCTGCTGCTGCTACTGATGATGATCTTAGTTACTTTTGATTTCAGTTATTTAGTTTCTTATGGATTTATGTAGCTGGTTTATGTACTCTGTTTATGAGTTGGTCACTTGGTTTGGTGGATGACATTATCTGTCTTTATTATCATTTTATTTCAGTGACTTATTTTGCTTAGTATTTCACTGTTTCTTCTCTGCTTGGTGTGGTTGCATTACTATTCATTGCTTCTTTATATTGCTAACTGCCAAAAGGGGGAGAAATAATGTATATTTTTGTGCTTGTTTTGCTTTTGGGAGATATTATCTATCAGGCCACTGGTTCTATGCATTCGTATATCTGTGTATATCTGTACCATTTGCTCTGGAAAATATTATCTATCAGATCACAGGTACTACGCATTTTGTACGGGAGAGAGCTATAGCTTCTAGCTCGACACCGTTCATGGTTTACGGGGGAGCTATTTTCTCTTAGCTCAGGCATCGTTTATGGGGGAGCTATGTTACAATCAACTGTGTCCAGGTATGAATATTGAAATATACATATATTATTTTGTCAATTATCAATATGGGGGAGATTGTTGACACAAAGTCACAGTCAACCAAATATTGACTACATTGACCAAATAATATTTGTATTAATTCAATACGACACACGACGACTGCATTCAGTTCAAGACAGATGACAGCTTAGTCTCCGGCTCTCAGTGTGTTCTGGAGTCTGTATTTTATAATTTCATTGAGTCTAGATTTATGTACTCTGAGTCTTGCTGAGCTCTTGGAACTTAGTCTATAACCTACCCAAAATCCCAAGCTCCACTGAACCAAAAACTGCCCACTGGTCCCCTTAGAACCACTCTGTGCTCTGGAGACAGAGTTCGGGCCGAACTCTGCCTCCACACAGAGTTCGGGCCGAACTCTGTCCCCTAGAAATTAGGAACCCTAATTTTAGGGATAGCTGGTTGCTAGTTGTCCAACGGCCAAATTTTTAAATATTCCTACCCGAATTCTGGCCGAATTCTGCCTATAAAACACTATAAATAGGGCATGAATTCTCTCATTTCAATCCATCCAATCTTCTCTTCTCTTCTCTCTTATAAGCTCAATAAGCCATACCCTTCCCATCTACTAGCCACAAGCCTCCTAAGTCCCGAGTGCTCAGCATCTCTCAGTTAGGATTCTTGTGCAAGAGTCGAAGAAGTCGCTTGGACAATTCCAAGCAAATCGCCACTGCGATCCTCTGTTAAGAAGTTGACGTGCTCTTCTGAAGAAAAGGCACGGGTTGTAAACTACTATTTCACAAATAGTGGATTTAATCCTGAGCTAGAGTTCTCAGGCCTGGACTAGTCCTCCACGAGGGAAACCAGGTTAAAATTGCTGTGTTTGCGTATGCTCTTCTGCTCTTCATTTATTTTCCGCACTTTACTCTGATTATTTATTGTTGGTGAAAGAGTTATTTTTTAATTGGCTATTTTTCTCTATAAACTCTATTCACCCCCCTCTAGAGTTGCCAAACTGTTCTTCAGTATGGACACTACGAGTTCTTGGTCATGCCTTTCGGTTTGACCAATGCTCTCGCAGTCTTCATGAACTTAATGAACAAGATCTTTCACCAGTACTTGGACAAATTTGTAGTCGTCTTTATAGATGATATCTTGATATACTCGAAGAGCCAAGAGGAGCATGAGCAGCATCTACAGATTATTTTGGGGACCTTGAGGGATAAGCGACTTTTTGCAAAGTTTAGCAAGTATGATTTCTTTCTCATGGAGGTATCATTTCTTGAACATATTGTCACTGGAGATGGCATATCGGTAGATCCGGAGAAGATCACAGCAGTCAAGGCATGACCTGCTCCCACATCAGCTTCCGAGGTGAGAAGTTTTCTTGGACTTGCGGGTTATTACCGAAGGTTCGTAGAAGATTACTCTCGAATAGCGGGGCCTGTGACTCGACAAACTTGCAAGGATCAGGAGTTTGTATGGACAGATGAGTGTCAAATCGCTTTTGATGAGTTGAAGAAGTGCTTGACCATGACACCTATCTTGACACTACCATCGGGCCCGGGAGGATTCATGATCTACAACGATGCATCCGGGAGGGGATTAGGATGCGTATTGATGCAGAAGGGTCATGTAGTAGCATATACATGAAGACAGTTGAGGGTGCACGAGAAAAATTACCCAACCCACGATCTAGAGCTCTCAGGGGTTATCCTTGCTCTGAAGTTATGGAGACACTACTTGTACGGCGAGAAGGTAGATAACTACACTGATCATAAGAGCCTCAAGTACGTGTTCACAAAAAAAGAGTTGAGTATGCGACAATGATATTGGTTGGAGTTGATAAAAGATTACGAGATCGAGGTACATTATCATCCGGGAAAGGCTAATGTTATGGCAGACGCATTAAGCCGTAAGCCCATGGCTCATTTCTTGACCACACAGAGAGAGTTAATTGGAAATTTGTAGTAGCTTGGTATTGAGGTAGTATTGCCTGGAGCGGATGGCGTGTTAGCCAATCTCCAAGTGCAATCGTCGCTAGTAGAGAGGATCAAGGTAACATTGCCTACAGATGCTAGATTTCGATGGCTTAGCGAGATGACTGAAGAAGGAGAGCAGACGGGATTGAGGATTCATCTCGATGGGACATTGTGATATAGTGATCGTATTTATGTTCCTAATGGAAAGCTACGGCAGGAGTTGATGGCGGAAGCACACAGTTCGACTTACTCTATTCATCCCGGAGGAACTAAGATGTACCGGGACATACGACGGTATTATTGGTGGCACGGAATGAAGCAAAAGATAGCTCATTTTGTGGCCAAGTATTTGGTATGCCAACAAGTGAAGGTCGAGCACCAGAGGATGGCCGGATTACTGCAGCCGCTACCCATTCCCGAGTCGAAGAGGAAGCATATTACGATGGACATCATCACGGGATTTCCTCGGAGTCCTAGTGGACGAGATACAGTATAGGTGATTGTTGATAGGCTTACCGAGTCAGCCTATTTCTTACCTTTTAGAGTGGGACAGTCCACCGAAGTTTTGGCTGATATGTATATGAAGTAAATAGTGAAACTATATGGTGTACCAGTTAGCATCATGTCAGACCGTGACTCGAGGTTCACTTCGCACTTTTAGAGAAGTATGCAAGACAGTTTGGGTACGCATTTGAAGTTTAGCACGACGTACCATCTGCAGACAGATGGCCAGTCAGAGCGTATGATTTAGACGCTAGAGGATATGTTGAGAGCGTGTATGCTTGACTTTGGCGGATTTATAGTATTTTTTATAAATTTATGAAAAAGGATGGCTCCGTTAGAGGATATGTTGAGAGTTTATTTAAATTATTTTATGAATTTATAAAAGGATGGCTCCGTTAAAGGATGGCTCCGTTAGAGGTTCCCGTATTTCTTTTTATGAATTTATTTAAATTATTTTAGATTTATAGTATTTTTTTATATAAGAAAACTTTATATATAGGGGAGTATATAGTAGGAGGGATATATAGGGTATATATACAAAATTATATATATAGGATATATTGCATATAAGGATTTGGTGGTAGTACATTATTGAAGTATATATAGTTTTAGAAATTTATATATATAATTTTTGTAATTTTTTGATATATATATATATATATATATATATATATATATATATATATATATATATATATATATATATATATATATATATATATATATATTTATAAGCATATATATATATATATATATATATATATATATATATATATATTTTATATATATATATATATATATATATATATATATATATATATATATATATATATATATATATATATATTTTATATATATATATATATATATATATATATATATATATATATATATATATGCTTATAAATATATATATATATAAATATATATATATATATATATATATATATATATATATATATATATATATATATATATATAAGCATATATTTAAGCATATAAATAAGTATTATAGAAAAAAAAAAGAAGAGAAAACCCTCTATGTGAACAGTGCCAATGCACTGTTCACCATCTCAATCCCGACCCCCCTTTCCCGCAAGCAACTGAAGCATAGGATGTGCTTCCACGGGAAAAAAAAAAAGAAAACAAACATATTTAAAATCCTTTAAAAATCTTGCCAAATATTTTTAAATATTTTGTACTTAATCCTAAACAGATTCTCATCCGCTCAAAACCTATCCTCATTCAAATCGAATACAAAATCCGAAGAGAAATCAGAATTAAACTTTCGATACATAATATAACTTGTGGTATTCATCCAATCCTTTAAAACCCACGCATACCCCAAATAACTCGACTTCAGAGCGACGACAACATCTAGGTGCCCCACCACGATCACCTGCACGGCCGCCCACTTGTCGGATAACCACCGGACCACCATTCGACTGAGCAAGAAATAGAGATTACTCTGTTTTCGCACTCACAGCCGACTCAAGGTACCGACTTCCCCCTCCGATTTCTCTGCCCATGATAAATTGTTTTTGTTTCTGTAAAACATTCTAGAAACCCTATGTGACCCTCTTTGGACCCCTTCAAAGGGATTCAAGTAAACCTTACTCGTTTGAGCAGAAACTCGACACAAAGTTGGGAAAAATCTGTTCGTAAAGATAATTTTAAGGCTGTCCAAACCCTCAACTTGGAAGCCAAATTCTGGTCTGTACATTAAGGTTTTCGATAAGCTAGTTAAAAACAGTCGAAACAGCATAAATGAGAATAAAACGCTCCTGTTAGATCTACATTTCGATTATTATACATGAAGTTATTTGCTGTTAACGTTGGGAGAAAAATTGCCTTTAAAATTATAAAAATTTTATAAACCAGTCCGATAAGGTGTACGCCCTAGCAAACTGGACAACGTGGTCGCACACTATATGCATCAAAAGGCGCATATGGATGTTGACGACGTGTGGGAACTGACGGAACACGATTTCGTTGCGCGTGCGCGACGAAATTAGTGCGTATCCGTCGAGATACCCCCGTATCGACCTTTTGAAAACTTGGCCATAACTTCGTGTATGTTCATCGTATCGAGACGAAACTTGTACCAACAGGACTGCATCAAAATTCTGGTCCTGTGTACCAAATTTGGTCTGATTCTGAGAAGGTCGACCGAAACGTCTTTTTGGCGGGCTAGCGACTCGATCCTGCGGGCAAAATTGTACACGGTCCGCTGGAATCCAACTTTGGATGCACGGTTGGGCTCTTCTCCTCAAACCGGACCCGTAGACTTGTAGTTTGACGACTTTAGAGACCATAGACATTGACACACATTTTGGTGCAAAACAGGTCCAACGGCGGACATCGTTTTGACCAGAAATTATGATTTTGCCCTTGTTTTCGAATTAAACTTTTGGACAAGAATTTCCTAGATATATCTTTTACATCAAGAACATTCTTGATGTTTGTTTCAACATCCGGAGCCGTTGGTAGATTTTGAGATTTTATTGCCGACGTATTCGATTGTTGGATTGCCATTTCCGTACCGCCAGACAAGATACCTTGCCGCCTTACTCTATGATTTAATTATTCTTATTTTCACTTATTTATATTCAGCATTACTTATCTATTATTACTATTATATCACTGTGCGTCCAAGTCACACTTGGGTGCAAGCGATTCCATCGGTCATTTTACTGTTTTTGGTTTTATTCTCTTGCATTGACTTAGCCTAGTGACCATCCAGTTATGATGAGGTATTGGTATACCTCATATGGCCTTGTCACATGATCATTACGAGTTATGAGTCACATGTAGGACACGTACTCGCGTAGTCGGCTGGCCACCGATACGTATATGGCGTGCGACGGTTAGGAGTAACTGCCAATAGAATTGCATGCTAGTGGACTTGGCCGTTACTAGAGGTTCCTATGGGACATGGATGTGATCCTACTTGGCATTGGGTGAAGAGGACAGTTCCTTAACATATGGGCCACATATGCACTTTCCTATTCCCGATCCTGCTGGCCTCTGACATTCGATACATGTTATGCTTTGAGGTCCCTGGTATCCTGGTGGGACCATACCGAGTTCTTGTAGCCAAAGTGCCCATGCATTGAAGATTTGTTCTTAACTGCATTTTTACTGTAGAACTGGTAGGCTCTCTATTGCATGCATCCCTTTCTTTTCTATTGTATATCACAGTTTATATGACATGGTATTTTCTTGTATCTTGTTACGTCCCTCTAAGGACCTGGTTATCTCTCCAGGGTTAGACGATTTTTCGTAGGAGTACGGAGCGGCACTGGATCCATTATATATCGATGACAAGGCATCTCCTGCTGATTTCTAGTTTATTTGTTCATTGAGACATTTAGTGGACATCTTTTACATTTCTTTATTTCTCTTTTCTTTCTATTTTATGGAGGTTGGACTCCGATCATTTGAGACTATTTTTTATATCTGTTTGGAGTGGGTATGTCCACCCGGCTATCTCTTTGATACATTATTTATTTGGACTCTTATATATTCTGTGTTGAGAGATGAGATTAGATTATTATATTCTATCTTGTGATTATTTTATATATACAACTTATGTACGTATACGAGGATTCCATATATTGGAGTATTTTTCGTATATGTGCAGCTGGCACGTCTACGTACTCGGTCCTAAGTATTTTGGGACTGGGGTGTTACATCCGGAGTACAAGACCACGGGCGTTGCTCTAAATCAAGCTCTCCGTCTTGAGAGCCAGTACCCTCCCGTTGCTGTCGACGTTGTGCACCATTCCAACCACAAACATCCTAGCTATATGGGAGGCAACAATCACACGTCAAAGCGTCCAAATACTGGCGGCTATAAGGGACAAAATTTGTTACCACGTTGCAGCAAATGCAACCACTTTGGACACAATGCCTACAACTGCTTTGTCTTCGATGGGGCATGCTTCTTTTGCGGACAAAGGGGTTACCGAGCTCGAGACTGCAAGACCCGAGGACAAAATTGCAATGCCCTGCCACATCAATACCGTCAAAAAATTGAGGACAGGCGCCCCACCCTCCTCATGCCACGCAACCCAATGGCTAAGACCGTCGTCATAATGCTCAAGGGCGCATCTACGCCATGACACGAGATGAGGCGTTTGCCTCAGATACAGTCGTTATAGGTATACTGCTTTTTAATAATGAACCTGCTCGCGTACTGTTTGATTCAAGAGCCACGTATAGTTTCATATCGGCGGACTTTATCGTCGAGCACAAAATTCTTGTGATACCGTTAGGCCTTGATCTTAGTGTTCACATACCGTCGAGCACGTCACTACTCACAAACTTAGCCTGCAATGACAAAATCAACTGTATAGGAGGGAAAAAGGTCTATCTTGATGCGATAGTTCTAGACATTAAGGACTACGACATCATTCTGGGAATTGATTGGCTCGGCCCTTGCAATGCCACCATTGACTGAGCAGGAAAGAAGGTCACCTTCCGAATACCTGGAGTGCCCGAATTCTGCTACTCATGTGGTGAAGCATCGTCGACCTATATAGTGATCTCGACAATTTTTTCTCGGAGGATGCTGTATTCAGGATGCGAAGGCTACTTGGCGTCCGTTTGAGACACGCGACAGGATGGTGTAAACGCAGATCAGACCGACGTTGTGGCAGAATTCTCAAACGTATTCCCAGACGAGCTACCCGGAATGCCACCCGACCGAGAAATTGAGTTCAGCATTGACACATTCCCTAATGCCCGATCGATTTCCAAAGCTCCGTACAAGATGGCGTCTACAGAACTAAAAGAGCTTAAGGTCCAATTGCAAGAGTTGCTCAACAGGGGATTCATTCATCCTAGCGTCTCGCCATAGGGAGCGCTCGTGTTGTCTGTGAAGAAAAATGATGGGTCAATGTGTTTGTGCATCTACTACCCAGAGCTGAACAACGCCACCTCCGAAACAAGTATCTATTGTCCCACATAAATGATTTATTCGATCAGTTGCAAGGTGTCTCAGTAGTTTTGAAGATTGACCTCCGCTCAGGCTATCATCAACTCAAGATCAAGTCAGATGACAAGCTAAAGTCAGCCTTTCGCACTCGTTACGGCCACTACAAGTTCTTGGTAATGCCATTCAGCCTAACAAATGCTCCTGCCGACTTTATGTATCTAATAAATTGGGTGTTTCGTCCGTTCCTCGACAAGTTCGTGGTAGTCTTCATAGACGATATCCTTGTCTACTCGAAGGATCGAGCAAAACACGTAGAACATCTGCAGACCGTACTCCAGACCCTCCGAGATAATTAGTTGTTTGCGAAAAAGAGCAAGTACAAATTTTGGCTGAGTAGCGTATCCTTTCTTGGACATCATTTCATCCGAAGGTATTACAGTCGATCCGAAGAAAGTTAAAGTCGTTGCTGATTGGAGGCGGCCTATGTCGGCTAGTGAGATTCAAAGTTTCCTTAGTTTGGCGGGATACTACAGATGCTTCGTAAAAGATTATGCGAAGATTGCATCGCCATTGACTCGCCTCACTAAAAAAATGGAGTCATGTATGAGTGGGCGGACGATTGTGAAGCTTCCTTTCAGGAGCTGAAGCAGTGGCTCTTTTTGGCCCCTATACTCACACTTCTGGATGGGGTAGAGGGTTTTCAAATATTCAGCGATGCTTCAGACCAGGGCTTGGGATGTGTGCTCATGCAGCGAGACAAGGTGGTCTCTTTCGCCTTCAGACAGTTGAAGCCGCACGAGAAGAACTATCCTACGCATGACTTGGAGTTAGCGGTGATTGTGTTCGCATTAAAATTGTGGCATCACTATCTTTATGACATGGCGTACGTGATCTATACCGATCACAAGTGCCTCAAGTATCTCTTCACTCAGAAGGAGCTGAACTTACGACAATGGTGTTGGCTAGAACTAATCAATGACTATGACTTGATGATCGACTATACGCCGGGCAAGGGAAATATTGTCACAGATGCTCTGAGTCATAAATATCTTGCCTCATTGTGCATCAACAACAGACTACTATAAGACCTTGAAGTGATGGGCATCGAACTTTAAGTTCGATTCAGAGATGTGTAATTAGCGCAATTACAGTTAGAGCCGAGCTTGCGAGAAAAGATTAAAACCGCTCAGAAGGATGATCCGTACCCATAGAAGATGTGAAGCTGATTTCAACAGAAAAGGCGACCGACTTTGCGGAAGATGATACCGGCATGCTACGATTGAAAGACCGACTATGTGTTTCGGACGACTTAGAACTTAGAAAGGAGATATTGATAGAGGTACATTATGCAAAATATACCTTGCATCTCGGCAGCACTAAGATGTACAAGGACCTCCGCACGACCTTCTGGTGGCACATAATGAAAAGAGATGTGTCGCTCTTCGTATCGTAATGCATGGGCTGTCAGCAGGTGAAAGCTGAGCATCAGAGATCGGGCGAGGAGATGTAGAACCTTGCCATTCCAGAATAGAAATGGATCACATCACTATGGACTTTATTGTTGGCCTGCCAAAGACGCCATGGGGGAACGATGCCGTCTGGGTTATCGTCGATCGGTTAACCAAAGTCAGTAACTTCATTGCCATTAAAGTCACTTAGAGCAACGATCGTCTTGCTCAGATATATCTTAAAGAAATAGTTCGGCTGTACGGGATACCGGTATCCATCGTCTCAGATAGGGATGGGCAGTTTGTGTCATGCTTTTAGTGTAGTCTTCAGTCAGCAATGGGGACCAAGTTGAAGTTTAGCTTAGCTTACCATCCTCAGGCCGATGGCCAAACAGAACGGGTAAACCAGATTCTTGAAGACATGTTACGCCTCTGTGCAATCAACTTAAAGTCAAACTGGGACGTTCATCTACCATTGACTGAATTTACATATAACAATAGCTATCAGTCCAGCATCCAAATGGCACCGTATGAAGCCTTGTACGACCGGAAGTGTAGATCTCCCATTTTCTGGGATGACGTCGGGGAACGACAGATACTCGGCCCGGAGCTGGTGGAATAGACCGTGGAGAAGGTCAAGCTCTTTCAGAAAAGACTGAAGATTGTACAGAGTCGACAGAAGAGCTAAACCGACACCCACCGATGGCTTCTTGAATTCCTGGAGGGCGATCACGTGTTTCTGAAAGTTACACCGATACGTGGAGTCATGAGATTTGGAGCTAAAGAAAAGTTGAGTCCAAGATTTATCGGTCCTTTCGAGATATTGAAGCGAGTCACCCAAGTAGCTTACCAGATCACATTGCCGCCAGCACTGTCGGATGTGCATGATGTCTTCCATGTCTCTCAG